>ML777851.1:334167-355341 GCA_009831015.1 Picea engelmannii | reverse complement strand
CTGTATTGATAAAGCAAACGATTCATACCACGAAAATCAATTCAAATGAATTCATAACAGGATCCGATCGTTTGTTATTACAAATTGGGCAAACAAGATCGATTGACTCTAATCAAAATCGTTCCATTCAAACGAATTATAACCAAATTTGATAGAGATAACAAAGTCAATCAATTCGTTTTGTAAATTTAAAATCAAATAGAGCAACATTTATGATACGAATCCAGCAAGCAAATCGAACAACTGGAGTTTAACATAGTCATTGCAAATCATAATCGTTCCATGATTCGGGCATGAGTATTATTTGCACAGGCTTAAATGAGAGCATTGTTTCCATAAAAACATAGTCGTATTTTCCAAATCCAAATCGAACGGAGTTGTATTCCAGCTTTGAAAATTATATGACACAACACATTAAAAGATCGTAACAACCAAACTCACGAAATCATTCGCCAATCACAGCATATGAATCATAACGAAATCAAATCCAAACATGATCGTATTCTAAATTGAGCATGAAAAACTTCCTGTTCGGAGTGGATACAAAACGAATTGAATTGAAAGCAAGCCATTAACTTCGTTAACTCAATCAGACAAACTAACAAATCAAATCCAAACGAAGACCGTTCAAATCCAATAAAAATCTATCAATGGCTATACGAGGAATGATCAAATCATATATCCAAAACGAAATTCCATTCATTTTTAGCAAAGCGAAAAATATACAGGATGAACACATTATGACAGATCCATTTCGAAATATAAACAGAGCTATTCGAAGACCAAATTTCAATCACTATATTACTCATGATCACTCACAAAACTAAAACGATATCAAAATCCATACATGTATGGCGAGCAGATGGCTTAATCATGACAATTTGGAGTTGACAACGACTGTGGCTGATTCAACATTCTTGAAAACGATGGATCCGGTTGTCTTCTGCTTCTTATCAGTTGCTTGGAGTTGGTCTCTTTAGCTGGTCAACACTGCAATTTGATCTTCCAGCGATTGAATTTTCAATTGGAGTAGGGGAACATCGATGTAGTATCGTTCCAACCATAAATCACATTGGTCACCGGGCAACTGTGTGGGTTTCAAAAAAGCAGGTGAGGGTTTGGACATATTGCCGAGGGTTTCGTTAGGCAATTTAATACCAGGGTAGCCAGGGTTATTCCTTAGGCAGGGGGGAAGATTTGTCACGAAATCATAAGGTGGTTCGGGGCATAAACCCTGTGAGTAAGGGTACTCGCTGGCTAAGAAACGTTCTACGTCAGAGTCCGAATCCTCACTTAGGACGATAGGCTTTGACTCAACAGAGGGTTTAGGTTTGTTCCTATCCATTCTCGAAATAAGCCGAGCGTTCTTTTACCCTTGGCATTAGCAGTAGGGTTTTCCTTAGCCTTTTTTCTCATAGGTTTCTTTATAGCCTCGGCCTTCTCAGTTCCAATGTCTGGTAATTTAATAGCAGGGTCGATCGAAGGCTTAGGAGAGGGCAATAGGATATGGAAGGGCACGGGTGGCCTGACCTTGGTTTCATTTACCACAGGCTTGTCAACCTGGACAAGGTCTGTATCATCAAAACCATTTCGAGCGATGAAAGCTCTCCATCTATCACCGTGTAAACTCAAGTAATGAACAATGATAAGTTTAATAATTCCATAGTGGAACATGCTACTGTCAGCCTTGTCCTTTTTAAACCTTTTCGACATTTTATATAGGCTGCGCTGAAAGTAAAAGGGCATATTCAACGGGTATCCCATAAAATTCATTAACAAACGTAGGTGGTAGAGAAACACAAGTCCATATCGACCTTCACAGGTCACGAACTGTTTGACTATCATCAAAGTATCATGCCATCGTGGTTTAAGTGCAGAGATGGGCATACTTCTGTCACACGAGGTGACCTTTCGGGAGACGAATAGTAGTGGCCACGAAACCTCTTCCACTTTTGAATTCTTGAACCACTGCTGGCCCGTGGCAGGTAACCCTGTAGCAGAACTAATAAAATTCTCATCAATTTCAAACTGTATGTCGCCCACCTTGGCTCTACAGCCATCAAAAGTCAGAGCGAACTGCTGTGCCACAATTAGATTAAAACCCTCAAATCGCTGCACGAAGGTGATCCATCCGTTATCTTCTAAGTCCTTCCGGGCATTGTCGAACATTAACAAAGCTTGGTTGCCGTTTGGCTCGATTCGCACGACTGGTGCCATGGAGCCGAGCACATGGTAAGCCCAGGGTTTGGATCATAGCACACACAGGAGCAAAATGTAGGAAGGGTTACCCGAGCTAACAGAGGTAAACGGGGATAAGGGATAGGCATAAATGCCATCATGCGAAGGTGGTGGAGTTTATCTTTGCCATGCAAAATAGTTATTGCCAAAGTACAACCGCCAACTCATAGCTGTTCTACCCATTATTCTATAGTTCAACAATTATGTCACTTGGCTGACCAATGAAAATAGTGGCAAGTGTATAAACCAACGCGCACAATTGAAACATTATGCCATAGTTTTAAACCATCAACATACGATTTGAAACCAATGCCAAATATTTAACCATGCGCCAATGTATTGTAACAACGCATATCAATAGTTTAACCAAGGTGCCAAAGGGTCTTCATATAATCAACATACCAATAGTTATGAAAACATTAACATAGGCATTATATCAAAAGACATATATAAAAGATTTAATCATAACCCCTATGTATTTTCATGAAACCAATGGTCAAGTAGGTTGAATAAAATGCAAATCCAAATGCCAATGCGTTACAAACTCAATGAAACCAAGTCACACAATCAATACAAGAGTGTCCAATGAGTATAGTTCGAAAGTTTTGCCAGCTGCATAATGATAAGTGAAAAGTAAGTGCAATATGCATACCCACAAGAAGGATCATGACAGTTCAAATAATGATTCCAATGCGACTTCGAAAGACCAAGTTTTCACGCTTACAGTCGTGAAAACAAAACGAAGGTAAATGTGCAAATGTCACAAAAATAAAAGAGTCGTTTATTTGAAAATTGCGACGAAAAATAGATGTTTGCAAAACATTGGTGTAGGTAGCTTATAAAACAGTAAAAAAAAGTGGATTGGCTGCCAACAGTTACACGATCTCATGTTATCAGAGGGTGAGTTTTAAATCATTGCACAATGTCATAATAAGGTCATATGAGCAGGTTTACATGTGTACCAAAAGTGCCATAGCTTTCCCAATCCAGTTTGGTACCTTTTCAAACATGTAACCAATCAGTTTCCAATGCATTGCAAAATATCCTAGCTTTCCACAACAACCAAGCCATCATGTTAAATCACTTTAAATATTTCTAGAACGGTCAGGAAATCGTGGGAATGAGATCATGAAAGTTGGTATAATTGTTATAAACCAAGTTTTATAAATTATGAGGAGTTTCCTCTTTTGAATTATTGAACTTCTAATTTTGCTGTGAAATTATGATAGTTGCTGTGAAACCCTTTACAGTTGTTGTGAAACCACACGCGTTGTGAAATTGCCTATTTGCTATGAAGTTGTTGGATCAACTCAACCTATTGTTAAGTACCTAAAATCCTTCTCTATCATTTTACATCATTGAAACTTTGTTTGCTGCTAAATTTTCCTCAGGTGATAATACCCTAATTTTGTGTCAAAGTTGTGCTCTCTCATTCACTGAAAATCCCTGCTGCCAAAACATTGCAACCTTATCTTCCAAATAAACCCTAATACACCAGGTTTTTCCATACATTTTTTCTAAGATTTGATATTCTTTGGACCATCATCATCGCATAAATATTCACAAATAACCATGGAGCAAAACAACGATAAGAAGAAGGTATACAAGGGAGGTGACATTGTAAGATTTGAAACTCAAGGTTTGCAGTTGCTGGACTCAAATCCCATGTTCAAAGAATCCTTCCAGGCAGTAGGATGCCTTACATTTTGTGAAAAGCTATAGGGAGGGCATATGGAGGTGGAAAAACAATTTGCCCTAAATTTTGATGGGACCAAGACAAAGGTTGGATCACTGGGAATTCAAGTCACTGAATAAATAATTGCCTCAACAACAGGGATACCCATGCAAGGTGAAAGGTAGTTCAAAGGAACACCTCTGGATTCCTCCTATTTTAAAGACTACTTCAAAGCAGAATTTAAAAATGAGAACCTGTCAAAAGCAGTGCCTAGGAGTTACATTCTTGAACACCATGAAAAGTTGTTGAGGGTAATATCAAGATATTTCACATGTGAAGGGTGTTTCAACAAGGTATACATGTATCATATCATATTGCTCATGCACTTTACAGGTAAGAAATCCCTAAACCTCCATTATTATCTTTCTAGGAGCTTGGGAAAGATGGTTGATAAAGTAAAATCTAAGTCAAATCAAGTTGAGCCCAATCTTTTTCACTTCAATCTCATTAAACTGTTGGTCCTTGAAGAAATTAAGAAAGAAAAAAGAGAATGGAATTCGTTTTTTGCTGCATCAGGGTTTGGTGTTGAAACTATTAATTCCTCGCCATCCAAAGGAAGTACTCCTTCTACAAGTAATAAAACAATCTCTGGTAGTTTGAAAAGGAAAAAATGAGATAACAAAGAGCAACCCATTGTGATTGAAACTCTTGAGACTGCAACCAAGATTTCTCTCAACAAAGAATCCATAAAAAGGGGTAGAAGGCCATTTTAGGGTGTTGAAATAGTTGTAGACATTGAGAAGACCCCTGATAGTAGAAGAAACAATATAAAAGGTAAAAATGTCCTTTTCCCTTCTGAAGAAGTAAAAGTGACAAAACCAAGGAAACCATTCACCAGGTCTGTAGCAAAGAAACAAAATCCTGTAGATGAAAATTATGTAGAGGAAGATCCAGTTGATGAAGATCCTGTAGATGAAATTCCTATAGATGAAACATTTACATGTCTTGAAGTTAAGGATTTTGTAGAATATAAACCTCCATTAGGAAAGAAAGTGAGGTTTAGTCCAGAAATACTTAGCAAAGAAAAGCTTGGTAGACCTGTAACTAGATCATCAACAAGAAAGCAGATCCAAGCCAAGGAAACCAAATATGAGACACCTATTCATTGTTTTCCCAAGGAAGTGGTTGAGGTTCAGTCTCTCCTAGAAAAAGAAGACTTGGAAACCAAAATATTAAAGAAACAGTTGAAGGAAGCTCAGGATGGAAATTGTAAAATTAAGGGACGAAAACAAGCATATGAAAAGGAGGATAGAAGAACACTTGGACCTGTGTAAAGAAGCTTTGGAAAATGGAAAAATAATGGTCAATAGGTCTCTACCCTTACAAAAACAAGTGAATAATATATACAAGTAGAATAAGGTTTCAAATACAAAAGAAATACTGATAAAGGAACAAATGGAAAAATGAAACCTGGACTTGCTGGTCGAAGCTGCAATGGAATAAATTGATAACACTCGGGATAAGTCATGTGTTTTTTGTTTTGAGAAGTTATCTATGGTTTTGGATCCAATCTGAAGTAGTTTTCAACATCAACAAATGAAAAATAGATATTTCACAACACTCTCGCTACGAAACTTCTAAAACATAGATTTCACAACAAAATGTTATGTTTGCTGCGAAATCACCAGTCAGCATGTAAACGAGTATTTTTAGCTGCCATATGGGGTGAGTTCGATATGTCAACATCAGATTTGGATAATGCAACCTTTTTTCCATCAAATGTATGTAACATAAATGTATTAAGGCATATATTTTAGTCAGAAATTGAAACCCTAATTTGTAGGAACCCGTGGCAATTTAGTTGGGAATTTGTTAAGAAATTAGTTTATTAGTTGTAACTTCTTTTTGGGTGAGAAACACTAACTATTTTGACTTCATGGAATCAATATGAAGTGTAATGTTATTTATTGTAATGAAAAAGACAATAGAGCTGTTTGAGAGTTGAGTGAGAAGACTACTGGTTTTTTGTAATATTTTCTGAATATTAATGAAAGGTTGGAAGACAAGTGCTTGAATATTTTCTCAGAGATTCCTATGTTCAAATGTTGTTGTTTGTGCTCCTAGTGTATGTGATCTCTTTCTTTGTTTCCATTAATTATATTCTTCCATGTTTGAATGAGAAATTATTGATGCAAAAATCATTTTCATATGTTATGTATCTATCTTGTTTCAAATATTCATTTTCAGACTGTAAGTTTATGCATAATTCATCTAAGCTGGATGCTGTGCGTGACTGTTGAATGTTTTATTTTTCATCTATCCATATTTTATGATTTGATGTCTACCAATAGTTGTCTGTCTGGCCTTTGCGATTAAAATTTTTCTGCCAACTTATGAAAACCTTAATTTGATCTTCTTTATGACTCCATGCTCAATATATATTCCTCTCATCCCTACTAACCATTTCATACTCTTTTATTCTCATAGAACCTAGCCACTATACTGATTGAAAAATTGATAGGAGAGAGCCCTCTCTGGACTGGCAAAAGGCTAGCTTCCATTCTGAAAGTAGGTTTGTGGTTACCTCTGAGATTTTCTGTTGAAACCAAGAAAATCATAGAGTGATAAAATTTTGGCCCCGTTTCCGGGGAGCGAAGGTGAAATCTTGCTTGGGAAAAAACAACAAAGTTTCAAGATCTGATTCTTAAGGGTAAACAGAGAATCAGGTACATAAGTCGACTTTATAATTTTACCCTAGAGATTTCATTGTCAAGACCAATTATAGAAAGGTGACCCCACTGTAAATCATGGCTCCCAAGAAGATCCATACAAGGAGGAACCCAGACCCAAATCCTCTAGAAGCTGCATTTGACCCTGAAAATTTTATAATAAAAAGTAAAAAAAGATCATCTGAGATACATATAATGTACTTAGAAAGAACATTTTCCTTGCCAAAATATGAAGTTAAAAGTCTTGAATATGTTCCCTTTGTTGTAAAATTTGAATTTTTTTTGGTGAGAACTAATTCAGAGTCTGATTTAAGTAAGACATTGTTTGACATTAATAAGTTTAAATCTTTATTTCCTATTTTTCTTGGTGTCAGTTCCCCAAATCCCGATGATAACTCCCAAAAATCTTCAGTTTCAAGCCAAGTTTCAACCCCAAAACAAAGTCCTATCATAGTCATGGCTGCTAGGTTTTCCCCTCTTGTTCTCCCTGCTCAACTGCATGAATTACCTCATAATTGTTTTGAAAGAATTAAAACCTATAATGCAGAAGGATATATCCAAACACAACAACATTAGGAAAGATTTAATGATTTTTTCGATTCAGAGAAATTTGACCATGAAGATGAAAAACTGAAATTGTTTGCACAAAGTTTTGCTGGAGAAGTCAAGAAATGGTTTAAGTGACTTGAAGCAGGAAGTATCCTTGATTTTCCTGGTTTTGAAACAATTTTCCTTAGGAAATGGGAGGATAAGAAAAACCCATTACAACTCCTAACACAATATAACAATTTGAAAAAAGATGTTGCTGAAACAATGCAAGAATTTTCCACTAGGTTCATGAAGGTGTATAATGCAATCCCTGATCAAGTTAACCTCCTCTTGGAGCTGCTTAGTTGCACTATGCTGATGCTTTCAGTAGTGTCTTTGATTTATTGCTAAGAGAAAGGATATATGCCACTTTAGATGATATGATGAATGATGCTATAGAGGTAGAAGCTAATTTAATGACATCTGGAAAAATAAAGATTAAGGTTGAAGCTGAGAAAAAGAAGGTCAAAGAGGAAAATCAACCTTCATCCTCTAAGTCTGCATATATAAAGCTTGATATTATGGTGAAGACAATGGAAAAATTAGTAGAAAGGTTGACCTTGGATAATAGACCTCCTTCCAAAGAAAGACAAGATCCTCAAGTAAGGAATCCAAATTTTAGGAGACCTTCCTCAAATAAGACAACAAGACCAAAGAAATTAGGGAGACTAGCAAATCAAACCTCCATTTCAAGAAAACTATGTTGAAGAAACTGAAGATGAAATCCATCTATCTAATGAATATGATTATGAAATTTATTTGGCTAAAGAAGAACATGATATGTTTCAGTAAGAACAATATAACAAAGTCTTAATAGATTCAGAAGATTACAAACAAGGATATCAAAATGCTGTTTATGAATTTCAGAAACAATATAATCTCAGGAACAAAAATGTGGTTGTTAATTCAAATAAAGCTCAAGTTGATCAGCCCTCTACCAGTCAAAGGAAGAAAGATCCTCCAAGAAAGACATACCATAGAAAAATAATCAAAAGGATGATGGTCCAAACAAATCTCAAGATGCAAAAAATGATGCTAACAATAAAGAGGTAGATGAGTCTCATTCTACTTTTAGTCTTGAAAGTGAAATTTCTAAGTTGAAAGTTTCAATTCATTTTAATGAGATTATCAAAAATACTGAATATAGAGGTCATATTATGAAAATGCCGAGAACATGAGAAGCCTCTGACACTCTAAACCTTCATGATGATCATCCTACCTTCCTTTTTGGCCCAAGGGTTGAAGCAAACTGTGACAATGATAGTGAAGTACCTCCTTTTTATGTCAATCTAAATTTTCATGATATGACCCTGCCTAATGCCTTGTTAGATTCAGGGGCATCCCACAACTTGATGCCAAAGGTGGTGATGGAAAATATTGGATTGGATATCACCAGGCCATATAAAGACTTGTTTTCATTTGATTCAAGGAAAGTGAAATGCTCAAGGTTGATTAAATATCTTGTTGTTACCTTAACTCAAATCCCAGCTAAAAGTGTTGTCATGGATGTGGTAGTTGCTGACATTCCACCTAAATTTGGGATGCTATTATCTAGGTCATGGGTAGAAAAACTAAAGGGTACTTTGCAGATGGATATGTCTTATGCTACAATTCCCGTGTTTGGGAAACAAAGAAGATTATGTAGAGATTTTTTTTTAGCTTATATGGTAAGTATCCTAGATAGACCTAATAATCACCCTATCTATGCTATTGATACTAATATTGGGGCTTCTATTTTTTATAATTATTTTTGTCTTGAAGAGGAGGGAAAGAATGAACCAGAAATTCCAGAGAAGAAAGGTGAACAGTTGCAGAAAGAGCCTATTTCAGCTCAGGTAGATGATGATGATAATGGCTTGTGGAATATGGATTTTGATGGAGATGTTAGTAGAGAAGGCATTGGGGCTGGTGTATGGATTGTTCCCCAAAATGGTGACTCAAAACTTTGTTCTTTCAAACTAGATTTTGAATGTACAAACAATTTCGCTGAATATGAGGCTTTAATATTGGGGTTAAATACTTTGAAAGAGTTGAAATCCAAGAGAATAGCCATGCATGGTGACTCTGAACTGGTGATTAATCAAGTTAAAGGTATTTACCAAACTAAACACCCCAGAATGAGGGCATACAAAAATGGAATGCTAGAATTGTTGGAAGGATTCACAGAGTATGATGTATCAATGATACCCAGGGGCGAGAATATGATTGTTGATGCTTTAGCTACATCAACTAGTGTTTTAAAAATTCCTATTCATGCAAATAAAAAGTATGAGATTGAAGTCAAACACAAGACATCAGTCCCTAACAATATCAAATATTGGCAGGTCTTTGAAGATGATAAACCAATAATTAGATTCCTTCAAAATTCAGATGAATTTTCCAGTACACATATATATGAAGAAAATCTTTTTGTTGAAGAAGAAGATGCAGTTTTGATTCCGAGTTCAAAAGATTATCAAAATGTTATAGTTGGAAAGGACATTATTCAATTGAAGAATAATTGCATCCCTAAGGGTTTGGTTCCTCTTGAAGAGCTGTTTGATAATAATGACGTGGAAAAAAACCCAAAGGTGACTCCAAATGAAGGTGAGGCAGAAGACTGCAACATTAGATCTAAGAAGGAACCAAGATTCATCAAATTGTCAAAGAATTTAACTCCAGTAAACAAAGAAAGGAATCTTAAGTTAATGAAAGAATTCTCAGATGTGTTTGCGTGGAGTTATGAAGATTTGAAGGTTTATGATACACATATCATACAAAATACAATTCCAATCAAAGAATACCAGAAGCCATTTAAACAAAAACTAAGAAGGATTAATCCATTGCTCCTACCTTTGATTGAAAAAGAAGTAAAACAATTGTTTCATGCAAAGATTATTGTCTCATTAAGGTTTTCTAAATGGTTGGAAAACCTTCTTCCTGTCAGGAAGAAGAATGGAGAAATCAGGTTGTGTGTAGATTTCAGGAATTTGAACAGGGTGTCTTTGAAGGATACTTATCCTTTCCCAAAGACAGATTACATTTTATAGAAAGTTGTGGGATAAAAAAAAATGTCAATGTTAGATGGCTATTCAGGGTATAATCAAATCATGGTGCACCCATGTGATCAAGAAAAGACAACTTTTACCACACCCTTGGGGGACATTCGTGTATGAAAAGATGCCATTTGGGTTGATGAACACAGGAGAAACATACCAATGAGCTATGGATATAACCTTTGTATAAGAAAGGGATAAGTTCATTATGATATACTTGGATGACATTACAGTTTTTCCTAGATTAGATGATGGACATTTGAACCATTTGAAACATGTTTTTCTGAAGTGCAAGAGGTTTGGTATTTATTTAAATCCAAAGAAGTCAAATTTAGCAATGCAAGAGGGAAAACTCTTGGGCCATGTGATATAAAAGGAAGGAATCAAGATAGATCCAGGCAGAGTAGCAACAATCCAGAAAATAGATAATCCCAGGAATAAAAAGGAAATACAATCTTTCCTTCGCAGAGTGAATTTCCTAAGGAGGTTTATAGCGAACTTTGTTGAAAATGTTAAGTACATCACTCATAGTTTGATAAAGTATAACCAAATTAAATGGACTGCTGGAGCAAATGGGTCATTTGATGACAAAAAGAGAGAAATTTCTGAAGCACCTGTGTTAATCAACCCAAATTGTACTAAAGCTTTTATGATTTTATCCTTTTCCTTTGAACATACTATTGTAGGAGTATTGTTGCAGAAAAAAATGAGCAGAATTTGGAGCAGCCTATAACCTTCTACAATAAATCATTAAGAGATTCAACATTGAACTATAACATCATGGAGAAGCAGACATATGCATTGGTGAAAGAATTGAAGGAGTTTAGAGTTTACATATTATATTCTCATGTTGTTGCTTATGTTTCTAGTAGTGAAATCAAGGACATTTTAACTTAGCCAGACCCTGAAGGTAAAAGAGAAAAATGGATTGCATTTCTACTGGAGTATGATCCGGAGGTAAAGCCAACAAGGTTGGTCAAAGGTCAAGGATTGGAAAAATTGATGGTGCAATCAAGTTTTGACCTCTTGGGAATAAATTTCATTGCAAATTTTTCAATAGATGTAGAACCAACACCTCAGGTATCTCAAAAGTTCCTTGCATCTCCTTGGTATAGTGATATAATTTATATTCTGCAGAAATTACAAGCACCACCAGAGCTAAGCAAGACTAAAGCCATATTTTTGAAATTAAAAGCTGTTAAGTTCTATATCATAGATGGTTTTTTGTATTGGAAAGATCCAGGAGAAGTTTTATTAAATTGTTTACTAGAAGTAGAGGCACAAAAAATTCTGAAAGAATTTCATCAAGGTGACTCTGGAGGACATTATTACTGAAAGACAACTGTAAAAAAAATTCTTAGAGCATGATTTTATTGGAGAACAATATTTGCAGATGTGTATAAGGGTGTGTGCTAGCAGGAAACCCCCCCCTTTAACTACACCAGGGTTCAGAATGTAGACAGATCGATTAACCGTCTAAAAGCTAATTAATTCTCTATACTACCCCAAACATACAAAAAATGATATAAAGAAAGAAAAGAGAAAGGAGATCGAGTAACCATACCTCTAATCCCACATCTGGTGATGACATCCTCGCGCTTGGAAGTTCGACTGACTGTACGCCTCCTCCCAGGGTTGACCTGCATCCAAAGATTGAAAAACAAAGAACTACAAACATGCTATTCCATATATAAGTTAGGGTTAGATTTTATAATGTCAAGTATAAATCAATAAAAGTACTAAAGACACCATCATTTGGGACCTGAAAATGTAAATATTTTATTCATAACACGAATATTATACCTTTACGATCTAAGTCGGCTACCGTTTCAAGAACCTGGTCTGGGATCCTCTTCACCATGCTCCAAGTGCACCTTGTATGAAATTCTCCTCTCAAGCTTCTGATCTCTTCTATGGAAGTGAATGGGTTAAATGGAGGAAGAAGGGGCTAATGAGGGAATGTTGAGGCAATTTCTCACAAAAGGCAACAATATCTTGGGCAAGGAGGGGAAGTGAAATCGGGAAGAGTTTCACTATTCTTATGCTTAGGTATGAAATGATACCCCAACACTGCCTTTTATATGCCAAAAGGATGGTTATTTGGTTGGGTGGCGGGATATAGTAGGTGGATTATTTGGAAAACCTCCAATAACCCATCAATTTCAACGAATTCCTTGCAACTTTTTATTTTTTGCAACTTTTGCAAGTATACGCGGGTTGTAATGGTGCAACATGCATATGTACACGAGCTGTAGTGGTGCAGCAAGCGTATGTACGTGGACAGTAATGGTGCAGGGCATGTACATCTTCTAAAAAATGGTTTTTTAAGAAGAGCTACTCAACAATGCTTTGGAAAAAAAATGCAAATAAGAGGGCCAAGGCCATGTATGCATGTGTAGATAAATTTAGGGCTATATCAAATGCCCCCTAATGTGTGAGGTTAAAATACCAACTGATGGCCAAAATACATTACAATATATTCACCAATGTATGAGATCAAGTGATCCTGAGACCAGAGTTCGGGAGGTGCGATCTGCAAAAATACAAATGTCTCTCCGAGGCGGGCATACCCATGCTCGGGATGAAATAAATCATGGCTGCCAATAAAATACACTACAAATCCATGTCATATAACTATATAAAGTGTAGACGTGAGCAATACATAATGGATCTACATATCAAAATCAATCGAAGATATACAAGTAGAGTATCCATATTCAAGAAGCCAATGACGCCTGATGGATAGAGATGAGGCCTTCAGAGCTCGAGCAACTACTTCAAGATATTCAAAACTTAGGTAGGAGTACAATGTGAGTGTATGACTTCACTACCCTAAGGTCTTCGATGGCTCGTTGGGAAAAGACAAGAGGATATCGATGATTAGGTAGAGAACTTCGTTGATTTAGAATCAAGACTTGACTGGACTCTTAGGATGGCCGACCCATGAGGTGAAGAGATAAACTGCAGAAAGGAAAACTCAGGTTGGGTGAAACTTCCCTTGGACAAAATCATGAAAGATCATCAGACTCAAGCAACATGACATTGACATAAGTTCACGATGCAGGAGGCAACACAAACTCTCCACGTGTTTGGAAGAGTAACCAAATGGAGGAGGACACAGATCTATGTAGCGAGAACAACTTCCTAAGGTCATACTAGATCCTAATGCTTGACAAACAAGCAAAAGGATGTGCTTTGTCCAAGGGCAACTCTTTGTGCTTCCGAAAAAAGAATACATATTTCCTGTCCCCTCTTTTTTGGGATATTTGATTTATTTGTCTTTTTCAATTTTTTAAAGAGCTTGAAAAAGAATAAAAGAATGCTACGTTACAAAGGAGGAACGAGTGTCGCACACAAGCATACTAGTTCCAAGTGCAAGGAACATACTAATGGTTAGAGTAAGGAGACACGTGCAGGAGAAGGAAACTTGGGCAAAATTACTCCATGGGTCAAGGTGTCAAGTCGCATAGGCAAAGTGCTATAAGGCTTGTGTATAAGGCATGCTTGAAAGGTTCAATTGAGAGCAACATGGAGCTGGCATTAGGCCAAAGATGCATAGATGCAAATGTGATTAGGAAAGAAACTATGAGACCCCCTTCAATGTAATTTTTACGATCCCAGAGAAGGTAAGATCGGTAGTGTTTTCACGTTTAGAGAGTCTGAAAAAACATAAAAGAAGACTCCTGGGAGTACCTTTTTAGGAGATAGTCTAGTCGGCTCGAAAAAGGGTTAAACGTGCACCGAAAAGACGTCTATTCAAAACCATTTTAACGAGTGTGAAAAAGACAATATCAATCGGAAATATTTTCAATTTTAAAGAGTCTGAAAAGAGCTTAACTATGGACTCACTGCCTTTTTATGAGTTTAGTCTCAGCCCGAAAAAGTATAAAAGTTACCGAGGAGAACTCTCCCGGCGAGATGAATCTCCCGAGGCGTACCTTTTTCTGCTATAATATATAGGCTAGAAAAATGGTTAAACTCACGCCAGTAGATGTTCTTCTGGACCAATTTAACGAGTGCAAAGGAACAAGGTCACTCGATGATCTTTTCAATTTTAGGGATTCTGAAAAGAGATTAACTATGGACTCCATGCGGGTTCCTTTTTCGTAAGTAATCTCCAAGGCCTAAAAAAGGTGATAAACCAAAACCAAGGAGAATGTTCCTTTTTGTAAAATCTAGTCCCTCAGGCCCGAAAAAGTGTTAAACTTACACCTAAGAATACTCTTCTAGTGAACCGAAGTTCCTAGAGCATACCTTTATTCGTGAAATTGACCATCCGGACCGAAAAATGGGTAAACTACCCCCGGACAGACGTGCCTTAAAATTTGAGTTTGGCGAGCGTGAAGGACAACAAGAGCGCTCAACAATATTTTCATGTTTAGAGAGTATGAAAAGGGATTAAAGAAGACTCCAGAGGGCTACTTTTCTCATTTAATCTAGACAAGAATGAAAAACGTAAATACAGTCTCGCCGGATGTTGCTTTCAAATTGTAAAGAGATATTGAAAAACAACAAAGCATGATCATTTGGGAGTCCCGAGGGTGAGGCCAAGAATGATGGTGCATCAAATGGATGAGGCTCAATATCGTAATCATGGAAGGACTAACAAGGACTCCTGAGCCTATAGTCATTACTAATAGCATGGATGCCAAAATGCAACAAAGATCTACCTAGGGTGTCCATGTAAAGGTAGGCTCTACCACCTAATTACGACACTTCTAGAGAAACAATGAAGGTTCTGTGTCACACTTCAGTGGGGTCGATCCTATGGCAAAGAGAAAAAGACAACGATATGCATAAAGTGGAGGTGAAATCCTAACTTATATGAAAAAAGTTGGAAAAACGACTTTTACCAAAGGATACCAAAAGTGTCCCATCCCCAAAAGGTTACCAAAATAAAAGAAAAGTGTATCATAACATCCAATAATAAACTCGGGATTGGAATCAGGTGATCGCTAAGCGCGGACAAATGACAAAGGCGGTCAAAAAGTGGGAAAAAAAGCCAAAAAAGTCTATAAATAGAGGCTGACACCTCATTTTCACCATTGTATTTTGAAAATTGACCAAAAGGAGAAACATTACCTTTGCTAAAGAAGTTGATTCCGGGAGCTTCAGTGGATGAAACAAACTTCCGCTTGGACCAAATAAGTAAAAATGCATCCCTCTTGCAATTAAATTCTCCAATTACGCATTTATTTTTGTTTTTGAGGGGGCGTTCTCTCCTAAAAAGAGAGGCCCTGCGTGTACACTGTTTGTCCAAGGAAAACCCGTGTATGTACTCTGGAAGAAAACACTCTACCCGCGTACATATGCGACTGAGGCGAAAACAACCCACGTACACCCTCAAAAGCTTGGAATTTTTTTGAAAAGAAAGAGCTAACTCCCTTTGATTTTCCATGGAACAAGATGTATGTCCATTGGAGGGAGAGGGAACAGAAGGACATTGATGTACTGGTCGTAGAGGACCTTGCTGCCATTGCCGCATTGAAACAATGTGGGCTATGGAAGTTCTTCCAGTGTCCTTTCATGAGGGCACAACCCATATTGTTGAATGCCCTAGTTGATTATTGGCATCCAGATGTAGAGGAATTCATGATAGAGGGACAATCGTTGACTCCAACGATTGAGGATATCTATTTTTTGACTGGCCTCTCGAGGAGAGGGGAACTAGTCAATCTACGTACATTTCCTCTAAGCCTTTTAACATTGAGGACTATATTCAGATGTACTGTGAGGCCGACACTTAGAAGGTAGGTTCTCAATTTCCTATTCACAAGATCATGTGTCTGTATTTAAGAGTGATCTTGCTACTTATTGGGTGGATTACTGGATCCGTGACCCTTCATCAGGCTTCTCGGGCACACATGCACTATGCTATTCAGTGCTAGAAGGCCCATATCTTTGAATGGAGTATGACCATGCTCACATGAATGAAGAGAGAGATGACATAGTGTCGATAGTGAAAAAATAAAAACTTTGGGTTTGGTACTATTTTATGCTCATTCTTCTTCTTTGAGAGTACCCAACCTTAGTCCTAAAGAGACTGTGCGGGGCATGTGGCCTCCTCCCCAACAGGGTGTAGATGGGAAACATTGCTTCCATGATAGGGGGAGGGAGGATGATAGAGGCCTTCAATGACACATTTTTTGACTGGTGGGAATGAAATGTTCTTTGAGACATTTGCATTTGTTGACTGGTGGGAACGAAATGGCATAATTGATTGTTTGTTGAAGATTAGTCTTGAGAGACTTATTCACAAATTCAACCTGAACATTCACTTGTGGGTAATAAGGTGATGAATGTTCTTGCTTCAACCCAAGATTTGATGTTAACTCGGTCATCATCGTGTCTTGGAAGTGACTGCCATGGTCAGTGACAATCTCCTTCGAGATGCCAAACCTTGATACTATTTGGTTAAAAATGAAAAGAGTCGTTGTTTCACCATCATTGTTAAATGTTGGCATAGCCTCGACCCACTTCGTGAAGTATTCTACCGCTATGATGATGTAACGATGACCCCTAACTAAGGCTGGGTGACATGTAGTGAAATCAATCCCCCACTTGGCGAAAGGACCAACAACAATGATAGGAAACATGGGAGTAGGATGTGCCTGCATCTTCCGAGAGAAGATCTAACATGGGTGGCACTTCTTGACTACCTCAACGCAATCCTTGATTAACGTAGGCTAGAAGTAACCAACACGTAGAATCTTTTGGGCTATTTCCAACCCAGAAAAATGACCACCACATGCTCCAGTGTGGAAGTCGTTCAGAATGAGCTTTGCTTCTTCATGGATAAGGCATTGACGAAGAATGCAATCTACACCTCAACGATACAAAGTGTCATCGAGTATGAGATAGTTTCGTGCCTGATGGTGAATTCTTTGATGCTCATCACGGGAAGAAGAAGCAGGGCACTTCAAAGTCTAGAGATAGACTAGTATATCTCCATACTAGGGGTCTGAAGACGTGATTAGAAAAATATATCCTTTGATAGGCGATTCTTTAGGCATGATATCACCGGACTCGACCGGAAGTTCCGAAATAAGTTCAGCGAAGATCAATGACTTCTTGGATTTCACGGAAACAAAATCTAAGTCAAATTCCTGGAGGATTATAATCCATCTACTGATTTTTCTGCCAATGACCCGTCGTTTCAACACATATTGGAAAGGGTTCACAAGGACAATGATAGTGGTATTGCGAATAAAAATGTAATGACAGAACTGCTGAACAACATGCACTGCTGCCAAAGCAAGATTCTCAACATGAGAATAGTTGAGTTTCATCCCAACCAGGCCTCGTCTAAGGTAATAAATAACATGCTCCTCGAGCATATCATCCTCTTGTACCAAGACCATGCCGATGGTTGAATCTGCAACAACCAAATACAACAAGAAGTATTTTTTATAATTAGGGGGCCAGACTAGAGGGGTAGACGTAAGGGGGCATTTCAACACTTCAAAAGAGCACTGAGCGGCTTCATCCCAACATAACAAGAATCCCTTTTTCAACATATGCATAAACCCTTTAGTGATTTCGGTGTAATTTATGACAAAGCACTGATGAAAGTTCGCTTTCCCCTGTAAGCTCTGAAGATGAGGTATTGTGCACGGGGGAGGAAACTGAACTATCGCCTCAACCTTGAGAGGATCGACCATGATCCCTATTGTCAAAACAATGAAATCTAAGAGCCGAACTAATGTCATGGAGAAACTACATTTTTTAGGATTCAAGTGAATCCGATAGTAGCGACATCGTTCAAAGATTAGTTGGAGGTGTGTAGGATGATCAGATCTCTTGCGAGAGCATGATGCTAGATCATCAAGACATGCCTTGACTATATGTCGAAGGTCGTGAAAAGAAAATGACATGGCCCGCTGAAAAGTGGCTCCAACATTCTTCAGGGCAAAGGCATCTTACGATACGCGAACATGCCCCAAGGACAAATAAAAGCCGTTTTATGCTGGTCTTCGGGTTTGATCTGAATTTGGTTATATCTTGAAAAACCATCCATGAATGAAAAGACCTCGCAACTTGTGCATTCATCAACAATTTGATAGATGAATGGGGTGGGAAAATTATCTTTCGGACATGCCTTGTCCAAATCACGAAAGTTCATGGACATGCTAATTGTACCCTATTTCTTGTTAACCAGAACAAGGTTTGACACCCATTTAGTCAGTTGCACAGGGTAGATAAAACTGGCTTTAAGTAGTTTCTCTACTTCAGCCTTAATTGCTTCCTCTTTTCAAGGGTTCACCGAATGAAGCTTATGTCGTACCAACTTGGCATCAGGATAAGTCATTATTTCATGTTCAACAATTCTTAGGTCTATTCCTGGCATTTCCTTGTAAGACCAGGCAAAAACGTTGCAAGATTCCTTAAATAATTTTGTATAAATTTGAATCTCTTCGGGGGAGCAGTCCGCTTCGACGAAAAAATTCTCCACAACACCAAGGGTTATGGAGATATCTATGGGAATCATTTCAGCGATACTCGCCATATTACCCTCTGCATAAACTGTGTGTGTAGCCAGAGGATTAATAGGGTAAGTTTTAAACCTGTGAAGTAAAGCAATGCATATAGATTCTTAAGCAAAACATAATTTAATCAATGGATCATACACATAGTACACAGATATTTTATACTGGAAACCCTCAACCGAGAAAACCTTTCTTATATTCATTATATCGAATTTCACCATTCACCATACAATATATATACAATGTTTTTAGGTATTCCGTAGATACCAAAACCCTAATCCCTTAATCCGGGATTAATTTACAAAACCACTAAAAATAGAAAAAATAGCTACCGCTCGTTGCCGAATGCTGCGCGTAACCGGGGGGGTGGGGGCATACCTGCCCCCCCCTAGGACCCCCCTAGGACCCCCCTAGGAAAGCGCCCGACACACACGACACAAAGAGCACTACTAGAGGGATCGTCATATGCAATTTTCATATCTGACGCGCCCACACACACACATGCAAAGAATATAACACATATCCAACATTCTCCCACTTGTTGTTTTCTTTGCATCCAGGGGTCCAGGGGATCATATAGTCAACAATACAGGGCAACAATGCCCATTGTTACTATACACCAGGAGAACTTTTCTGTGCTTACAGACTTTGTCAATGAATCTGCAACATTCCTCAAAGTGTCAACCTTTTCCAGCAACACCTTGTTTTCCTCAACCATGTCTCTCACAAAGTGATACTGGACATCAATATGCTTTATCTTCGAATGATAAGTTGGGTTCTTTGCCGGGAAAATTGCACTCTGACTGTCACAATATAATCTCACTGCTTGTTGTACCAACCCAATACCTGAACACAATCTTTGTAAGCATACTGCTTCCTTGCTTGCATGAGTGGCTGCCATGTATTCAACTTCTGTAGTGGAAAGTGCCACTACAACCTGTCTTTTGCTCATCCAACCGATTGCTCCTCCAAATAGGTTAAACACATACCCACTTGTAGATCTTCTGTGATCCAGATCTCCAACCCAGTCTGCATCAACAAATCCATGTATGTCCAACACTCTGTCCAATCCTGGTCTTCCTTGGTAGCACAATCCATAACTGGTAGTGCCACGAAGATACCTGAAGACCCTCTTTACTACTGTCCAATGATCCTTCCCTGGTTTTGACATATACCTGCTCAAAACTCCCACTGCATGTGCAATGTACGGTCTAGTACAGACCATTGCATACATCAAACTGCCAACTACACTGGCATACAGAACATGGGACATGTCCTCTTCTTCTTCCTGTGTCTTGGGACACTGATATGTAGATAACTTTACACCTATAGGAATAGGAACCTTGACCGGTTTACTTCCATGCATATTAAACCTCTGCAATATCATCTCAACATATTTTCTCTGATTCAACCAGAGTTTCCTATTTTCACGATCTCTTTTAATCTCCATTCCCAGAATGAAGTTAGCAACACCGAGATCTTTCATGTCAAATTTGGAGGATAGCTACGATTTCACCTCCTTGAAAACATCCATGTTATTTCCTACCAACAACATGTCATCAACATACAACACTAGATAAATGAAGTGATTACCAACCTGCTTGGAATATACACAATGATCAACTCTGCTTCTTACAAATCCCAATCCAAGGATGTATGTGTCAAACTTTTGGTACCACATCCTAGGTGATTGCTTCAGACCATATAGTGACTTCTTTAGCTTACAGATCAACTCTTTCTTTCCCTTCACTACAAAGCCTTCTGTCTACTTCATGTAGATTTCTTCTTCCAGATCCCCATGTAGGAATTCTATCTTCACATCCATCTGTTCCACTTCAAGATCAAAAGCAACAACAATAGATAAAATAAATCTAATAGAAGTTAACTTAGCAATAGAAGAAAAAATCTCACCAAAGTCAATTCCCTCTACCTGGGAATAACCTTTTGCTACTAACCGAGCTTTGTATTTCTCCACTTTACCTTGTGCATTAAATTTCTTCTTAAACAACCATTTGCTACCAATAGATTTTCTTCCAGTTGGCAACTCAACTATATCCCATGCCTCATTCTTATCCAAGGCATCCATTTCTTCAACCATGGCCTTCTTCCAGAGTTTACTATCCTCTGAATTCACTGCTTCCCTGACAGTTCTGGGATCATCATCAGTAATAAATAAAGAAAAATTGGAACATAAATCAGGTGGACTATACCTTTTTGGTTGCCTTTTATCTCTCACTGATCTCCTCAATACTGGGGTATGAGTTTCTTCTTCTTCTTCTTCTTCTGCTTCCTCTTCTTCAGATGATTCAGATTTTTCATCATCCAACTCAAGATATATTTTCTTAGGTTCATCTTGCATTGGTAGGAATTCCTATTTGGACACATCTTTTACCTCTCTAAAAAAAACATCTCGACTGTAAACA
>ML777851.1:309301-322132 GCA_009831015.1 Picea engelmannii | reverse complement strand
ACAAAATCAAGAAGGAATATTTAAATGTTAAAGTATTGGAGAACTTTCTATTTATGGAAAGTGGTTAACCCTAAAATAAGGAAAATAGGTTAAGTGACCTAGAAATGGGTTAAGTGACATAAAAATGGGTTAAGTGACCTAAATGATGAAAGTATAAATAAGATAGAAATGGTCTCTTGTAGGTCATCCTTTTTGTGGATCAATGGAGAGCTTCTTGTGGGAATATATTTTGGAGTATTGATGGAGAGTTTCTTGTGAGAGCTTCTTGAGCATTTTTGGTGTGGAACACTTGAGAATATTGAAGATATATAGGTGACTGAGGTAACCAAGGATATATAAGCTGAAATTATGAGGAAAGTGAAGAAAAGAAGGCCGAAATGCAAGGAAGGATAAATTCTTTTGATGGTGCTTTCTAAGGTATGTTATCTACAGGTCATCTCACTATTTTCGCTATAATTTGTTTTTCTATAATGATTCAGATCTTGAAATTGATATGAAAGTGAGAAAACATAACCAAGTATATGTGGTTAAAAATTTAGCTTGTGGGTCGTTGTATTTTTGGAGTTACACTCCATGGAAAATAGGGTTTGTGGCTAGTCCTGAAACTAGTCAAAATCAGGTGTTTCGGGTAAAAACGTCATAACTTATTCATAACAGATCCAAATTCAGTGAGACCAAATGTGTTGGTTAGGGTAAAGTCTGTAGTATTCTCTATAATAGGTTTAGATCATTTCATCAAATATTTTGTGCGGGGCATGCTCTACAAGGTCGCTCTCTAGAATAAGCCAAAATTCAAAAAGGTATGCCATTTTTGCTATAACTCCTTTTCTGAGAGGTTCCAAGTAGTGCCACTTGGATGAATTTCTTAAAAAACACTGAAGAACATTTTGTATCAGTTTCAGATCTTTATTCAGTACAAGTACAAAGTTATGATTATTTCAAGTCAGGGTTGTTGACTAATCCAAAACTAGTCATGGTTGAGACAAGAAGTTGATGAGTTGGCACATACATGAGGTGTATAGTTAATGATGTTGGTACATATTGATGATTCATTGTTGATGAGTAGTTGAAACATGATTGGTATATACTTGGTACATGGTTGGATGCACTTGTTTATGGTACAGGTTGATTACAGGTTGTTTGGAACAGGTTGGTGCATGGTTGATGCTCTTGTTTATGGTACAGATTGATATCTGTTGAGGATTGTTGCCTCATCTTAGTTGGTGTTGAGGATGTAAGATGAGTCTTGCATATAGAGCTGGTGCTCTTGTGGAGTTGCACTCTATTCATTTGTTGCTGAAAAACCCCCGGATTGAAGTCCATAATAAAAAGAAAAACTGTACATACATCTTGTGTTCCTTGTGGAGATGATTTGTTGATGATATATTGCTGATATGTATTCACATATAACTTATTATTAATGATAGCAATGAGTAATGAGTAAATTTCGAATGCTAACTAATGAGTTTTGTGTAAGAGGGAAGTTTTGGGAAAAAGATCCCCACACTCATTCACCCCCCCCCTCTAAGTGTGGTAGGTGTGTCCAACATATTTCTCTGTCTACAGATTTAGAATCACACAGTAGGGTACATCACAGACTCTTGGCTCTGGATTCATACCTCAGAGCTCCAACTGACAGTTTAATACATTACAGACTCTAGCTTGTCTTTTCACAACTTACAACAAGTATTGACGACTAATATTAAAACTTGGGCGACTCTGATTAACATGACTCAACTCAAACTTACTCTACTCCAACCCTTCACACTTATATTCAACCCTATATATATCTGGGTTGTGTCTTCCTTCTCGGCTTACGTGATTTCTTGTTCTGTTGCAACTGTTTGTTGCCTATATGGCCTCACACTAACTTCCTCAACTGCTTTCTGTTACTGTTTCTCCTAGCCTCTGATGAGGTTTTGTGCAAATTGTGCTTATTCAAAACTTGTGCAATTCTTTCCCAAAAACGAAGGGCCCAACAGGATCCGACCACAATCCTTGACTCGCCCTCGAGTCAAGTGCTTGGTTCTTTCACATCCTCCAGGAGAAACTGTTGTTTTCTCTTTTCCGACTTTTCTTCTTCTCTGGGCTCTTCTGTTTGTGCCTTTTCCTCCTTTACCTCCTCAAATGAAGGGCCTAATTCTAGTACCAACTCTAAGGCTCGGTTCTTTACTCCTTGAATCCTTTCAACTTTGTCCTGCCATTTTTCGGTGAGGAGTGATGCTTCTGCAAGGAACTATTGTGTTGTCTCTTTTCTGTACTCCTTTGGCTTGGCCGCAACCAACGAGTTCCACTCAAAATTGGCTGTTGCGTTGACCTTATGCATTTTTATATAGGCGGTCTGAATTACTGGTCAAAAATCACACATCTCTTTCTTGGCTACGAACTGTGTCTCATAGAGTGTATTTAGTTTGTTGTTGGCCTGCTGAATTTGGTCGAACTTCTGCTGCTGCTCCATAGGGTCCATTGTGACCGCAATTTCTTCATTGAACACCTGGATCTTTGTTCGGACCTCCTCTAAAATCTTATTTCATCAAGTGATGATGCCCATACAGTCGTTGACTTCTCTGAAAATTTTGGTGTAGTCCGCTCTGTGCTTGTGCAGTGCTGCTCTGGCATTGTTGCCTTGCAATATTATCTTCTGCATTTGTTCCTGCAGCTGTTGAGGTTGGTGTTGTGCTTCCTGCTAGACCTGTTGTAGCTTCTCATGGAGCTGGTCAGTGCGATTGGCGAGTTGCGTCCATGCTTCCTGTAATAGCTCGATCTGTTGCTCTGGCTCGCTTACGTCGTTGGCCTCGGGTAGGTCTGGTGCGACCTTCCGAATCTCCGGATAGGATTCTGCAAGTTTTTCCTGTACTTTTTCCGATTTGTGCTAGACTTGGAGTCTGTCATGTGCTTCCTGCATTCTGTATGTGTGGTTCATGAATTATTCTTTTCTTGCGATCTCGATGTATCTCTCAGCCTCCTAGAGCCTTTTCTCCAACTGGTCTGTGGATGCCATGATTAGGCCAAATAAGCGTGGCGCTGGCCATTGTACTAGGTCGAGAGATGAAACAACTGTGTCGGTGGGTACTCGCCACTATAGTGGGAGTCCATTGCATGTTGAATGGTCGGAGTGAGTTTCTACCTCTTCCTCCGTTTGTGGGACTGGTGCGATTCTCAACCTTAGCTCTGCTAGCAAAAGAGTTAGAACCTTTGTTATGGCTATGCAGAGTTGCATCAATTTCCCACATTGTTGGGGGTTCTGGAGAACTTGTTCCATTTGAGCTTGTATGGCTATTGTATCCTACTCCATTGTTGATTCTGGCTCATTGTGCACATCTGGTATCGCCGTATCTTCCAGTGCGTCTGCATCATGTGCCGTGATCTCTTGGCCACCCTCACCTTTGGCTGGTGAGGTGATTTGTTGGTCGTCATCGGGTTCCTACTCCTCTTTGCTACGTGCGTCTTCTTCCTGTGCGAACAACTCAAGTTGTTGTTCCTGGGTGTTCGGATTCAGAACATCCATCATCATGCTCTGCTTTGAGGCTTTGGGGTCAGGATCGGGAATTTATGATCTTGGCTTGGGTGGTTCTCTAGTTATTTGTGGGGGTCGTCATTCCGCTGTCTTTGGGTGGTCGAGATGGATCAACTCTAAGGTTATTGTATGAGGTGGACTGGCTGTGATGAGGTTTGGTAATTGGTGTGGTGGTGGAGTGTGTTCAATGATAAATGTGGAAGGAAGTGTTTCAGGGTCCGGGTCATCTTGAATGACAATGATAGTGGTGTCTTTGGTCATGGCATGGGTCCGGGGGGTGGTAGATGCAAGGGGTTGTGGGTTCAGGGGTTTGTTCGGTGAGACCCCAGTTCTAGGCCTCTTCACCACTGATTCAGTACCAAGAACAATGCCCAAGATATGGTTAACTTGCGCACCTGACAACACAACATCGTCCAGTAGTTGTTGGGGGGCAGTTTGTTCCTCCGCTCTAGCTGCAATATCTCTTCTTCCTCCTCTGAGTCTGTTTGTGTCAGAGCATCTGGCTTCTTATGCTCGGGGTCTGAACTCGATCCCTCTCCTGTTTCCTTGTCTTTTTTCTTGAGCAACTTCGTAGGCAGAATGTAATGCATCCCTGATTTACGTGGGCCGCATTTAACTCCTGGCCATGACATGACTTCCTTATCGAAATATTCCTCATCCAAATAGAACAGTAGCATCAGTGTGTGGAAATGTTCCCGGCTGGCATGTCTCGTCCAGACGAATGTGTTGTGCCAGTTCATGCTGAAGGCAATATTCCTCGTGTTGCAATTGAGGATCTCCTGTAGGATGCACAACCTCTGCGTTGCATCTATCATAGCATTATACCATTTGGTAAAGGCTACATTGTTGAGTGCTGTGTTCTCGAAGTCTGGTCTAGACTGCCATGGCTCAAACATCTTCACCATGCACCCTTTATCTGGTATTACCGGTTGTCTTCCCACAAGTGGCTTCCATTTGAGCATTTCGAATGCCACAAGTAGGTATCCATAGGTGAAGGTTCCTCCCTTCTCCTGTGCTTCCTCACAAGCTACTAGTAGTTCCTCCAGCAGGAAACTACACCAATTGAACACTGCTCCCTGTGCACAAAATTCGGCGATTGATAACGCATCTAGGGTGCATTCTCCCTTATAGTAAGACCTTATAACCTTGCTGGCTATGATGTAGCAGCCAGTCCAGACTGCTTCAGGTAGTATTTATTCAATGACTATTGTGCATCCTCCTCTCTTTGTGTTAAACTTCTCGTATAGGTTGGGCTCGCCTTTCTTTTTCCCATGCTTGTCGGGACACTGAAATCCCTTCGACACATCCTCTCCTTGGGAGGATAGTCCCATGAGATGCTGGATATCTTCTGCATGGATTGGATACTTCTTATCCAACCATAGACTTCTGTCATGCACTTTTCTTATCAAGAATTTCGTGCAGTGCCCAATCTCACTGTGGTACCAAAGACTGGTAAGTCTCTCAGGTTCATAATGGTGGAGTTAAGTAAGTTGATGAACTCTTTTCTTGGTACAAATTGCATGTCTCCGGTTCCATCCAGAGCTATCTCCCAAAAGAAGTCTGTGTGCATCTATGGGAAAGGGGCTGAGTCTGTGAGGTCAAGGTCGAGTATCTTAACGTGTGCTACCTTTCCTTTGAGGTCGCCCATGATCTCGACCCGGGGGTCGTAGGGCTCATCTGGTACTGCTTCTTTTGTCATGGTGCTTCGGCTTGCCGTGGCTCTCGATATTCATTCTTCTGTGGAAGATAAGAACTAGGGCTACATCTGTGGCTTTTGGAGTGGTCCCAACTGGTTCATGCTGTTGGATTCGGAAATGGCTATGCTCATTTTTAGAAGCAATACATTCTCGGAAGAGTTCTGAGAGCCTTATACTTGGCTTAACTGGGAAGTTTTAGCAGTAACTTCTCATCATCATGACCGAATAGACGCACATGAGTGTGAGTTTTCCGATGGGACGGTTTAATCAAGGTAAATCCTATTGGGCGATCTTGGCATTTACTTATTTGAGTGGAATAGGGACGTGGCTGAATTGAGACCTTTCTGTTTGATAGGTGGGTGTCCTGGTGCGAAATTCGATGGAATCTTGGCATAATGCGTATTTATGGCTTAACAACGTCGGTCGGGGTACTAGAATGGAAATAAAGGTTGTGACTGGACTGGGTTTGCGTGGCCTATAATTCAGATTTTATTGGGATTCATGGTGCCTTTGACCACAAAGGTTGTCTCAACCATCTAATGACTATCATTAATGGACTTTTCTGTGCTTCAGGTCTTGTACTATTGAGTCCTCCGTTCTGTAGCAACCAATTCTTAAACAAAACAAATCAACTCTATGTTATGGCGCGACACTGTGCACATAGACATTATTAACTGATTTTACAAAATTTCAAAAAGAAAAAAAAACTCAAATCTAACTATTGTACAAGCTCCGTCGAATTGGAGCGACTGTCCTTCTTTCTCAGTTTTGAGATAGGTAGGGCTTCAGGCGAGTGCCATTCAAACATCCCGGTTGTAGCACACCATTGAGTTGCGTGAGTCTCACTGCTCCTGAAGGTTAGATTTATGCAACTATGTAAGGTCCTTACCAGTGCATACACAATTTTCTAGGATGCTTCTGGTATCGACTGTTGTAGAGTAACACCTTGTCCCCTTGTGTGAATACCTTGGTTTTAATGTGTCTATCATGCCAAGATTTTTGTCTTCCCTTTTCAATCGACTGATGGAAGTCTTCTAGAAATCTAGTTTCCTCAAGTTCTTGTAGCTCCTCAAATCTCTGTGCCACTGATCCCTCTTCTATCATATATGTGACTTGTGCAATATATAGGCTTGGAGTGATGAAATCTGCAGGCACCACTGCCTCTCTTCCGTAAAATAGCTAGATCAGTGTGTATCTGTGGAGTTTATTTGTGGTTGTCTTGTAGGCCCATAGTACCGTTGGAACTCTATCATCCCAGTCCCGTCGGTTTGCGCAACAAACCTTTGTTACTCCCCTTTCCAGGATCTTGTTGAAGGCTTCGATTGTTTCGTTGGCCTGTGGGTGGTATGGAATGCGCTTGTGATGTTGAATCATAAATTCTGTTGTAAGTGTTTCTATGGTGCTGCTAATGAATAGAGCTCCCTGATCGCTGGTTAGGATCCTAGGACATCCGAAGTAGGTAATGATATTTTCGAATATGAACCGGGCAATAGTATCTGTCGAACAGTCCTGTACAACTACCACTTCTGCCCAATGGGTAATGTAGTCAGTTGCGGTAATGCTGTATCTAGCCTTTGAATGTTTGGCTGTGGGGTTGATTGGTCCAATGAAGTCAACTGCCCATTTCTCAAATGCCCGTAGAGGTCTAACTGGTTGTAATGGTAGTTCATCTTAACTTGAAGGCTTGCCTACTCATTGAAAAACATCACCTGATCTAGCATATGCTTTTTCATCCTTGAAAAGTGTTTCCCACAAAAGTCCTACCTGTAGAATTTTCTGTGCATGGCCTTTCCTCCTACGTGGCCTCCTGCAACTCCACTATGGCATTCCCAGAGTATATCTTGCCTTTTGTGATCCAAGACACATCATCTGAGAATGCTGTTTAGTCCTAGTTTATACAATTGTCATGATCAACAGGTAATCTACTGCTCTAACAACCATATGGCATTTTTGGGTTGCAGAATACATTTCAGGACAGGCTCCTGTACTGAGAAAGACTGCTATGTTCGTCCACTGCTCCGCCACTTTCTCTTGACTCTAGTCTGGATAGATGATCAGGTCCGATGTTGCATCATCTTGGCTTGATGATAACTTCGAAGGAAAATTCTTGAAATAAAAACATCCATCTACAAATTCTCCCTTCCAGCACAAGTTTGTTAACTAGGTATTTTAATGCGGAATGGTCAGTAAAGAATTTGAAATGGGAACCTAGCAGATAATGTCTAAATTTCTGTAAAGCATAAATCATTGCTAAGCCTTCCCTTTCTGTGTTTGTGTATTTGCGCTCTGCTTGTGACATTTTCCAACTCACAAATTAGATGGGGTGATCCATAGCTCCCTCTCCAGGTTGCGTTAAGATAGCTCCTAAGGAAATTCCTGAAGCATCTACATGGACGTGTGAATGAATTCTCTAAAGGCTACTATCACAATCTTGGAAAAAACTGCAGCAACGTTCTTTAAGCCAAATGTCATCACATTGTATGCAAAATATCCACATTCGATAATGAAAGTGGTCTTTCTCTTGTCCTCTTCGATGATCCTAACTTGATGGTATCTTGAAAATCCGTCTGTAAATGAATATGCTTCCTTCCCCGCAACCTATTCGAGTATTTCATCGGTAAAAGGTGTTGGGAAAGGGTCATGCACACAGGCTGTGCTGAGACTCCTGTAGTCTACATAGAATCTAATATCCCCTGTGTCTTTCTTGCTTTGGATGACTATCGGGCTGACCCACTCGGCTTCTTCTACCGGAAAAATGAGACCTTCTTCTAACATCTTGTCAATCTCCTTCTTAACTTTCTCTTTTATCCTGGGGTTAAGATGGTATGGTCTATGTCTAACAGGCCTGGATCCTGGTTTTAACTCAATATTCATCTCTCCCATGACTCCCTTGATTCCCTTTACTTCTGAAAAAGTCTTTGGGAACAAATCCTCATATTCTCGCAGTAAACTCTTTATTTCCTGACTGGCTTTTTCATCCCATTAATCTGCCACCAAGGCTATCTTGGGTTGCTCTTTGGTGCCTATGTTGAGTCTGTTCAATTTTAATGGGTGATTATAGGAACTATCGGTCTGGCTAGGTATGGTATTTTGGATTTCTCTGCTCCTCTCTGTCTCTTTGACGACTAGGTTCTTCTAATTCGTCTAGGCTTTCAGAATGTTTGCCAATCTGATAGTATTCTATAGGCTTTCTAGTCGAGGGTAAGTGACATTAATTCTGAATTTCTTGGGTATTCTTGGGACACACTACAAAGTTTGATCTCTTATTGTTATTGGCTGTAAACATAAGTTCTTGAATATTTTGTAGGGCTAGTTCAAGTTTAGGGTACTTACTTGTGAATGAGAAGTCTTTGCAGAATTGAACTGCCACTGTTTGCCAATCACTGGTCTGTCTTCTAGTTTCCTCATGTACAAACCAAGATTTCAGGATTGGATCTAGAGAATGGGGAAATACCTGAACCCAGAAGTGAGATGGTATCTCCGCGGCCTGCCATTGTGTTACGCACTATTCAATGTGTATTCTAGGATCCGATTCTCCATTGAATATTTGCACGGCGTGGGGATCCATCTGCATCCCTAATTCCAACTACTCCTTATTCTAGAACCTATACTTGATAGCTTGTTTCACCTCGTCCCAAGTTCTGAGTATGACTTTATGAGTGGCCCACCATCTGAAGGGGTTGTTCTGGAAAGCTATATCCAGTACCGATATTCTTTGATCTTCTCTTACATTTTCTTCCATGTTCTACAAATTTTTTTCTAGGTCTGAGGTGTCATCGTATACTGGGTGTTCTGTAGCTTCGATCCCAATCCATCTAGTCATTCTGATAGTTGCGCATATCCTTGATAATTGTTCATGCGAGCCTTGTTTCCAACTATCAAAATCTAGTTTTGAATCTTTGTCTACTGACTGTATACTTCTCCAACTTACTGATCCATCCAAAGTAGGATTTATATAATCATTTCTGGTCCCAGTTGTTACAGTGTACAACTGGTCTAGGTCTTCTCCTTCCATATTATTGTCTGTTGGTTCTGTGTACCTGGGTCCTACATATGGATCCAAAGGTTGAACTACCTTGATTCCCTAAGCTTAAAAAGTCATGGTGTCTTTCTTTAGGTTGATCATTGCATAGTTGTTGTAGGCCTAATTGATGCCAAGTAGCATAGGGTAGGGGTCCTTGTCTCCCATGATCTCATTGACTTCAAAGTCAGCCACTGTTTTTACTCCTGCTACATCAATTTCCACGTTCTTGAGTCTTCCTATGGGAAAGATAAAATATTGGTTTTCCATTCTTAACTGAATTGGGGAATATGTCAGTCTCAGTTTTCCCAAGGCTTCCCAGGTCTTCTTGGGCAGAATGTTCACATCTGACCCTAGGTCCAACATGACGTCCTTAATTTTGAAGTCATCTAACTGGGCTACCAATCAGAATTTCTTTCTGATTCTTACTTTTCTTCGCTGCACTCTCTGAGTACTTTTCTCAGGAAGATTAGCCCTTATCCTTGCTTATGAGGTTTCTTCATTCCCTAAAACCTAGGTGCAGTGCATTGCACAACTTTTCTGTTAGTTGATCATTCCCTAGAATGTTAGAGAATAACTGAAACTAGAGGTCAACTGTGTTCTGAGTTTGCTCAGCCTATCTTGGTATGACTACAGGGTTTTTGGGTGCATGGGGTGAAGCAGGGGCTTGCACCATATTAGGGTAAACATCCGAATGGGGGGGGGGGGTGCTTCTTGTGTTTCATGACTAGTAATATTTTGGAATACTTCTATGGAATATTTAAAGAACATTTTTTTCTTTAGGGGGTCATACTTGTCTCCCTTAGGTGCTGCTTTTTGGATCTTTTAAGTTTTAAACCTACGAGGTAAAACAATGCATATAGATTCTTAAGAAATACATAAATTAATCAATGGCTCATACACAAAATACATAGAGATTTTATATCGGAAACCCTCAACCGGGAAAACCTTTCTTATATTCATTATATCGAATTTCACCATTCACCATACAATATATACAATGATTTTAGGTATTCCGTAGATACCAAAACCCTAATCCCTTAATCCGGGATTAATTTACAAATCTGCTAAAAATAGCAAAATCCGCTAAAAATAGCAAAGAATATAACCACAGTCGTCGTATCTGACGCGCCCACACACACAGATGAAAATAATATAACACATACCCAACATATCTGAGGCAGAGTATCAACATCAACTCATGTCTTCACTCCTCCTTGAGTAACAATATTAAGATTGGGAAAATGTCCCTTAGAAATCCTCTTGATCCCTGAACTGATAAGGTTATTTCCTCTTTGTCGTACTCTATCTTCCCACTTTGCGATTAACTCTAGACAGTCTTCAATTGCGTTTCCATTGGTTCTATAGTGAGAGCACCATGGACGCCTTGGATGAGGAAAAGTTCTGGCCAAGTGACCTTGTTTATCACAGTTATAACATCTGCTTGGTCCTCATCCCCCAGTTATTACTCCTCTGAAGTCTCCTCCGACTCCACCTCCTAGACCTCTTCCTGGTCCCTACGGGTTTTAATTCAACCTGAATGCTGTTCTGTCTAGCCTATCTGCGAGTGCGTCCAATGCTCTACATTGATTCATAGTATGGATGCGCAGAACTCACAATGTATTATGTTTGGTATTGTTGAATACTTTTGCATGATGGGGCACTGTCTTGGTCCATGCCCGTGGATTCGATAGATCTCACAATATTCTATTGTTGGTGCTACTTGGCCTCCTGGGAAAGCATGATATGGGGTGGGGTTATGGAATGGTGAGTTTGTCGACACTTGCACAACTCCTCCTGTAGGTCCTGCTGGGGGTACCATCAGATTCTGAGGAGATCCCAGTTCCCTCATTTGCAGACAGTCATTTTCCAAATGACCTTCCGTATAGCATCCAGTGCACCAAACCTGTGGTCATCCTAGTCTAGGTATCATCAGCTCTTGAATAATTTCTTTAAGTGTCAATATATACCCTTTTAATCTCTCTAGATTTGCATCTATTGGGGGTCGGGTTATTCTTAATCTCCCAGGCTATCCCTCCATGTCTTCAATCTTCATTGATTGTTCCAAGGCGTCTGTCAATGTGGCTATCTGTTGTTGCATTAACAGAATCTGAGTTAGAGGTAGCAACCCCTGAATGTACCATTCCATTTGATGTTCTTCATGGATTGGATGTGCCAACCTCTGTTATCACTGAAATTTCGTCCGCACATGGTTACAAGAACTCAGCATTGTCAAACAATGATGAAGTCATTCATGAACCTAAATTAATACCACATCATTCAAAAAGGTAAAAAAACTATACAAAGTAATGAAAAATTGAAGAGTTCTTTGCAGACATTGGGCGCATGCATGCATGCGTGGAACAGGAACGTAGAAATCGTGCACAGGCGCACGATGCACAACTGTTAGCGCAAAAAGCTGCGCACCTGCTAAACGACGCATTTATGGAAGTGGTCGGCCTCCCAACCTCTTATGGTTCAGGTCCCAAGCCAATTTGACCCTCAAATCTGGGCTGGATTCGACTGGTGGGCTGGTCAAAGACCTAATAATGCCCTAAATGGCCTCTTTTCACACTACAAAATAGTTAAACAATAACCCAAAGCAATGCTATAAAAATCCATGAATGCACCTCATTTTCTCAAGGAATTCAAAGTAATGGTATGCTGCCTATATTGTTTGGAGGACTCCATCCTTGACACAAGCATATTGGCACCATTACATTGGACAATCCACCTCACCATTGAGTGGATTTGTAAAGAGTTCTTTCATCACCATTTTCCATTTTCTTTGTTGTAAGAAGAGCTAGCTAGTGAGGGTCCAAGAGCCTTCCCTTGGAGGAAGAAGGGACTCATAGTCCCCTTTCTTCTTGGTGCTTTGTTTTCATCAATAGCTCAGCCTCAAACATTGGTGACATGGGTATTTTGGTTCTTTTGTTTCTATGTCCCTATGCTCATGATTTTAGTTTTTATTGCATCTATTAGTTTAATTCTTAATTATAGTTTTTGTTTTCTTTCCCTAACTCTTTTCTCTATAGCTGTCCTGCTGAGCAGACCCAACTGAGCTTGCAAGCACCTCTTATTTGCTCACCAAGGTGACGAAAGAGGTGCAACAAATTGGCGACTCCACTAGGGAAAGGTATCAATTTCATACCTCATTTGGGTTTATTTTTCTCTTCTTTTAGTTTGTTTAACTTGCAGGGGCACTAACCGGCCTAAGCCGACCTGCCAACCAGCCAATTCCAAGTTGAATTGAGAGAAATCCATCTGGATTTTTCGTTCTCGGCCGTGCGCCACATATGCGCGGGTTTTTCAGCCCATAGACGCGCATCGTGCGCCCATGCGCTTGACTCATGGTTCTGTTCTGTGCACGTGCGCTTTTTAACTTGTCTCTGCTCCCGCGCATGCGCTCTGTGCGCCTTTGTCTTCACTAGGACCCACGCATCTGTGCAAAATTTCACATTGTAAAGTTGTTGAGATGTGGGGAAGGCCATTTTCCTTCTTAAAAATGATGTCAAGCATGTTTTAAAGCTACACCACACTTAGTCCCCTCATCATATAAAGGGGTTAGTCAAAAAACACATAGGCACTTAGGAGGA
>ML777851.1:260129-307173 GCA_009831015.1 Picea engelmannii | reverse complement strand
ACCAATGATCCTATATTGCATGATCCCACATGGCCTGCAATGCCAACCAAACTACCTTCAGACATACCAAAGTTTGAAGGAAAGGCAGGCGATGACCCTGCCAACCATGTCATGACCTTTCACCTATGGTGCTCCTCCAACAAAATTATGGATGATTCCATCAGACTACGATTATTTCAACGCACACTCATTGGCCCATCGGCTAAATGGTATGTCGAAGAAAAATCAGGTTCCCACACAACTTTTGAGTCATTAGCCAAAGCATTATTGACCTTCTTCCAATTACCCATTCGCCATGAAAATGGTCTAGAACTACTTTCTAACTTCAAACAAACCTCGGCCATAGACATCGCTGACCACATTCACGAGTGGCATAGGCGACGTAGTTTGTGCAAAGCAGAAACCACCAAGCAACAATGTCTCGACTGGTTTCTTAGATCACTTGTCTCTCTCCTTGGAAATGACGTAGCTTCCACCTTCCCTCAATCTAAAGAGGAAGCTATTAGTAAGGCCCAACAATATGACCTCATCTATGCACAGTCAGGGTACTTATACACTGTACGTCCTGATCTTCCAAAACCTGTACCATTTGGCCAAGACAAACCTGGGATGTCTCACTCAGCCGACAGACTGATCGGTGCCACCACACACCACGGTCCACAATCCCAACCACCACCGATGTATGGCACACCTCAATACCCACCGACATACGGGGGCACTTCTTATTACCCCCCACCCCCTTATCAACAACCATACCCTGTTGCTATACCTCCACCTATCAGTGGACCACCGCCGACACCTCCCATACATCCACCTATTCCAACAACTAGTGGTACTCCCTCAACATCAGATTATAGTACTAGCGAAAGCACTACACCTTCCTATGTACCTTATGGATCAGTGCCACCACAGAATCCGTACTTCCCATTTCCTGGTCCTCCACAACCCATGGCTCCCCCACATCCTCATGCGGGGGTGAATTTTGTTCAACCCTCTGCTGTTCAACAATAGCAAAGTTTTGAATAGTTGAATACAGCCAACCCAACCCATCCATCGAACAATGCCAAGAAGAAAGGATGGAACAAGAATAACAACAACCCAGGTCAAGGCGGGAATCAACCCTCACAACACCAACCAGCTGGGGGCAACCAGAACCAAGGGAACCAAAACCCCCAAGGGGGCAATAATAATAAACACCAAGGCCGAAATAATGTTAAAACCATCTTCCCTTGTGCCCTTTGTGGTGAGTTCGGCCATTACACTCCTCATTGCCCCCAGATCACTGATTTCAAACGGTTGAAAGACTCTGGTAGTCTTCCCCATTCTCCTGCACAACCTGCCCCTCAGCAGGCACCAAAACAATACGTGCAACAACCCCCTCCAGTCGTGCTGCAAAATCCTATTCCACATCAAGGTGTGATAAATACCCAGCAGGACACACAACATCCCACACCGCAGGGGGGACAATACCTCAACCCCAACAATCCAGCAGATCATACAATTCTCCTCACAAGTGAGGAAGAAATCCTTTTGCAAACACATACTCATCAGTATCATGCATCCACTGAGTCTCCTCCCATCCCTCCCGAGACAAACCCTACACCGACGGGAACCTCGTTGGTGATCCCTCGCCCTTCCGCCGAACCACCGCTTCGCATCCCTCGCATCCCATTGCGTAGGAATGTCCACAACCCACATGCTAGGGCAACTCATAACTATAGTTTGTTAGACGACTTAGCGCAATCCCCGGCTGCCATGTCAGTATTGGAAGTCCTCCAGAGTTTTCCTACTCAACGGAAATCATTACTTTCCACCTTGGGGCAGTCGACCCTGCAGATACCTGACTCATCACCTTTGATCTTGACAGCGGAGAACCTCGTCTTCCCACCTTGATCGCTTTTCAAATACCAGTGAAAATATGAAACATCATAGTTCATCGGTGTATCATCGATGAAGGTGCATCTACATGCATTATGTCCAAAACGGTATGGCAGAAACTTGGTTCCCTGGAACTCATACCCTCTTCCATCACATTACAAGCTTATGACGGACGACCATCCTCTCCTAAAGGGCTCTTCCAAAATGTCCCCGTCAAACTTAGGGGCAAGACTATTCTCATCGATATCGAAGTTATCGACACCCCACTCGATTATAATATCCTATTCGGTCATAGCTACATGTACGCTATGAAGGCAGTGGAATATTTCATCTTTTGGACAATGATGTTCCCTCACAATGGGAAGATCATTACCATTGACCAAGTCTCACATTATGAGCCTAACCCATCTGCCAACATTGATAACATTCTTCCTCTCATCCACACAAGCCATGACACATATCCACTCATCGAGATGGGTCCTGGGATTTTTAAAGATCCATCCTTATTAGGAACATATCATGGCACACCACCACTCCTACACCCTTCCAATGAAGTGTGTGTCATATCATCTAACATAACTCACACAGAGGATACCCTTCCTCCTACAGAGGCTTCTATCATACCTGACATCCCACTCATCGTAGAACCCCCCCCTCAAGAACCTCCTGGACACTCGTCGACCCCACCAGTCCACGATTCCACCTCTCCCCAAGGACATAGTCCAGTTTGGGAGACAGTTCCCCAACCCCTCACTCAAATTCCCTTCTTTTACCCTCCACCTGGTATTGAAGCTTTCCAGGTAGCCGCAATGCTCACACTACCTAATATGGTGTTAGCAATCCGAGTTTGGTATTTACACCCACTAGAGATGGTCCCTCAACCATCCCTTCCTCCCCAGGAAGGAATCCCCATGACGATTCCCATCCTTACCCCCACCACCCCCCCACTCACTAAACCCCCTGCTACAGCTGGGGGCAGGAGAAAGAAAAAGGAGCCCACCACTCCACTTCCTCCATGCATCCCACCACCTTGCGTACTATGTGAGAAAGAGGGCCACCAAACCAACAACTGTCCATCACTACCTGAATTATAGAATTTGATCGCCCTCAATCAAACGCCCGCCACTACTGCTAGTCCCACCACTACCACCCACCCTTCCAGTAGTAAAGGGTTGAGGACCAAATACGCGTGTGCCATATGTTCAGAGTATGGCCATTATACCCATCATTGCCCAGCACTACCCCGCTTTCGGCAGACATTGGCCGTCGTATGCCAGAACTTCCAGAACAACCCCAGTCCTGCTACGTCCTCCTCAACAAATATCCTGACATTCATTATGTCACCACTTCAGTCAATGAACGTATGAGACACCCTTGCTCTCTCTATGATTCATTAGCTCATTTTACATACCAGTGTCCTATGATCCTTGAATACAAGCAACATCAATTGACCCTACTTCACCAACCCGCAGAGGCGATAATTGACATTACCTCGTCACTAGAGGCTCTTCATGTCATTTCTCCCGAACCTGAGGCACTACCAACACCTCCATGGTTCTTAGATGATGTATCTGAGGATTCACCCCCCAACCCCCCCAACTCTCCCTCTCATTCCCCTACAGACACTCTCCACCCCACCACCACGGGTACCCCTCAGTACTTCAATATATGGTTTATGTCGAGTGAACCCTCACCATATCCTACCAATGTTCCCCCTGCTTCTTCACCAGGGGGCAACCACACGACCACTGTCACCGAGATCACTCCTCACGACCCCTTGTATTCCCGTCACTTTCAATACGACGAAGAAATACTCGTAGAGTTAAACCACCCGGACTCTCCCTGGGATGCGCTACACCATTGTGCACTCTTCTCTCCACAGGAAGCCTCCATGCCTCCTAACCAAAACCCCATTTACGCGGTCGAAACCAAGGATTTTATCCCATCATGGCTTGTCAACTGGTTCAAAAATCCCATACTTGCCCCTGATGATTTTGAAGAAGGCAATATGGCCAACATTCCCCCCACCATTAAAATCGACATTTCCATGAAAAATGGAATCATCGAAGAAATCACCATTGGAGCTGCTTGCACTCCTCAAGAAATCGCCGCATATACAACCCTCTTCCAGGAATATAGGGATATTTTCGCCTCGTCATACACATAAATGCCCGGCCTCGATCCCTCTATTGTCGAACATCGCATCGACACCTGGCCCGACATTACACCAGTTCGCCAATAACAACGGCCGCTACATCCATCCAAAGACGCGGCTATCAAAGCCGAAATTGACAAATTACGTGCTGCCGGGTTCATTTACCCCATCGCTTATACCTCATGGGTTTCCAATCCTGTACCCGTTAACAAAAAATAGGGCACTATCCGCGTTTGCACAGACTTTTGCGATCTCAATCATGCATGTCCCAAAGACAACTTTCCCACGCCTTTCATCAATCAAATTATCGACGACTGTGTCGGCCACGAGGCTCTATCCTTTATGGACAGATTCTTTGGTTATAATCAAATCCAAATTCACCCTGCCGATCAATATAAAACCGCATTCACTACCCCGTGGGGTACTTTTGCATATCGTTTCATGCCTTTCGGCTTAAAGAATGCCAACATAACTTTCCAATGGGCTATGACATACATCTTTCACGATCTAGCCCACATCATCCTCGCCTACTTGGACGACCTCATAGCTCGATCCAAGAAACGCACCCAGCATCTCAGTGATTTACGAATCATCTTTCAACGGTGTCGTCAATACAACATCTTCTTGAATCCTCTCAAGTGTGCGTTCTGTGTCACCGCAGGGCACCTCCTCGGTTTTATTGTTTCCCAAAGAGGTATTACCGTGGACCCCCTCAAAGTCCAAGCTATTACAAAAATTCCACCTCCCCGGAATTTACGACAACTTCAGAGTCTTCAGGGCAAAGCTAACTTTCTTAGACGCTTTGTCCCGGATTACGCCATACGCAAACACAGTTTCCTTCGCTTACTACGTCACGACATCCCATTTCACTGGGACGACCATACCCAACAGTCATTTGACAATCTTAAAGCAACGCTTTCAAATGCACCTCTAATTAGTGCACCTGACTACAATCGCGACTATATCCTCTACGTATCAGCATCAGCTGTATCAGTAGTCGGCGTCCTCGTCCAACTCGGAGATGACAATCATGAACATGTCATTTATTACGTTAGTAAAAACCTCTCAGGGCCACCCTTGAAATATAAACACAAAGAGAAACTTGCTCTTGCAGTTGTCCTCGCAGTCCAGAAACTGCACCATTACATTCTGCTTCGTACCACAAAGGTCGTCGCAGATTCCAACCCTATGCAGTACTTTCTCAGCCGTCGGAAAGTTAACGGAAAATTCGCTCGATGGATCATTATCCTTCAGGAATACGACCTCGAGTTCTCAACACCTAAGAGTAAGAAGGCCCTCGTTCTCGCCGAACTTGTCACGACCCTCCCCTCTAACACTACTAGTGCCCCCGTCAACACCAACTTTCTCGACGAACATCTCTTTTACATCACTTCGGATGATCCTTGGTATGACGACCTTCTCGTCTACCTCCGAACTCAAAAGTTTGGTAACCACCTTTCATGAGATGACCATCGACGTATTCGCCATCAGGCCCCCCATGGGGCGTCGACACCATTCTTCGTCGATGCCTGACTATTGACGAGGCCGATAGAGTCTTAAACGACTGCCATAGTGGCGCATGTGGGGGCCATCTTTCGGGTATATCCACTGCTCAAAGGATTATTCAAGCCAGTTACTTTTGGCCTACCTTTTTTCATGATTGCATTCATGCCGTGAAACGATGTGAGCAATGTTAGCTTTACGCCAACAAAGCTCAAGCTCCCCCCGCTCTTCTTCACCCTGTCATCACTGCCGACCCTTTTTTCAAATGGGGCATCGACTTTATGACTTGTAATCCCCCCTCTAGCAACGGTCACAAATACATCATTGTCGCCGTTGATTACTTCACCAAATGGGCAGAAGCTATGCCCACTTTCAACAACACCGCTGACACTACAACGCATTTTTTCTTTAACCACGTCATATCCCGCTTTGGAGTACCCCTCCAACTCATTTCTGACCATGGGAAACACTTCAAGAATGAGATCTTTGTCGAACTCTCATATCGGTTAGGCTTCTCTCACGAGTTTGCCTCACCATATTACCCTCAGTCTAACAGACAGGTCGAGGCAATTAACAAAGTCCTCAAGACCATGTTACAATGCACAGTTAATAAACATAAAACTAATTAGCATCATATGTTATTTTCTGCGCTATGGGATTACGGAACGGCTGTGAAAACTGCTACTGGTTTCACACCATTTCATTTAGTCCATGGGGTTGAGGCCACTCTCCCCATCGAGTGAGAAATTCCCACCTTACGCACCACAATTGAGCTATTACCTGACACTGCTCCAATGGAGCAGCGCTTGCTGAACTTGGAGTCTCTGGATGAAGATTGTCGATCTTCCTTACAGAACAACGAGGCAGCTAAAAAATGATCCAAGGCTACCTTTGATCACCATGTCAACCTTCGATCATTCCGCGAAGGCGACCTCGTCCTGGCTTATGATACCACTCATGATACCTTTGGCCACGACAAATTCGAATCACTCTGGCATGGCCCATACATTATCCAACATTGCCTCACCAAAGGCACATACATCCTGGCCTCCCCCGAAGGCTTCTCTCTCAAAGAACCTGTCAATGGGTTATACTTAAAGAAATTTTACGCTTAAACATAGTCATTCTACTTTAGGTTATTTCTTTTCCAGCATTTTTAATCTTTTTTCTCCTTCCCTCACGTCTAAACTATCCATTGTGCTATTGACAGATGCTTCCTCCACTAGCCTACCACATCGGTTACGCCGATGACGCCAGCCGTTGGACACAAAATCTCGCTTCGGCTGCTTGGGCTCTCTACACCCCCTCACATGAAATGCTCCATTCGAGCGACATATGCTTGGGGTTAACAACCAACAACCAAGCTGAATACACTACTATCATTGGCCTTCTGGCCGATGCCCAACATCATCATATTCGTCACCTTAGTGTCTTCCTCGACTCTCAACTAGTATTTCTCTAGCTCAACAATGTGTACTGCGTCCGTGATCCTTGCCTCTTTTGCAAATACCTATAGGTTAGGCTTTTACCTCGACATTTTGATTCCATTACATTTACACATATTACAAGACAATTGAATCAAATTACAGATAACCTAGCTAATATTGTGTTAGACTGGCATATATCACATCAAGCTACCTCTACACATACATAAACATATCACAATCCTGTCACAGCATATACATAGAATAGACATCATCCAAACATTAACCAAAAACATGTAAACACCACATAGATCTCAAAAAGTATACTCATGGATATATATAGGTCTACAGTGCCATCTGAATGTTTACATACAAAAAATACATGTATCCACAGGCCAATGCAGCCCCTCGGTACAAAATGGGCTCACCAACCTATATACAAAAAAAATAATATACATCAAATGCCTCAGAGCACCACTGACGGTGCCTCTAGAACACCACCGCCTGCTCCTCCCTCAGGTGGTGGTGGCCCACCACCTCCTGCCCCAGGAGGTGGTGGTCCACCCCCTGACGACCCCTCCTACCCTGGCGGCAGTCGTCTGGTCATCAGTGCAATAGCCACTGCTTCTCGTCGTACTATGGCCCGCCATGGTGGTGGCACCCCCACTCACTGCTCCAGGAAAGTCTCGTCCTAGATGCGAGACCATATGCCGTCAGGAAACTCCTGTAATATCGTCTCCAGATGACGACGTATGCCCTCATAATTAGCTCCGACCGACGCCGGAGGAGCATGTGATGGCCCAGCACCAGGGTCATCAAACCGGTGCCTCCTCGCTGCCCTCTCGGGCTTAGATGATCACACCACGACCTCATCATGTCGACGTCTCTCTCCCCGTGGCGGTCTCTCCGGTGCTCGCTACAACTCCACCTCGCGCCCGCGAGGTGCCACATCTGCACATGCAAACAAAAAACAGATAGTATCAGCATCTATATCATATACATATAGACTACGAACACAAAATAGCAAAAAGATACACATAAACACCAAACATACCTTGATGATCAAAAACCTCCCCTGGAGGTAGCACCATGTCCGGATCATCCCGGAAGTCCACCCCGGCATAGGGGTAACGTAAGATCACCTCCGGCATCTGCCGCCATACCTGCGCCACCTTTGTAGAAAAGAAGTGGCCACCTTCGCCACCACCATGGCGAAGAAAAATAGTTGACCACCGCCTCAACCGCGTCTCTTGCGCCCCAGGTGCCCCCAATAGAATCCTCGGGCGCAACATCGACACCCTCTCTAGAAACCAGGCCACTAGGATGAACCTGAAATCAAACTCCCCTGTATTAGTAGACTGACAGTGGTCCAACTGCGCCACCATCCTCACATACAACGTAAGCCCCCAAGCGAAACGCTCGCCGGCCAACACTCTCTCCAGCACCAGAAGCTGGCCACCACTGATCCGCTGGGTCGCCAGTGACTCATGTACTCGCACAATCATCGCTGCTATACAACGATGCGCCAGGGAATCAATAGACACAATGCTCACAACCGTACCGGACATAAAGTTCTGACCCGAACAATATCTCCGGCCAATAGTCTCGAGCTACGTACCCCTAGGCAGAACCAACTCCTCCTGTAGGGGCGTTCCCCGAAAGGGAAGCCTAGTCAAGAAATATACATCCTCCACCGCAGTGAAGGGGATCTTCTCTCCTCGCGCGAGGAAGCAGTGCAGCTCCGGACTCCACATCTGGATCAGGAACTGTAAGATATACTCCTGTGCCCATATCAACGGGCACTCAAAGAACTTTAGCAGCCCACAGGATGCCAAAGTCGCACGCACACCTGGCCCCTCAATGGCCACGATGTCTCGCAGCTAAGACTAGTCTCGCTCTCGCCACCCCACTGGCATCGTCACAACCATCCACCTGCAGACACAACACAGAGTCCTATATCATCTCAAGAAACCATCAACAGCATAAAAAAGACTCGTTTTTATACACCTAAACCTTGCCTCCTAGGCGCGGTTTTACTACCCACAGGTGCGCACACATGCACACCTGTTCACGACACAGGCGCGCATGTGTGCGCACCTGTTCACTACACAGGTCCGCCTCAGTGAACACCTGTTTGCTTCATAGGCGCGCTCCCAAGCACACCTGTTCACCAAACAGGCGCGCACAGCTGCACGCCTGTTCAACCTATAGACGCGCACTTGTGCGGGCCTGTTCAACCCACAGGCGCACCCTTAGAGTGCGCCTTAAATCCTCTCTACTGCGCCCCCATGCGCGTATATCTGGTGGATAGACACGCACATATGCACGCCTATTACCGGATAACCCGCGCATGTGGGGCCCATATCCCCTAAATGTCTCTATACGCCCCCCCGTACAGCCCCTGCCCAGAAAATGAAATCCTATTTCTATGCAGGATGATCAGACCACTAACCTGACGCTCGCTAATCACCAATCGAATGCCTCGTCCTCCCCAGATCTCCAAATCTCCTCTGAAAACTGCTCGTCCAGTCACTATTGCAGCAGGTACAAATGAGGTGGCAATGTGGGCCCTACAACTATATATATGCCTTTTTCCAAACTTCCACTCACCATTCCGGGAGCCCACGGTGTCCATTTTTCAATCCGTCTTCAGCCACGGGATCAACATCCCATCATCTACATCACAACAGTCCCTAGGCCTCTTTTCATCCTGAGCCCCCGGGGTGCCCTTTTTTCCTACCCTGGTCAGGTACGCATGCACATATTCACGCTTATAACATACATGCTCATATCTTCGATTCTCTTAAGATATTTCTCACTTTGGGTATTTGGTTTTCATGTGTGCAGGTACTTGATCATCATACATCGACAAAACCCCTTCAGGTATATACTCAACACTGGCATGTAGTCTTTCCCGCTGTATCGCACTTTCATTTCCAGTCACACCCTCTGATATTTGCCTCTAGGCTCCCCATTCCCGGCTCTGTAGTACCCACGCCTCCATTTGCATCTTCGGTACTGTTACCCGGTAGAATTCTTACCCACATGAGTTGTGCCATTCATAGAACCTTTTGACACTTTTTGACACTCATGCTGTTTTTCATTACCCTTTAGGGATGGGAGTCCCGATAGTCTTTCATCATGTCGCGAATCAACCACATACTCCTTCTCCTCATTTTGCTCGCTTTCCCACACAGACTCCCAGATTATCTCTTCTCGGTTCTATTTTTTACCTGCGCCTCTGCAGTATCATGAACCCTCCATTTCATCCACAATCAGTTTGCCCATCTGCAAACCTACCTTCATTTCAACTACCTCATACAGAAACTCACCAATGGGCCCCCCACCCTTCATCAGTTTTCCAAGCAAATTCTGCCCTACATGGGCCACCCATATCACACTGGGGCACCCATTTCTGTATTTGTACATTTCTCCCCAATTATTCGTTATTTATTGTACAAATGCCTTTATTTTTTAGTTGTTACATTCCCCTTTTTTGTTGTCACCTTTGGCGACCTGCTTCCCTCTTTTTGGCCAGCCGCAACCCATGTCACCCTTGGTTGGAGCACTACTTATCATCTTCCCTTGCCCGACATCATCCATATCTTCAGAGTGCCCCACTGGTCACTTACCTCTACCCTCTGAATTTGTTCACCTTGTCCCGCCTCTGGCACAACTTATCACCGGTCTTGTCGTCCCCCTGACACTCAACCTCATTGCACGGTTGCGGCCACTTTTTATCTCATACATCCTCCAACCAAGGGAAGTCTTGAGTCTTCCCACATCTTGACTTCGTCCATGTACCTCTGCCACTTCCTCACCTCAGTATATTTCACAAAGCCCTTTGCTTCTGGGAGTCGCATTCCCCTTTTGTCGACATCAACACAATTTTCCAGAAGGGCGACAGTGTCTTGATTTTCATTCTCCACTCAATGAGAGATCTCAGACGGCACAGGGTGAAACACCATTGCTCCCTACTGTCGTTGACCCCCATAACATTCAACGCCAACACTTTCTCATGTTACGGTGGGTCTTACTTTGTGATTATTCCAGTTATTTCTCTCATTTTCCGAAGACCTCTGAACTTGGCTGGGCTATCAATGGCCACATAATCCCTGCTACTTATTACCGCGATCACTGCCTACTATTCAGAGTATGTTCATTTGCAGAATTGTCTTTTTCCTTTATCACAACCGCCCGCAAGGGCGCTACAGTTGTCTACACCAACGTTTCAGTCATATTTTTCAGAGTTACATGACATGAGCATGGGGCATGCCCGCCTCGTTTGTAAACAATTTTATATTTTACACCCCTCATGGAAGGTCGGGTCCTACCGGTTCCTTTTTCCCTCCAACGGATCGCTCTGGACAATCACACTATTAATATATCTTACAACATCATTCTCAGTAGAAGAAACATTGATGGATTTCGGCTATACGTATTCTCCTAACCTCATCCATCAGGGGGCATCTGTTATCACTGAAATTTCGTCCGCACATGGTTACAAGAACTCAACATTATCGAACAGTGATGAAGTCATTCATGAACCTGAATTAATACCACAACATTCAAAAAGGTCAAAAAACTATACAAAGTAGTGAAAAATTGAAGAGCACTTTGCAAACATTGGGCGCGCTCGCGCATGCGTGGAACAGGAACGTAGAAATCGTGCACAGACGCACGATGCACGACTGTTAGCGCAAAAAGCCGTGCACTTGCTAAAGGGCGCATTTATGGAAGTGGTCAGCCTCCCAACAACTTATGGTTCAACTCCCAAGCCGATTTGACCCTCTAATCTGGGCTGGATCCAATTGGTGGGATGGTCAAAGACTTAATAATGCCCTAAATGGCCTCTTTTCACACTACAAAGCAGTTAAACAATAACCCAAAGAAATGCTATAAAAATCCATGAATGCACCTCATTTTCTCAATGAATTCAAAGTAATGTTATGATGTCTATATTGTTTTGAGGACTCCATCCTTGACACAAGCATATTGGCACCATTACATTGGACAATCCACCTCACCATTGAGTGGATTTGTAAAGAGTTCTTTCATCACCATTTTCCATTTTCTTTGTTGTAAGAAGAGCTAGCTAGTGAGGGTACAAGAGCCTTCCCTTGGAGGAAGAAGGGACTCATAGTCCCCTTTCTTCTTGGTGCTTTGTTTTCATCAATAGATCATCCTCAAACATTGGTGACATGGGTCTTTTGGTTCTTTTGTTTCTATGTCTCTATGCTCATGATTTTAGTTTTTATTGCATCTATTAGTTTAATTCTTAATTATAGTTTTTGTTTTCTTTCCCTAACTCTTTTCTCTACAGCTGTCCTGCTGAGCAGACCCAACTGAGCTTGCAAGCACCTCTTATTTGATCACCAAGGTGACGAAAGATGCACAACAACCTCCCTATGGCATATTTAAACTTCTGGCTATACTCCCAGGCTGATTCACATTCCCTCTGCTGGATCTCACGCAACTCAGACATGGCATGTTGTTCTAACTAGGGCAGTTTGAACTCTGCTATGAACCTCAAAAGTACTTGGCCAAGTGTGAATGCTTGACCTTGCATCCCTGACATTCCTGGATCAATGATATTCATGTACCACTTGAGAGTGCAACCTCTCAAGGTAGTCTAGAACTCGACCATCTTATTCGCATCCGGAGTCCCTCTGGATCTCCAGATGGATTCACACAAGAAACAGTGCTGCTCGACGTCTTCGTCTCCCTTACCCCAAAATTCTGGGTATCGGACAATTGAACCTCCCGCCTGACTAGCCATTGTTGGTCCTGTTGTTCGTATCAATACAAACCCTAATGGTCCTGCTTGTGATCTACCGGGGGATCCCAATGTTCTCCCTATACCCGCACTTCGTGGTTGTGACTGACCAACTAATTGTACTGGAACATAACTAGCATGAGAGGGTAGTATCAGAGTTACTGCTTGTATAGAAGGAACTTGGGTTATGGGTGATTCGGGGCTAGCGCCATTGGCTTCAGGGTAGTTTTCTTTGATTTGGGGGGTCTCATTAGCTTCTACTAGGACGATCTCTTCGGTCAGATTCCTAATTTCTCCTGTTATCGGGGCTGAATATTCTCTTTCTCCTCCAAGATTCATGCTGACTTCCTCCTCTCTTACCTCCGCACTTTCTCCTTCTTGTCCCTCTTCCTTGGGACTTCTTGCTCTCCTTGATTCTCTCTCATTTAATATTTGACTAACCAGTTGGTTCCTATCTTCTCATCCTCTGCAGTTCTTCCATCTGTCTTTCCTCTACTTCTCCCGATCCTCCTTCTTTCCTCAACTTTTTAGATTGTCTTGCGGCTTTCTTGATCTTGTCACGCCACCACTTCTCAACTATGGTGGCTCTCTTCAAGGCTTTCTCATATCTTGAATCCATTTTTTGTTGTTTCCCCCCCATTTGTCAAAAAAATCTTCCCCTTCCTCATTCCATGACCCTCACCCCATCTCGCCCCACCCCGTCTTGGTTGGGGATATAATCAACATCCCCTCCTCCATCAAGAAAGCCTTAATCCATAGGGGGATTTCTCTCAACAATCTTCCCCTTTCACATTTCTTGAAAATTTCCTCTGCCCATGAGAAAGACTAGTGGTTCTTAGCTGCAAATTCGATTATGTATCATTCTAGTGTGGTGCTAACCCAGAAATCCACAACTCGTGCGACTGGGCAATCCAGCCTTTGGAGTGCTGCTAACTTTTCTGTATCCCATGCATAGATCTTCTTGGCCCATCCTTGGAACTTTGGAGCTTGTTGGAGGCTCTTTATCCAATGAAAAAATTCTTCCAGGAATTTAACCCAGAAAATATCATACTGGTCGCTTGATCTTTCTGAGTAAACGATTGCTTCATGAGTGTTTTCTAGTGATTTTCTTCTTAGTCCCGCTTCTTTCCATATGAAGGCGTCACAATTCCTTTCCCACCATTAATCAATACCAAATCTATGGATCAAAAACAACATTCTCCCTATAGGTTCCCTTTTAACATGGGTGCTGAAAACAGAACCATTTTGTTGGCACGGATTTGGTCAGACCAGGGTCCTTCTCAGGTTACCAACAAAATATACCGTGTAGTCTAGAGCACTGGCATTTTCATATCCTACGAAGAGAAGAAGTCTCACCCGAAGCGTTGTTGAGACAGATAGATATGGAAGGGTAGGAAGAAGACTAAAGATCATCCATAGATCATTTGGGACTCATTCCTGTTCCTGCGCAAGAGTCATTAACAGACCTGAACCATCTAAATGAAAGAATTGAACCTACTTATGTTGCGAGCAACAATTTAACATAGAACCATCAAATAGAACTCATAAGCCATAAAGAAGTGCTGTAATTCATAAGTAACCAAACAAGGACACATCACGTTTTAAAATTTGATCCTTCTTCATATTATCTTTGAGATCTTTCTCTTTCTACAGATTCAGAATCACACAGTAGGGTACATCACAGACTCTTCTCTCTGGACTCATACCTCAGAGCTCCAACTCACCAACTGATAGCTTAATACATTACAAACTCTGGTTTGTCTTTTCTCGAATTACAACAAGTATTGATGACTAATCCCAAAACTTGGATGAATCTGATCAACATGACTCAACTTAGTCTTACTCTACTCCAACCCTTCACAATTATATTCAACCCTATATATATATATCTAGGTTGTGTCTTCCTTCTCAGCTTACGCGCTTTCTTTTTCTATTGCAATCGTTTTTTGCCTAGCTGGCCATGCGCTGACTTCTTCAACTTCTTTCTTTTACTCTTTCTCCCAACCTCTAATGAGGTTTTGTGCAAATCGTGCTTAGTCAAAACTTGCGCAATTATTTCCCAAAAACGAAGGGCCCAACAAGCTCCGACCACAATCCTTGACTCATCCTTGAGTCAAGTGCTTGGTTCTTTCACATCCTCTAGGAGCAACTGTTGTTTTCCCTTGTCCGACTTTTCTTCTTCTTTGGGCTCTTCTGTTTGTGCCTTTTCCTCCTTTACCTCCTCAAAGGAAGGGCCTAATTCTGGTACCAACTGTAAGGATCAGTGCTTTACTCCTTGAAAGATTTCAACTTTGTCCTGCCATTTCTGGGCGAGGAGTGATGCTTCTGCAAGGAAATGTTGTGTTGTTAGATAGAACAAGAAGAAATATGCTTGTCATGTCAGACAAATTCAGAAGAGGAAGAGTATGAAGAAGCAAAAGTTGATTACAGAGAAAAAATGATCAGTGTAATTGAATATCTAAACAAATAAAGAGAATAAAACAAGTCATCCAAGAAAGAATTGATGAAGCAAAAGGAAAGTGTTCAAGGTTCCGAATAAGATCAATAGGTCATCAAGAATTTAAGAGATCAACTAGAAGAGGCCAGAAGAATTTTAGAAACTCTAGAATATCAAAAGAAATGTTTAGAAGCCAACATAGCAACACAAAAGGAAGAAGCAGAAAAGAGAGAAAATATATTGATGGATCATCTCAAGGAAAGAACCAATGACTTAAACCAACTCGAGGAAGAGTTTGGTCAAGAAGAGAGAAGACTGGAAGAAGAAATAATTACATTGAAAATCCAACTTGAAGAAGCAAAGAGAACAAAAGAGGTCATGAAGTCTCAGATAATGAAGAAAGAAGAAGAGGTTGAGAATCTTGAAGAAGAAGTTGTCACACTAAGATTCAAAATAGTCAAGCTCAACAAGAACGTTGAAGAGATAGAAACATCCACATCAGTTGTAGATAATGAAGAGAAGCACTCTACGTTGCTAGAAAAGAAGAATGAAGAAAATAGAAAGAGTTATGCAGAAGTACTCAAAGGAAGGAATCATGGTCAACCAGAATCTAACAAAACTAATAAAGATACATCTTCAAGAAGACCATCCATGTTCAAGCCACAAAGAAGCTTCAATCATGATCATGATCAGTCAAGGTAGAAATTCAGAAGGACTACACCACAAAGAAGATCATTCACTCCCAGGTATGCAAATTTCTTTTATGGTCATTGTTTTAATTATACTAAATTTGGACATAAGGTTGCAGATTGTAGGGATTATAAAAGAAATGTTCAAGCAATAAATTCCTATGTGGCCCCACGTAACCTTGAATGTTACAAATGTCATAACTATGGACACATAGCTCATGATTGTAGAAGCATGATCGATACTTCCATGAAAGAGAACACTAATATCAGATATAAGAAAGTATGGATAAGAAAACAGAAAGAACAGGTGAACAAAGACTAGATCCCAGAGATCGCAAGATTGGCAATAAAATGTGATGAAGAAAAATCTACAGAGAAAAAGAAGGATGTCAGATAGAGAAAGGTTTGGAAAATAAATGAAAGAAAAGAAGGACAAGTAAATAAGGAACAGGTTCAAGAGATTGTACTTTCAGGTATTGTAGTGAAAGATGAATCCATAGATAGAAAGAAAGAAGTTAGAGCTCAGAGAGATGATGAATATACCAATGAAGATGATGATGAATACGCATCAGAGCGGGAATTGTTCTAAGCCATCCGACTTAGAGACTCCCAAGTAATATGAATATTAGATAGGGGGAGTCTGTGAGATAGCTGTGACAGACCAAAGAATCATCCTTCAAGCAACTTGCAGAGTTTGAGAAGACAGATCCAAAGAATTCAATTAGTAGAAGTATAGTTTGATATATTAATCAAGACTTCATGATAGTATAGTGATAAATGGGTCAACATTATGGACAGTTTCATAAGTAGAGTCTTGGACAGTATGGACAGAGATGGATTTGTAATAATACTTAGCAGGTTTGGATAGATATATGAAAGCGGATGAGAGCATGGATTCATAGATTGGTTCAGAGAGTGGTTTAGAGACAAATGAACATTATCATAATGGATGATAATTACACATGAAATGGATCGAACAATGCTAATGGATTCCAAATTGACAGATATTTTTTGGACACATGCAGTGCATACAACAATTCACATTCAAAACAGAGTAATGCTCAGAAACAACAATGAAAAAACTCGCTACGAACTATGGAAAGAAAGCGCAGACAGCAACCTCTATATCAAGGTAACTCAAGGTAGTATTTTATTAATTGAAATATATTGTTTTGGAAGTGCTAATGACAGGTTAAGCCATAAATTTGCAAAGGATATGCATAATGAATTTGAAATGTCATTACTTGGAGAACTATCCTTTTTTTTGGGTCTTCAGATATGTCAAAGAAAACAAGGAATTTTTATTTCTCAGACTAAGTATATCAGAGAAATGCTAAAGAGGTTCGGAATGGAAGATTGCAAACTAGTTACCACTCCTATGCAAACTAGTTGCAAGTTGAGCAAAGATGACGATTCAAAGTCTACAGATCAGAGGCAATACAAGTCAATGATTGGTAGCCTACTATATGTGACAACATCCATACTAGATGTAATGTAGGCAGTTGGGCAAGTGGCACGATTTCAAGCAGCACCAAAGGAATCACATGTATTAGTAGTGAAGAGGATTTTCAGATATCTCAAAGGAACAAAAGAGTTTGGATTATGGTATCCAAAAGGAAAGGATCTATCACTTATTGCCTACACAGATGCAGATTGGGCAGGTTGCATTGATGACCGGCAAAGCACCAGTGGAGCAACGTTCTACTTGGGTGAGTGTTTAGTATCATGGCTAAGAAAGACACAATCATCAATATCTTTATTTACAGTCGAGGCAAAGTATATTGCATCAAAAACATGTTGTACACAAGTTCTATGGATGAAACAAACTCTGACATATATACATGTTGAGTATGATGATCCCATTCCAATCTATTGTGATAATACAAGCTCCATCAATATCTCAAAGAACCCAGTGATGCACTCCAAGACGAAGCACATTCCAATCATGCATCACTTTCTACAGGATCAGGTTGTAGAAAAGAACATCAGAGTTGGATATGTGGGAACCAAAGAACAAGTGGAAAACATCTTTACAAAACCATTTCTACGGGAAGCCTTTGAGTATCTTCGCTAGAGACTCAAAGTTATTTCTACTCCAAAATGAATGATTTTTAATGCTTATCTTATATATCTTATATGTACATGAGGAAGCACCATAAAGAGGAAAGTTTAGGTTGGGATATCAGACGAGTCAGTTAGGGGGAACAACCCCGAATGGAAAGATACCTTTTCCATTGATGAAAAAGGGGGAGAGATTTATTAGATGCAGAGGACTGAGGCATAGTTCTAGGGGGAGCGTTGGTCACATAGATGCAGGCATGGTTCAAGGGGGAGCATGAGTGATATGATTTCAGTATTGCATCAGAGTGTTACCATCAATGCTAAAGGGGGATATTGTTGATTAATTGGGTTGGTTGTCATTGATGCCAACCCTTGAATAAAGTTCGATAGCGAATTTCGGTAGCACAAAGGTTTGGGTAATGGACCCAAGTTTTATATAATGGTATGAGTTTTGATATATTTTCATGTAAGACTATTCTAGATGGATAGTACATGTCATGAAATTTCCGGTGGTATGTGGAACACCACATAACTCCTCACGGTTTGAGAGTTATGGCCTTACGAAGTTGAAGGGCCCTCATATGATTGGCTTGAAACCCCAAAAGGTCAAAGAAGTCAAAGTGACAAAGTCAAAGAGGATTATTTAAATAATAAAGTGAAGTGACAAAGTCAAATAGGATTATTTAAATAATAAAGTGAAGTGAAAAATTCAAAGAGGATTATTTAAATAATAAAGTGAAGTGACAAAATCAAAGAGGATTATTTAAATAATAAAGGAAGTGACAAAGTCAAGGAAGATTATTTAAATAATAAAGTAAATGGAGAACTTTCTAATTATGGAAAGTGGTTATAAGAAGGTTAACCCTAAAATGAGGAAAATGGGTTAAGTGGTCAAGTGGCTATTTGATACATGGACAAGTGGAAAATTGGGCAAAGTTGGACATAGGTGACTATGTGGACAAAGTGGCCTAGAAGATGCTTCTAAGGAAGCTACTTAGAGAGTATAAATAAGAGGAAAGGCTCTCTCATTTTAAATCACACTTGAGCATATTGAATTTATATAGGTGACTGAGGTAACCAAATGACATCTAAGCCGAATTTCATAGGGAAGGTGAAGTAAAGAAGGCCAAAATTAAAGGGAGGATAAATTATTTTGATGATGCTTTCTAAGGTATGTTATTTACAGGTCATCTCATCATTTTACGCAATAATTTTTTTTTATAGAATGATTCAGACCATGAAATTGGGAGACCATTGAGAAAATATATACAAGTAGTTGTGGTACTAATTTCATCTTGTGGGTCATTGTAGTTTTGGAGTTACATCGTGGAAAAAAGGGTTTGTGGCTAGTCCTGAAACTATTCTAAAACAAGTGTTTCGGGTAAAAAAGTCATAACTTCTTCATAACAGATCCAAATTCAGTAAGACCAAATGTGTTGATTATAGTACAATCTTTGGTATTCTATGTAAAATTTTCAAATCCATACAACAAATATTCTGTGCGGGGCATGCTTTACAAGTTCACTCTCTAGAATAAACCAAAATTCAACAAGGTATGCCATTTTTTCTATAACTCCCTTTCCGAGAGGTTCCAAGTAGTGAAGTATGGAGGAATTGCATAAAATAAATTGAAGAACACTGTGTAACTTTTTTAGATATTTATTCATTACATGTACATAGTTATGATTATTTCAAGTTAAGGTTGTTGACTAATCCAAAATTAGTCTCGTGAAACTAAAGTAAAGTTTGATGAAAATGCTAGTCTCTTGTTGTTAAAGTTAAGGAAGGTTTGTAGGTATGTGATCATATACACCAGGTCTATTACAAAGTTACAAATAAGATTTGGATGATGAAATTGATGAGGGATTTTGGTTGAGGTACATGTTGGGTACATGGTTGAGACAAGTAGTTGATGAATTGGCACATACATGAGGTGTATAGTTGATGATGTTGGTACATCTTGATGAATCATAGTTGATGAGTAGTTGATACATGGTTGGTACATACTTGGTACATGGTTGGAGGCACTTGTTAGTAGTATTATTGACACATGGTTTATGGATGATGTAGAAAACTTGTATTGGTATATTATTAGAAGCACATATTGATCTTGGTGATGATTATGAGTTGGTGTGTTATGCTTGGTTGATGCACATATTTGAGATTTGTCCTGGTGATTGATCTTGGTGGGTAGATCTGATTTGGTTGATAAGATTTATGAGACAAGTTTTTGTGATAGGTTGTTTGGACAGGTTGTTGTGACATGTTATTTGTACAGGTTTGGTGCATGTTTGATGCACTTGTTCAAGGTATAGGTTGAGGTACATGTTGGTTCATGGTTGATGCACTTGTTTATGGTACAAGTTGATTATGTTGTTTGGTACAGGTTGGTGCATGGTTGATGCACTTGTTTATGGTACAGGTTGATTACAGGTTGAGGTACAGTTTGATGCATGTTTGATGCATGGCTCATGTTATTGGTACACATTGTTTGGTGCGGGTTGATTGGTACATGTTTACAACAGTATATCTCACAGTGATAGTGTGACAGTGGTTCCATTATTCTAATTCTATGTCAGAGAGGTTGGAAGGGGCAAGGACATGTGGTTGTAGCCACCTTCCGCTTGTAGCCGGAGAACATAGGGGGTCGTAGCCTCCTTCTGGTTGTAGCCAGAGAATTGGGGAGTTGGAGCTTCCCTCAGGTTGTAGCCTGAGAAATTAGGGGGTTGGAGCCTCCTTCCAGTTGCAGTTGGAAAACAAAGGAAGTTGGTGCTTCCAATGAATGTAATTCTTAAAGACATATAAGAAAAATCATTTCGTGGTTTTCTCCCGCTTTGGGTTTCCACGTAAAAACACTGGTGTACTGTGTATGTGTATGATTGCTATTTGTTCATTGCTTATTTACTCTGCAACTATTGGATGATAATGCTACATTGATATAACACTTGCATATTTTGGTTAAAAAGGACAAAAATTCTCTATTAGTACTTCCCCCCCCTCTCAGTAATCCAACAATTCGTTTGGGTGATGGGCTATAGCAGGTCGATTAGTTGGGAAACCTCCAATAGCCCATCAATTTCAACAAATTCCTTGCAACTTTTATTTTTTGCAACTTTTGCAAGTATACGTGGGATGTAATGGTGAAGCATGCATATGTAAGCGAGCTGTAGTGGTGCAGTAATCATATGTACACAGGAAGTAATGGTGCAGGGAACGTACATCTTCTAAAAAAATGTTTTTTAAGAAGAGATACTCAACAATGCTTTGGAAAAAAATGCAAGTAAGAGGGCCAAGGCCATGTATGCATGTGTAGAGAAATTTAGGGCTATAAAATGTTACAACTTGTCATGAATGTCAAGTTTTTGAAGGAAAGAGGAAATTTTTTCCATTTCCTTTAAATCCCATTTCAATGGAGGCACCATTCCACCATGGGGTATTGATTTCATTGGTGAAATAAATATGAAATCTTCAGGTCAACATAAGTGGATATTGACTGCAACATACTATTTTACCAACTGGATTGAGGCCATGCCAACAAGACAAACAATTGATGCTGTGATAATTCAATTATTAGAAAACAATATTTTTTCTAGGTTTGGATGTCCTAGGAGGATCATGACAGACAATGCATCATCTTTCAAGTCTAAGAAAATAATGAAGTTCTGTGGAGATTATAACATAACACTAATCCATTCAACAACTTATTACCCTCAGGGTAATGGATTCGCTGAGTCATCAAATAAAATATTAATAAGAATCATCAAGAAATTACTACATGAGAACAAAAAGGCTTGGCATAAGAAGTTAACATTTTCATTGTGGGAAGATAGGATCAATCTTAAAAAGTCAGTTGGAGCCTCACCATTCCAATTAGTATATGGGAAATACGTGATTTTTCCTACTTCTTTGGGACTGCTAGTCATGAAATTGTTGCAAGAGAAATAAGGAGAGCCTAGTGACATTCAAATAAGGATAAATCAACTGCTTCATGTTCAACATATGAGAGAAGAGGTCTATCATAATACTTAGATATTTCAAGAAAAGATGAAGAATTTTTTTGATAAGAAAACAAAAGTTGTTGATTTCTAGATTAATGATGAAGTGATGAAGTGAGATGCTCGAAATGAAGAAAAAGGAAAGCATGTAAATTTTGATCATCTTTGGAAGGGACCTTATAAGATCGTTTCTTATCATGGAAACAATGCCTGCATTTTGGAGGATCTCGATGGAGAACTTCTTCCTAGAAGACCAATAAATGGGAGATTCTTAAAACACTACCTAACATGAAAACAATTTGATCTATTCACTTCATTGCAAATATTAATTTTATTTCTAAAGTTTGCAGGTGTGAATGACACTCTAAAGAATTCAAAGCTTGAGGTGAAGGCCCTAAGATTCAAAAGGGTGACTTTAGTTTGATTTCAGTTCATCTTGTACATAAATAAGTCTGAACAATTCAAGTTTGTGTGAGTCTTTTTATAAGTTTTCAGTCTTGTAATAAGCCCAATGGATAAGGCACTGGTCTTCTGGTTCTTTGCTACCTCATAGGGAGGATAACATCCCCATTGGAGCCTATGTTAGGGAGTGTTAATTTACAAATTCAAAACGTGGTTTTGTTGAGTTAGTATTGTGGTCATGTATTGATTTCTCAATTTTTTTTGTCAAGGTCATAAGATAAATGTCCCATGACACTATTTTTGAGTTCATGCACTTAAGAGTCATGATGATCTAAATTGATTCATGTCTAGGTGGTTAGAGTGTCATTCTAAGTCATAGTTAAATTGGTCAGTCTTATCCTAAGTTCAAGTCAGTTGGGTACATGATGTCATGTCATCACTAGAGAGGGTGAGTTTTAAAATCATTGCACAATGTCATAATAAGGTCACACGAGCAGGTTTACATGTGTACCAAAAGTGTCATACCTTTCCCAATCTAGTTTGGTACCTTTTCAAATTTGTAACCAATTAGTTTCCAATGCGCTGCAAAATCTCCCAGCTTTCCACAACAACCAAGCCATCATGTCTAATCACTTTAAAGATTTCTATAACGGTCAGGAAATCATGGGAATGAGATCATGAAAGTTGGTACAATTGTTATAAATCAATTTTTATAAGTCATGAGGAGTTTCCTCTTTTGAATTATTGAATTTCTAATTTTGCTGCGAAACCATGACAATTGTTGCGAAACCCTTTACAGTTGTTACGAAACCACAGGTGTTGTGAAATTTCCTATCTGATGCAAAATTGTGGGATCAAATCAACCTACTGTTAAGTTCCTAAAATGTTGCTTTATAATTTGACACCCTTGAAACTTCATTTGCTGCTGCATTTTCCTCACGTGCTAATGCCCTAATTTTCTGTCAAATCTGTGCTCTCTCATTCACTGCAAAATCCCTACTGCTAAAACATTGTAACTCTATATTCCAACTAAACCCTAATACACCAGGTTTTTCCATACATTTTTTTCTAAGATTTGATATCCCTTTCACCCATCATCATCGCAGAAATATTCACAAATAGCCATGGATCAAAACAAGGATAAGAAGAAGGTACACAAGGGAGGGGGCATAGTAAGATTCGAACCTCAAGGGTTGCAGTTGTTGGAATTAAATCTTGTGTTCAGAAAATCCTTCTACGCAGTAGGATGCCTTACATTTTGTGAAAAGCTACAGGGAGGACACATGGAGGTGGAAAAGCAGTTTTCCCTAAATTTTGAAGGGACCAAGACAAAGGTTTGATAACTGAAAATTCAAGTCACTAAACAAACAATTTCCTCAACAACATGGATACCGATGCAAGGTGAAAGGTCGTTCAAAGGAACACCTTTGGATTCCTCCTATTGTAATGACTACTTCAAAAAATAATTTCAAAATGAGAACTTGTCAAAAGGGGTGCCTAGGAGTTACATGCTTGAACACCATGATAAGATGTTGAGGGTAATACAAAGATATTTCACATGTGAAGGGTGTTTCAACAAGGTATACCTGTATCATATCAGATTTCTCATGCAATTTACAGGTAATAAATCCCTAAACCTCCCATATTAACTTTCTAGGAGCCTGGGAAAAATGGCCGATAAAGTACAAGCTAAGTCAAATCAAGTTGATCCCAGTCTTTTTCACTTCAGTATCATTAAACTGTTGGTCCTTGAAGAACTTAAGAAATCAAAAAGAGAATGGAATTCATTTTTGGCTGCATCAAGGTTTGGTGCTGAAACTATTAATTCCCCACCATCCAAAGGAAGTACTCCTTCTACAAGTACTAAAACAGTCTCTGGTAGTTTGAAAAGGAAAAAAGGAGATAACAAAGAGAAACCAATTTTGATTGAAACTCCTGAGACTGCACCCATGATTTCTCTCAGCAAAGAATCCATAAAAAGGGGTAAAATGCCATTTCAGGGTGTTGAAATAATTGTATACATTGAGAAGACCCCTGACAGTAGAAGAAGCAAATTAAAAGGTAAAAAACTCATTTTCACTCCTGAAGAAGTAAAAGTGACAAAACCCAGGAAACCATTCACCAGGTTTGCAACAAAGAAACAAAATCATGTCGATGAAAATCATGTAGAGGAAGATCCAATTGATGAAGATCCTGTAGATGAAATTCCTACAGATGAAACATTTACATGTCTTGAAGTTAAGGATGTTGTAGAATATAAACCTCCATCATGCAAGAAAGTGAGGTTTAGTCCAGAAATACTTAGCAAAGAAAGTCTTGGTAGGCCTGTAACTAGATCATCAACAAGAAAGTAGATCCAAGCCGAGGAAACCAAATCTGAGACACCTGTTCATTGTGTTGCTGAGGAAGTGGTTGAGGTTCAGTCTCCCTCATAAAAAGAAGACTTGGCAACTGAAATATTAAAGAAACAGTTGAACGAGGCTCATGATGAAATTGTAAAATTAAGGGAAGAAAACAAACATATGAAAAGGAGGATAGCAGAATACTTGGACCTTTGTGAAGAAGCTTTGGAAAATGGAAAAAGTATGGTCACACGGTCTCTAAGATTACACAAACAAGTGAAGAATATATAAAAGAAGAATAAGGTGTTGAATACAAAATAAAGACTGATAAAAGAACAAATGGAAAAAAGAAATCTGGACTTGTTGGCCCAAGCTGCAATGGAATAAGTTTATAACACTCAGGATAAGTCATGTGTTTTTTGATTTGAGAAGTTATCTATGGTTTTGGATGTAGTCTGAAGCGGTTTTCAACATCAGCAAATGAAAAACATAGATTTCACAACAGTCTCGCTACGAAACTGCTAAAACAAAGATTTCGCAGCAAAATGTTATGTTTGTTGCGAAATCACTAGTCATCATGTAAATGAGTATTTTTAGCTGCTAGATGGGGTGAGTTTGATATGTTAGCATCAATTTTAGATAATGAAACATTTTTTACATGGAATGTATGTAACATAAATGTATTAGGGCATATAAGTTAGTCAGGAACTGAAACCCTAATTTGTAGGAACTTGTGGCAATTTAGTTGGGAATTTGTTAAGAACTTAGTTTATCAGATGTAACTTCTTTTTGGGTGAGAAACCATAACTCCTTTCGAATTCATGGAATTAGGATGAATTTTAGTGTTATTTATTGTCATGAAAAAGACAATAGAGGGGTTCGAGAGTTGAGTGAGAAGATTGTTGGTTTTTTGTAATATTTTCTGAATATTAATGAAAGGTTGGAAGACAAGTGCTTGAAGATTTGCTTAAAGATTCCCGTGTTCAGTTGTTGTAGTCTGTGGTCTAAGTGTAAGTGCTCTCTTTATTTGTTTCCATTAAATGTATTATTCCATGTTTGAATGAGAAAGTATTGACGCATAAATTATTTTCATATGTTCTGTATCTATCTTGTTTCAAATATTCATTTTTAGGCTGATAAGTTTATGCAGAATTCATATAAGCTAGATGCTCTGTGTGACTGTTGAATTTTTTCTTTTTCATCTATCCATCTTCTATGATTTGATGTCTAGCAATAGTTGGTTGTCTGGCCTTTGAGATTAAAAGTTTTCTGCCAAGTTATTAAAACCTTAATTTGATCTTCCTTATGACTCCATGCCTAATAGATATTCCTCTCAGCCCTAATAACCATTTCATACTATTTTATTCTCATAGAACCTAGCCACTATATTGATTGAAAAATCGGTAGGAGAGAGCCCTCTCTGGACTGGTAGAAGGCTAGCTTCCAGTCTGAAAGTAGGTTTGTGGTTACCTCTGAGATTTTCTATTGAAGCCAAGAAAATTACAGAGTGATAATGTGTACCATAAAAACATATCCCCACTTCCAAAAAGCATCCATAGCTCCGACGTGTTTACTTGTACTTCCCACACTATTAATAGTGCTTTCAACCTCCATTTTATTTCAAAATATGCTCACCCCTTTAGATTTGTATATAAATATGCATATGCACATATGGTGTGAAGGAAGCTAGGTGATGCGAGAGTTTCTTTGATTTTCCAAGTATATGCTATGAATTTAAGTTTTACCCATATGTCTCCCCAAAAACCATCATAGTATGGACCATTTTATTAATATGAAGTCGATGGAGCTCAAAGAAAAAAGTAGATAGACACTTTCCTATACTTATGGATTATCATGGTATGTTCAGTAAGCACATGTGTTCCACCACAACTATTAGTGATTACCCACAACCAAGAACGTAATGATTGTTCATTTACATAGAGCATCCCATGCATCTCATGACTTGTAAAATTTCTTCAGTATGTGACCAGAATTGGACCAACCCTTACTCAAATTTAAAGAATAATACTCAAGGTAGAATAAGAAATCAAATCAGTTAAGGGAACATATGCGCATTCAAATTAAAAGCGTAAGCAAACTATACGAGAAGAAAACAAGAGCTAAAACTAAAGGAAAATATAATTAAACTAAAAGAAACCCAAAAATGAAAAATGTCAATCTTTAAATAAAACTAAAAGTAATAAATAAATACAATAAAAAATAAAACAAGAAGGGATCAAGGTAGCATGGGATAAATCTTGAACAACAATAGAGTGTGGGTGATATGTACGAAAAATACTTACATTTCAGCTCTAAGAATTGAAATAAGAGCAAAATTTTCAACAAATGCATTTTTCATACATACTAAAAGCCAACAAGAATGATTTTTCAGATCGAGTACATAATCTTGAAAAAATTAAATCAACAAGATTATGAGGAACAATTATTTGAGTAAAATGATATCAAATCAATATATTTGAACCTTTCATGGTGACAATCAATTCAAATTTTTTGAAATGTTGAAAGATATAAGCATTGAATAAATTCAAGAATTCACACTCTTGTTAGCTTATTTCCATGGATAAGATCTTGAAGGAATAAGATTTTTAAGATGTCGGATTTTCAAACTCAGAAATTGTATTAATATTGTTCACCAAGATACTCACCGCCTCTTTTATTATTAATCCAAATAATTTACTTGATTGTATCATTCATTCCCGATGGTACAAAAGAGTAAAACCCACTACCATGATTGAAAAATGAAGTAAATAAGGACATAAAATTATGTAAAAATTAAAATAAAGAAAGTTGTAATACTTTAACTAAGAGAAAAATCAAAGCACACTCTATTCATTATTACAGGAAGAATTGATCTTGAAATATAGGCCAACAACATATAATACAAATCATGAGAATTATTAGTGAAATCATTTTCAATGAAGCCTTATAAAGTTAACAAGAGAAAGAATTAGGAAATAAAGATTAACCATTCGAAGTAAATCCATATAAAAAGATTCCCAAGGTAAATATCCAAAATAAAGAACAATCAAGATTACAAGAATTGATAATCTAGTGGGAAAATCCGCAACACAATCCTTCAATCCTACTGTCACTTGCAAAAATATAGCAAAATGGGTTAATGAGGATGCTTAATAAAAAGATATTTTTAAATTCAATCAGATGAAACATTCCACAAACCCATAAACTCTCAAAATTTCTTGTCATAAGTAGGTTCTTTGCACACTTGAAAATAATGGAATTTTTATAATAGAACTTACATGCGACTTCTCACCAAAGCATCAATTTCTCTTTGTTATAAAATATATTATTAATCCCAAAGATTCAAACTATTCATCCTGATAAGGAAAAGAGGGGATATCACAGCTATTGAGGTCATAAAAAATGATCATGAAAAGGACTCCAAATATCAACTAGATCAGAAACCAACATGGGAATACATGAATGAGACTATATTTTTGTTCAACTATTGAGTTGGTGACATTTTTGGTTGATTAATTCTAAAAAATGTTGCAAAGGAATTTGAGTAGTCAAATGTAGATTAACACTTCCCTAAGTTGCTCTCATTTAAAGATATTTTTTTAAACTCCTGGTCAAACAGGCCATTTCCCAACCTGCATAACAAATGAGAATGTTATGATAAACTATTGACAGTTTGGAAACAATCTTCCTCTAAATGACTAACTTATTAAAATGAAATTAGACTAAAAAGAAAATTAAAGACCAAAATTAAACTAATCCTAAGCAAAAACATACTTAGCTAATATAAAATTGAACTATATTCGCTGTCATAAAAATTATGTAAGTGACAATGTAGTCATCAAGGTAAATGTGTTGAACCTGCACATAATATATATAGCTAGAAAATACTACACACATTTGCAGAGAGAAATTGAGAAAGAAGAAGAAGGAGAGAAAGAATAGAAGAATTCTCATTAACCGTAATGAATAATGAATAATTTACACATGATATACTCTGTATAACTCAATGAATGCGCACTGGAGGAGAACTAATGTGCCATAGTGGTGGTCTAGAGTGATCTAGACACACACCAATAGTTATGGGAGTGAACTACCACCTAGTCTAGTCTCTTAGGCAGTTACAAGAGTGAACTGCCACCTAGCTGAGTTAACTAGTCAACTAGTTTTCAGTTAACTGACTGAACACAGTGTAGTGAGGGGTAGATCAAGGAATCAATGGTAATGTTCCAGTATGGTGATGATCCCAAGGCAAGTGCGTATTAGCATGGTGATGATCCCAATTTTTCATAGTGACAAACCAATGCAACATCTAAACTCAACTCAACTAGTCAAACTAAAGTGTCAATCGAAAGAGAATATTCTCTAGGTGGAATATTCTCCCCTAAAATATAGGAGACTGGATAATGACTAATTATGACTAATAAACAAGGAAAAACCTTAGGAAAAATAAATCCTAGGTGTGTGTGAAGTAACTCCAACACCCCCCATGATCCAAAAAGATCTTTTAAACGACAATGGTTGAGTTATTATGCATGTGTTAATTAACCATTTAGGAAGCTGAATGAAAGAGGAAGAATTATAAAGTAAACATGACATCCATAAAGCAATGTACATATATGAACATAGGAATGAGAACAACAAACCATAAAACACCAAAGTGATAACGGAGTTCGACAATCTCGCCTACGTCTCTGGGCCTTTGTCTTAGTGGGTGAGGCTTTCTTATTTCTGTTAAAAGATTTAAAAGTACCTCACAGTAGTGCCAAAAAGGTTACAAACTAATCTAGTCTTGTTCTACCGAATCTCTAGAACCCATCAAAACTGATGGCACTGAAAACAGATGACCGAAGCTCCCAAAAATGGCCCGCAAAGGTGCTCTGCTCAATGGCTTCCCTACATAAAAATGGTTTTGGCTTGGAAAATATTCAGCATAAACCTACTTTGAACCTCCTCTATGGATTCAAGAACCCCTCGTTTTTATATATCTAAAGTTGGTAACAACCTCCCAACTTCTCCCCAAGATCTGGTCTAAAAAAGGGCCCAATATCCCTAAAAAATGGATTAAATCCCGTCAAACAGGCCTAAAATCCATAAAAAAATCATATTACATAGTATAAAACCCACTTTAGAAATAATATAGGGTGAAACCCCTTATTCGCTAGCTCCTGGTCGTATTGGTGCTCACCATGTGGCTAGGTGGTAATGTTGTGCGCTGACCCCATACTCATTGGCCCTCGGTCCTTTGCTCTTGTGCCATGTGGCCACAGCCTAACTGCGCGTGCCCCCTAATATGGTGTAGCCCCCGATAGTCTAGCCCACGATTTAGCCCTTGGTCGAAAAGCTAGCCTGGATGACCGAGGATAAACTCTAATCTTCCGCGCGCCAACTGTGAGAAGTTCGAGTCACATTGCAGTGGACGTATTGTATAACATTGGGGCTGGGGCTAGGCACATCCCTTTAGTTCCCTGCGTATCACACCTTGCAATCTTAAATAGTAGTGGAGAGATTTAGGGTTAATAACTAAAGTGAGGGCTGACTGGCTAGCCCAACCTTACCAAGTCATTCTCCCAGTCGGTGGTTGGGGGTTCAAATCCGGTGAACTCCAATATTTTTACAATAAACTTTAACCAACAAATGGGTGCCATGTGGCAGCCCATGTCTGAGCCACGTGGCACCATACCATATGCCCAAATATGCCACCTATCAATCAACCATTAGTCCACCTGTCTTCCAAGTTTTTAGCCTAGTCACCTTCCACTGTACCTTCCACGTGTCGGACCTACCACGTCATCAGTATGGATGTGCCACATGTCACCCTTACAGTGGTGACATGTGTCACTCCCTAATTGGTCCATGTATACCTGCCATGTCATAAACCTGCCCACATCACTATATGTTGAACTGCCACATGTTACATCAATACGCTTCCACATCAGCACGACATCATGCTGACGTCAACATTGACTGTTGACTTTTTGCCTATTTGGAAAAACAAACAGATCGTGATATCTGGAGCATATGACATCCGTTTGAGCCCGTTCAAGTTGCATTGGGTTTGTATTGATGAAGACTATGCACACATATATTTTAAATCCATTATGAGAACTTTTATTTTTAGGCCTTTCTGAACCCCATCAAGCTCCTTGATACAATTCTGGATCACACCTCCCAACTAAATACCTTTTGGTCCCCAAAAGGTTACGAACCAGTCATCAAGTGCAGGATAGGCCACCTAACTCGTTCCTTGTCTTTGAGCTTTGTCCTGTGCACATGTCTCATCAAGATCAACTGTAAAATAATCATGATAACTGACATCGTATTGTTAGCCATTTGTACCTTGTCACATCTTACTGAAGCCACGATCATCCATGTAGACAACATTACTAATGATAGCATAAAAAATATGACTGCAAATGAGCTGATATGTTTCTAATATTTGCATGACATTAGCTTATCTTGAGGCAAAGTGTGATTTATTTTCCATTCTACAATCATCTCTTGTTCTTTCTTAAGATCAATTACTTGATTTAAAACAATTATAGGTGTGTTGCTTGCTTGAGATGCCTTTCTTAATTGTTCCATAGTTCGAAGAGATTTATTTTCCTTTAAATGATGAGTATGAACCATATATTCTTGACCTGCTTTGGTTAAATGATATTGATTCTCTTCCCTGTAGAAGATTGCTTTATGATCATATAAGTAAGGACTGCGTAAAACCATTCCACATTCACTTAGTGGCAACACATCACATGTTACCTTGTCCAAAAACTTAGATGAAATTCAAATTTTAATGTGCACTGCTTTGTTATGTGAAATTGATGATTGTTTCCTATCCATTTAAGTGTGTAAGGCTTATGATGCATCTGAGTGCTTAATCCCAATTGCTTAACCAATTCCTCTGAAATTAAGTTAGATTGAGATTCACTATCTATCAATGTGTCGACCTTAGTATGTCACATTATGACCCTTATGTGAAACAATTTACTTCTAGCATCAAATCCATCACCAATTTTACCTGTCATACCAACCAACGAGACATTAGATTCATCACTTGAATCCAATCCTTAGTCTGTGGGTCATGTTGTTGCTGCAACTGTTTTCCTCCCTTTCTTTTCTTTGAACCACTTCGGTCTCTTCTCGGGATGCAATTTCCAACAACGATCCTCATCATGCCCCTCTTTCTTGCAATGCTTGCAAGATGGATTCTCTTCCTTTCTGGCCATTGAATTTTCCTTCTTTCCATTCCACTTCCTTTTGTCCTATTTCCTTGAAGACGATTCCCCTAATACACCAACCCTTGTTTTCCCTGCTTCAATGTATGTTGCTTGAACATAAACCTCATCAATATTAGTAGGTCCGAACATGAATACATTATTTCGAATATGTGCAGGTAAACCTCCTATATACTTCATAAGAGTTTCTTGGGTATGTAAAGGAATATCTAACATCAATGCCATTTTACGAAAGCCATCTGTGTGTTCTTGCACCGTTTGTCCTTTTCTTAGTTTAAGAGCTTGCCATTCAATTAGAGCTTTCTCTTTATAACACAAAGGATATAATTTCTTTCTAAGTGTAGAAACAAAAAATTTCCATGATGGAAATACATTACCTATATACTTCATATGAGTTTCTTGGGTATGTAAAGGAATATCTAACATCAATTCCATTTTACGAAATCCATCTGTGTATTCTTGCACTGTTTGTCCTTTTCTTAGTTTAAGAGCTTTGCATTCAATTAGAGCTTTCTCTTTATAACACAAAGGATAGAATTGCTTTCTAATTGTAGAAACAAAAACTTTCCATGATGGAAATACATTACCCACTTGTTGTGTGCAATTTTGCAACTTGCTTTGCCACTAGATGAGTGTTGTGCCTGCAAGTCGAAGTGATGCCAAATTGATCCGATTTTCCTCATCCTTGATTTGTTGCACACTGCAATAAACCTCCATATGTTTGACCCAATTGTCAAATCTCTCTACATTAACTTCACCATAATACATGGGTAATTCGAATTCAACATCAAGTTTTAGTAAAGGCATTTCCTGTTTATGTTTATGGACATGTTTCTTTGCGGTGCTTTTAGAACTTGAACTTGAAGAAGAAGGAGAAGAAGGAGGTGAAGGAGGAATTTGCGGAGGATCCTCTCCTTCTTCACTTTTTCCCTTTGAAGATTCACCCAGATTCGGTCTCTTCCGTTCCAAGTAATCCTCATACAAAACCTTCATCATCTCTGACACGACGAAGAAAGTTTTTCAAAACTCTTTCTCATCCTAAGAAAGTCCTTCTTCCGATGCCATCTTCTCGCTTTGAGAAGTTCTCTTTCTAAATACAATCAATGGATTATCTTCAACAATATCACCTTCACCATGATGTAGCTTTTCTCTGGTAATCATGCAAAACTCAAATCCAAACATTAACTAGCTCTAATACCACTTGATCCGAAAAGATCTTTTAAATGACAATGGTTGAGTTATTATGCATGTGTTGATTAACCATTTAGGAAGCTGAATGAAAGATGAAGAATTAAAAATTAAACATGATATCCATAAAGCAATGTACATATCTGAACATAATAATGATAACAAAAAACCATAAAACACCAAAGTGATAACGAAGTTTGGAAATCTCGCCTACGTGTCTAGGTCTTTGTCTCAATGGTTGAGGCTTTTTTGTTTCTATTCAAAGATTTATAGGTACCTCACAACAGTTCCAAAAAGGTTACAAAATGATATGGTCTTGTTCTACCAGATCTCTAGAACCCATCAAAACTAACGACACTGAAAATGGATGACTCGAGCTCCTAGAAATGGCCCGTAAAGGTGCTCTCCTCAAGGGCTTCCGTTCATAAAAATGTCTTTGGCTTGGAAAATATTTAGCATAAACCTACTATGAAACTCCTCTATGGATTCATGAACCCCTGGTTTATATATATCTAAAGTTGGTAACAACCTCCCAACTTCTCCCCAAGATCTGGCCTCAAAAAGGGCCCAATATCCGCCAAAAATGGATTAAATCCCCTCAAACATGCCTAAAATCCATAAAAAAATCATATTAAATAGTATAAAACCCACCTTATCAATAATATTGGGTGAAAACCCCTATTTGCTGGCTCCTGGTCATTTTGGCACTCACCATGTGCCAGGCGCTAATGTTGTGCACTAGCCCCATACCCGTTGGCCCTCAGTCCTCTGCTCTTGTGCCATGTGGCCACAACCTAACTGTGCCTGCCCCCAAATCTAGTGTAGCCCCTGATAGTCTAGCCCACGGTTTAGACCTTGGTTGTCGAGCTATCCCATCTGACTGGGGCTAAACTATAATCTTCCACGCACCAACTGTGAGATGTCTGGGTCACATTGCAGTGGACATATGGTATAACATCGGGGCCGGGGCTAGGCGCATCCCTTTAGTTCCCAACGTATCACACCTTGCAATATTAAATAGTAGTGTAGAGATTTAGGGTTAAGAACTAAAGTGAGGGTGGGCTTTCTAGCCCAACCCTGCCAAGTCATTCACCTAGTCGGTGGTCCGGGGTTCAAATCCGGTGAACTCCAACATTTTTACAATAAAATTTAACCAACCAATGGGTGCCACATAGAAACCCATGTCTAGGCCACATGGCACCATACCATATGCCCACATATGCCACCTATCAATCAACCATTGGTCTACCTTTCTTCCGAGTTGTCATCCCAGTCACCTGCCACTGTACCTGCCATGTCATCAGTACAGATGTGCCACATGTCACCCTTGCAGAAGTGACACGTGTCACTCCTTGATTGGTCCATGTATAACTAAAATGTCAACAACCTGCCCATGTCACTGTATGGTTAGTTTCCACATGTCACCTCCAGACTCTTCCACATCAGCATGATGACGTCAATGTTGACTTTTTTCCACTAGATTGTTAACTTTTTGCCTGTTTGGAAAAATGAACAGATCGCTATATCTGGAGCATACGATGTTCATTTGAGCTTGTTCAAGTTGTGTTGGGTTTGTATTGATGAGGCCTACACGCAGGTCTGTTTTGAAGCCATTCTGAGAAATTTTATTTTTAGGCCTTTCTGAGCCCCATCAAGCTCCTGGATCAAATTTTGGATCACACCTCCCCACTAAATACCTTTTGGTCCCCAAAATGTTACAGAGCAGTCATCAAGTGAGGGATAGGCCACCCGACTTGGTCCCTGTCTTTGAACTTTTTCTTGTGCACCTGTCTCATCAAGATCAATTGTAAAACAATCATGATAACTGACAACATATTGTTAGCCATCTTACTGAAGCCACAATCATCCATGTAGACAACATTCTTAATGATAGCATCAAAAATATGATTGCAAATGTTATGATATGTGACGTAGCCGCACTCCTCGGAGCACATCCACTCACATGATCTTCTCTACTCTCGGCCCGAAGAACTCCAAGGTCCTTCTATTTCCCTATCGGGAAATCTGCACCCACAGATCTCTTCTCGCGATTCCTCTCTCTTTACTTATCGGGAAATCGGAACTCGCGACTTCGCGAGTCTAATGGTCGAGCGCTGCACTCTCGAATATTCGATACCCGATGTCTCAGTCAACGTTGACTTCCTCCTATCGGCATTTTCCTTATCGCGATTTGGCTACTTGCGATATCAAACCACTGGGTTTGCCAACTCCCAAACCTCGATGCACCGAACCTTTGATGTGCTCGCGGGTTGACTTTTCAACAATCCCGTCACCTCTATTGGGACTTTAGACTTCGCGGTATCGTAAATCCTAATGTCAATGTTCTGCACTTCTCGCTGCGAAATCCCGATGACTTGTGCCACCTGTATTCCACTAACTCCTGCGGCCCCACACACTGTCCTTCTGCTTGTTGGGATATCGTGTATCACAATATCGCGATTCCTGATACAATAATTTGGAGCTTTGACTCATGAACTCCCGATACACGATCTCACACGTGAACTCGATGCCCTTGTGGCTTGGATCAATGCCCTGCCTCTTCTAAGCTTGGAACTCTTTGGGAATACGTCGCCGTATCTTCCCTGCACCATTCCAAGATTTGACGACTCACGGGTTGTCACAAAATCTCCTCGGAAAATTTCGACCATCTATTTCTTCCAATGAGCCTCGCGAAACGACTAAGTGTCTTTGTCCATGATAACCGTTCGCCTGCTCGCAAAACCTATGACACCTCTTGCGCACCTTCAAGGCATAATGCACTGCACTATCCTTCGATGAACTCAAAGGTCTATCCTTCCTGATATTTTCCCCACAATTCCAAGTCCTTCAAGAGACTTTACACGCACTCCTTGTGGAAAATCTCCAACCACGTCTGAGTGTTGGAGTCTTCGACTCTATGCACACTTGCAACAAAGATACTTCAAAGAGTTACTCAGGTTTGCAACCCTGAGACTTTTACCTGACCTGCGCACTCCTTGCACGGCTCCTATGCCCAACTTCACTTCAGGGATGAATGAGAACAAAAGTTATCTCTATCTGAACCCTCTGTCAACGCACTCCTTGCGGACAAATTCGACTGCACTCCTTTCAGGAATCTCTGGCTCAAATAGAGAAACAATTGAAACTCATTCCTTCACTCTCTCAGACTTCAATTTATACACGAAATCACATACACAGTATATAAAAGCAATTGTATGACAGGAAGCAAACATTTATGAGCATATCAACATCAAATACACAGAGAACAACACATAACCATGAATTTGAATCAAAGCTTTTCTATTAATTCAAACATCAGTACATGGGTGTTCTTTACACAACTCTCTGCATGATCTTGCTCTCAAATGCTTCTGAATAATCTTACAATGCACAATGAGGGTGTCTATATCCCATTTCCCTCTTGCGCTCTAAAGTTATCAAATCTAGAATTAAAAATCCTATCTACCTGCATTAACTATTTTAAATGCCGTCTATCTACTAAAGGACGAGAGCTATCTGCTCAAGGTCCCTTTACAATATATAAGTGCGCCTCATCTTAAATGACTTATTTAAGATCGTGCAACAATTTCAAAGCAGTTTCAAAAATTTGGTGCTGGCTTGTCCAACTGTCTTCCGCTTCCGCGCTGGCTCGCTTGATGTGTTGGCGATGCTCCTGCATCATACTCCCTCGCTTTAAAAATTTCATGGGCTCTTGTCCATGAGCTCCTACATGATATGCCCATGCTTATGTATCTCCGCTTCAGTCTCCTAGCTGGCATCTTCAACTGGATGATTCTTCCATTTGAACAGATACTCATAGTATTCTTTCCTCCTGGTCTTTTTACCCACTCTTTTGTCCAGTATGCATTCCATCTGCGACTTCTCTGCGACTGGAATTTGTTTCATCCATTGGATCACTGGATCCTCAGCTCCAGTATCTACTTCTCTAGCTCTGTATGGGTATAAATCTGTGACATTGAATATCAAAGATATTCCTATATCATCCGACAACTCGATCTCATAAGCATTTTCTCCAAATTTTCTCAAGATCTTACATGGCTCGATTTTCTTCATCTTCAACTTATTTTATGTTCCCCTCGGGAACCTCTCCTTCCTTAAATGTGCCAGAACTAGATCACCAAATTCAAACTGATGTCGTCTCCGATGCTGATCTGCTCTGCGCTTGTACTCCTGGATTGATTTCATCAACTGCTCCTTCACCCTGCTGTGAAGTTCTTTCATCGCCTAAGTGAATTCTTCTGCACTAACGCTGCTAGTCGCAGTCTGTTCTGAATCCCTCAGTTCAAAAACTCCTCTCGGCTGCATGCCATATACGATATGAAATGGACTTTTTCCAGTACTCCGATTCACTGAGTCATTGTATGCAAACTCTGCTTGTGGTAATATATTGTCCCACTGGCTATGGTGCTCTGTCACCAAGCTTCTCAGTAATTATCCCAGTCTTCTGTTGACCACTTCTGTCTGTCTATCTGTCTAAGGATTATAAGCTGAACTAAACATCAAGTTAGTCCCCATCTTCTTCCATAAGGTCCTCCGAAAATTCCCTATGAATTTAGTGTCATTGTCCGAAACTATACTTCTCGGCAAACCATGAAGTCGAATGACCTCTTTAAAGAACAGATTTGCGATGTGAGTCGCATCACTGGTCTTCTAGCATGGAATGCAATGTTCCATTTTAGAAAACCTATCCACTACCACAAAGATTGAATCAACACCTCTTTGTGTCCTGGGCAACCCCAATACAAAATCCATTCTTATCGCCTCCAACGGCCTCTCTGGTATGGGCAACGGCTGATAAAACCCCGCATTCTGCTTCCTTCCCTTCGAATGCTGGAAAAATCTACATCTGTCTACAAATTTCTTGACATCTGCTCGCATCCCTGGCCAAAAGTATGACTTGCTCAACTTTGAAAATGTCTTTTCATGGCCAAAGTGCCTTGCTAATCCACCACTGTGTTTCTCCTTCAACAGATTCTCCCTCATGGAGCATTTCGGAATACACAGTTGGTTGCCTCTGAACAATAATCCTTCCTGGATCATGTAGTCCATCCAAGGGCTTTAGTCCCTGAGAAATGGATTCTCAACTACTTCATACGCTTCCTTGAAATCCTGATCACCAACATACATGTTCCTGAGGTCATCAAAACCCAACGTTTTGACTCGGAACTCTTGCAACAACAAACACTTACTGCTCAAAGCATCAATAACTTTGTTAGCAGTACCCGAAATATACTTAATCACAAATGTGAAATTTTGCATATACTCTACCCATTTGGCATGTTTCTGATTCAACTTCTCCTGTTGAGTCACAAACTGTAATGCGTGATTATCACTATACAAAACAAATTCTTTTGCGATCAAGTAATGCCTCCACTTTTTCAGCGCATGTATGATAGCGTAGAATTCCTTACTATACGTGGAGTATTTTAGTTTCGCCTCATCGAGATTCTCGCTGAAATATGCAATCGGTCTGTCTTCCTGACTCAAGACCGCTCCTATGGCAAATCCGCTTGCATCACATTTCACCTGAAATGTCTTCTAGAAATCCAGCAACACCAACACTGGTTGTTCCATAATCTTCCGCTTCAATAGATTGAAGCTCTTCTCAGCCTCTGCTGTCCAGTGAAAAGACTTATGCCGCTTCTTCACTGTATCCATCATCACTGCGCTAATTCCACCGAAATTCTTGATGAACTTCCGGTAGAAAATAGCCAAACCGTGAAAACTTCTCACCTCAAATATGTTCCTCGGTGATGGCCAATTCTTGATTACCTCCACCTTATCCGGATCCATCCTCAACTCATTAGTCAAAATAACAAACCCCAAGTAAATGAGCTCTGTCTTCATGAATGAGGAATTCTTCATGTTAATCAACAACTTCTCCTGTTGTAGCTTTTGCATCACTGTAGCCAAATGCTTCAAGTGTTCTGCCACTGATTTACTATAAATCAGTATGTCATCCAAATACACAATGACGAACTTCCCGATGAACTCCCTCAGGACTTCGTTCATCAACCTCATGAAGGTACTCGATGCGTTTGTTAAGCCAAACAGCATAACAAGTCATTCATACAAACCTTCGTTTGTTTTGAACGCTGTCTTCCACTCATCACCTTCTCTCATGCGAATTTGGTGATACCTTCTTTTCAAATCAATCTTTGAAAAGTATCTTGCCCCGCTCAAGCAATCCATCAGATCATCCATCCTTGGCAATGGAAATCTGTACCTGATGGTTATCTTGTTGATCGCCCTCGAATCGGTACACATTCTCCAACCTCCATCCTTCTTCGGACTGAGTACTGTCGGAACAACACATGGACTCAAGCTTTCTCTGACTAATCCTTTGTCCAATAACTCCTGAACCTACATTTTAACTTCCTCATTCTCTTGCGGAGTTAACCTGTACGCAGCTTTATTCGGTAAACTAGCTCCTGGTATGAGGTCTATATGATGACTCACACTCCTCATTGGTGGCAACGAACGAGGTAGTTCGTCCACTATGATTTCAGCAAACTCTTCCAACAGTTCTTGAACCTCTTCTGGTAGATCATCCATTCTCATGCTAGTCAAAACAATCCTCGGTTTCTTGACCACAAAGAATTGTGGATCTTCTTTCTTCTTAACCTCTGTAAGAAGTTCCTTCCCACTCATGAGAAGTACTGTGTTGCTTACTTCCGGCTTCACCTCCTCATCCTTTATCGGAAGCAACATATGGGTTCTCCCATTCTTCTTCAGGGTATATGTGTTCATTCGCCCATCATGAATCACATTTCTATCATATTGCCATGGTCTACCCAACAATAAATGACAAACATCCATGGGAATAACATCACACAATATCTTATCATTATATCCACCTATCTTGAATTCAACCAAGCATTGTTTAGTAACAGTTACCTGGTGTCCCTTCTGTAGCCACAAAACTCTGTATGGGCTTGGATGATTAGTCGTCTCCAGCTCCAGCTTCTCTACCATCTCTGTAGATACGAGATTATCCGTGCTACCACTGTCTACGATGACCTTGCATACCCTGTCTTTGGTCTTGCAAGCTGTTCTGAAAAGTCTGGTCCTTTGGACTGAACTTTCCACCTCTTTCTCGGGTGTCAAAAGGACTTTACGCATCATAAGCGATCTTCCTCCTTCTGCATCTTCGTCCTCAACATCCCGTCTCTGCGCCTCGGTGATGTGAGCTTCTCCAATGTCCTTTTTTTCTGGACACTCGTAAGACTTGTGCCCATTCCTTCCACATGTGAAGCATGTGATTACTCCACCTCTTCCTCTTCCTCTACCTCTGGTACGAGGAAACATATTGTTATCAGCATATCCTCCGCTCTACTCTGTATGCTGCCCTCTCTGTTCAACATGCTGGCCTCACTGTGAGGTTCCACCTCTCTTGACTTTACCCTGAGGTTTCTTCCATTCCTCCTTGGGATTCTAGTATATGTCCTGGGCAATTGCTCTGCCTCTGGGATGGCTTCTGCCTCAACCCCTTTGACCTTGCTTATAGCTCAGTTTCTCCTAAGCTTTCAGAGCCATCTGATAAGCATCCTCTACCGTTCTGATGGTTACCATGCTCATCTCGTCCTGGATATCATATCTCAGGCCATTCATATACCTGGAAACCTTCTCATCATCTCTCTCCCGATGACCTACCCTAATGTTCAGTCGATAGAATTCCTCAGTGTATTCTTTCACTGTCATCAACTTCTGTCTCAGGTTCTGCATCCTCCTGAAAAGAGTAATTTGATAATCTCTGGGGATGAATTTCGCCTTCATCTTCGCAATCATCCTGTCCCAACTCTTGATTTTCTTCTTGCCTTTGCAGCGTCTATCTGCTTGTAGCTCATCCCACCATAATGCTGCGTGTCCCTTCAATCTTGTGACAACATGCCTGACTTTCTTATCCTCTTCGACCTCTTCATAGTCGAAGTATGTATCCATAGCTCTAATCCAATCTAGAAGCTCTTCTGGATCCAAGTTCCCCTCATAAACTGGAATGTCCATCTTTGCTTTTGCACCCATTCTGGCAATAGCTTTGATCAATTTCTCATTTGATGCATCTTCGGCTGCAACTTCCTCCTCTCGTTCAACCTCTATTTCATTATCGGAATCACTAATATCACCAGCACCTACTGTGCGTCTCTGTTCTATCTCCATGTCTTGAAGTCTTGCTCAGAGATCACACATTTGTCTTTCCATCTCCGGATTAGTTACCTGCCTGCCTCTTCTTCGCATCTCCCTATCCTCTGGATCGGGTAACTGTCTTTCTCTCCTCGGAGGCATGGTGAATTTCCTTCTTTCTCTGCTACAGAAAGCAAAGAATATTTCTGTGCTCTGATACCAAACTGATGCAACCGCAGTCCTCAGAGCACGTCCGCTCACATGATCTTCTCTACTCTCGACCCGAAGAACTCCAAGGTCCTTCTATTTCCCTATCGGGAAATCTGCACCCACAGATCTCTTCTCGCGATCCTCCTCTCTTTACTTATCGAGAAATTGGAACTCGCGACTTCGCGAGTCTAATGGTCGAGCACTGCACTCTCGAATCTCCGAGACCCGATGTCTCAGTCAATGCTGACTTCCTCCTATCAGCATTTTCCTTATCGCAATTTCTCTACTCGTGATATCAAACCACTGGGTTTACCGACTCCCGAACCCTGATGCACTGAACCTCCGATGCGCTTGCGGGTTGACTTTTCAACGATCCCATCACCTCTATCGGGACTTCGGACTTCACGGTATCGCGAATCCTGATGTCAATGTTCCGCACTTCTCGCTGCAAAATCCCGATGACTTGTGCCACCTGTATTCCACTAACTCCTGCGGCCCCACACACTGTCCTTCTGCTTGTCGGGATATCGCGTATCGCAATATCGCGATTCCTGATACAATAATTTGGAGCTTCGACTCACGAACTCCCGATACATGATCTCACGCGTGAATCCGATTCCCTTGTGGCTCAGATCAACGCCCTGCCTCTTCTAAGCTTGGAACTCTTTGGGAATACATCCCCGTATCTTCCCTGCACCATTCCAAGATCTAACGGCTCACGGGTTGTTGCGAAATATCCTCGGAAAATTTCCACCGTCTATTTCTTCCAATGAGCCTCGCGGAACGACTAAGTGTCCCTGTCCATGATAACCATTTGCCTGCTCGCAAAACCTGCGACACCTCTTGCATGCCTTCAAGGCACAATGCACTGCACTGTCCTTTGATGAACTCAAAGGTCTATCCTTCCTGATATTTTCCCCACAATTCCAAGTCCTTCAAGAGACTTTGCACGCATTCCTTGCGGCAAATATCCAACCACGTCTGAGTGTTGGAGTCTTCGACTCTACACACACTTGCAGTAGAGATCCTTCAAAGAGTCACTCAGGTTCTCAACCCTGAGACTTTTACCTGGCCTGAGCACTCCTTGCACAACTCCTATGCCCAACTTCACTTCAGGGAAGAATGAGAACAAAAGTTATATCTATCTGAACCCTCTGTCAACGCACTCCTTGCAGACAAATTCGACTGCACTCCTTGCAGGAATCTCTGGCTCAAATAGAGAAACAATTGAAACTCATTCCTTCACTCTCTCAGACTTCAATTTATACATGAAATCACATACACAACATATACAAGAAATTGTATGACATGAAGCAAACATTTATGAGCATATCGATATCAAATACACAGAGAACAACACATAACCATGAATTTGAATCAAAGCTTTTCTATTAATTCAAACATTAGTACATGGGTGTTCTTTACACAACTCTCTGCATGCTCTTGCTCTCAAATGCTTCTGAATCACCTTACAATGCACAATGAGGGTGTCTATATCCCGTTTCCCTCTTGCGCTCTAAAGCTATCAAATCTAGAATTAAAAATCCTATCTACCTGCATTAACTATTTTAAATTCCGTCTATCTACTAAAGGACGAGAGCTATCCGCTCAAGGTCCCTTTACAATATATAAGTGCGCCTCATCTTAAATGACTTATTTAAGATCGCGCAACAATCTCAAAGCAGTTTCAAAAATTTGGTGCTGGCTTGTCCAGCTGTCTTCCGCTTTCGCGCTAGCTCGTTATGTTTGTAATAATTGCACGACATTAGCTTATCTTGAAGAAAAGTGTGATTGATTTTCCATTCTAATATCATCTCCTGTTCTTGCTTAAGATTGATTACTTGATTTGAAACAATTATAGATGTGTTGCTTGCTTGAGCTGCCTTTCTTAATTGTTCCATAGTTTGAAGAGATTTATTTTCCTTTAAATGATGAATATGAACCATATATTCTTGACCTGCTTTGCTTAAATGATATTGATTCTCTTCCCTATAGAAGACTACTTTACGATCATATAAGTAAGGACTGCGTAAAACCATTCCACATTCACTTAGTGGCACCACATCACATGTTACCTCGTCCATAAACTTAGATGAAATTGCAAATTTTAATGTGCACTGATTTGTTATGTGCAATTGATGATTGTTGCTTATCCATTTAAGAGTGTAAGGCTTATGATGCATCTAAGTGTTTAATCCCAATTGCTTAACCAATTCCTCTGAAATTAAGTTAGATTGAGATCCACTATCTATCAATGTGTCGACCTTAGTATGTCACACTATGACCCTTATGTGAAACAATTTACTTCTAGCATCAAATCCATCACCAATTTTACCTATCATACCAACCAATGAGACTTTAGATTCATCACCTGAATGCGATCCTTAGTCTATGGGTCGTGTTGCTGCTGCAACTATTTGCAATTTCCAACAACGGTCCTCATCATGCCCCTCTTTCTTGCAATGCTTGCAAGAGGGCTTCTCTTATTTTCTGGCCACTGAATTTGCCTTCTTGCCATTCCACTTCCTTTTGTCCTCTTTCCTTGAAGACAATTCCCCTAATACACCAACCCCTATTTTCCCTGCTTCAATATATGTTTCTTGAACATAAACCTCATCAATATTGGTAGGTCCAAACATGAATACATTATTTCGAATATGTGCAGGTAAACCTCCTATATACTTCATAAGAGTTTCTTGGGTATGTAAAGGAATATCTAACATCAATGCCATTTTACGAAATCCATCTGTGTATTCTTGCACTATTTGTCCTTTTCTTAGTTTAAGATATTTCCATTCTATTAGAGATTTCTCTTTATAACCCAAATGATAGAATTTCTTTCTAAGTGCAGAAATAAAAAATTTCCATGATGGAAATACATTACCCACTTGTTGTGTGCCATTTTGCAACTTACTTTGCCACCAGATGAGTGTTGTTCCTGCAAGTCGAAGTGATTCCAACTTGATCTGAGTCGCCTCATCCTTGATTTGTTGCACACTGCAATGAACCTCCATATGTTTGACCCAATTTTCAAGTCTCTCTGCATTAACTTCACCATCATACATGGGTAATTCAAATTTAACATCAAGTTTTAGAAAAGGCATTTCTTGTTTATGTTTATGGACATGTTTCTTTGTAGTGCTTTTAGAACTTGAACTTGAAGAAGAAGGAGAAGAAGGAGGTGAAGATGGATGTGAAGGAGGAATTTTAGGAGGATCCTTTCCTTCTTCACTTTTTACCTTTGAAGATTCACCCATATTTGGTCTCTTCTACTCCAAGTAATCCCCATACAAAAAATTCATCATCTTTGAGATGGCGAAGAAATTTTTTCCAAACTCTTTCTCATCTTGAGAAAGTCCTTCTTTCGATGCCATCTTATCACTTTGAGAAGTTATCTTTCTCAATCCAATCAATGGATTCTCTTCAACAAGATCGCCTTCACCACCTTGTAGATTTTCCCTTGTAATCATGCAAAAATCAAATCCAAACTTCAACTAGCTCTGATACCACTTGATCCAAAAAGATCTTTTAAATGAGAATGGTTGAGTTATTATGTATGTGTTAATTAACCATTTAGGAAGCTGAATGAAAGAGGAAGAATTATAAGGTAAACATGACAGCCATAAATCAATGTACATATCTGAACATAAGAATCAGAACAACAAGCCAGAAAACACCAAAGTGATAACAGAGTTCAAAAATCTCACCTACGTCTCCGGGCCTTTGTCTTAGTGGGTGAGGCTTTATTATTTATGTTCAAAGATTTAAAAGTATCACACATCAGTGCCAAAAAGGTTACAAACTAATTTGGTCTTGTTCTACCAGATCTCTAGAACCCATCAAAACTAACGGCACTAAAAATGGATGACCGGAGCTCCGAGAAATGGCTCGCAAAGGTGCTCTCCTCAAGGGCTTCCCTGCATAAAAATGGATTTGGCTTGGAAAATATTCAGCATAAACCTTATTTGAACCTCCTCTATGGCTTCAAGAACCCATGGTTTATATAGATATGAAGTTGGTAACAACCTCCCAACTTCTCCCCAAGATCTGGCCTAAAAAAGGACCCAATATCCCCCCAAAATGGATTAAATCCCCTAAAACAGGCCTAAAATCCATAAAAAAATCATATTACATAGTGTAAAACCCACTTAAGCAATAATATAGGGCGCAACCCCCGATTCTACGGCTTCTGGTCGTATTGGCGCTCACCATGTGGCCAAGCACTAATGCTGTGCACTGCCCCCATATCAGTTGGCCCTTGGTCCTCTGCTCTTGTGCCATGTGGCCACAACCTAACTGTGTGCGCCCCCAAATCTAGTGTAGCCTTTGATAGTCTAGACTGTGATTTAGCCCTTGTTCTGTGGGCTAGACTGGACGACTGGGGATACAATCTAATCTTTCGTGCACCAACTGTGAGAAGTCCGGGTCACATTGCAATGGACGTATGGTATAGCATCAGGGCTGGGGCTAGGCATAGCCATTTATTTCCCTGCGTATCACACCTTGCAAGCATAAATAGTAGTGGAGATATTTAGGGTTAAGAATTAAATCAAGGGTGGGCTAGGTAGCCCGGCCCTGCCAAGTCATTCGCCCAGTCGGTGGTCGGGGGTTCAAATCCGGTGAAGTCCAATATTTTTACAATAAACTTTAACCAACGAATGGGTGCCACGTGGCACCATAACATACACCCAAAAATGACATGTTTCAATCAACCATTGGTCCACCTGTCTGTCTATTTGTTAGCTCAGTCACCTGCCACTGTACCTGCCACATGTTAGACCTGCCACGCCATTAGTACGGAGGTGCCACGTGTCACCCTTGTAGTGGTGACACGTGTCACTCCTTGATTGGTCCACGCATACCTACCATGTCAAAAACCTTCTCGCGTCACTATATGATCAGCTTCCGCATGTCACCTCCAGACGCTGCCATGTCAACATGACGTTAATGTTGACTTTTTGCCAGTTGACTGTTGACTTTTTGCCTTTTTGGAAAAATGAATAGATTGCGATATATGGAGCATATAATGTCCGTTTGAGCCCGTTCAAGTTGCGTTGGGTTCGTATCGATGATTTCTACGCACACTTCTATTTTGAATCCATTCTGAGAAATTTCATATTTAGGCCTTTCTAAGCCCCATCAAGATCCTGGATCCAATTCTGGATCATCCCCTGAACATCACTATGGTGAAAATAAAGAATGGCTCTTGGAAACGGGGCCATGTTAGGTACCCAAATACAAATGATACACTAAAATAAAGTGAGGAAAGAGGGAAAACCTCATGGGAAACACCCCCCCCCTCAAGGTACAATGTATGTAAAAAGAAGAACTACAGTTGCTAGGCAACTGTGTCCTTCACTCCAAGATGCCTTTGCAGAGAATGGAACTTCTGCTTAGTGAAGGTCTTGGTGAAGATGTCTGCCGTCTGTTCTTCTAAAGTACAAAACTGTAGGTCGATGATCCCAACTAAGAATTCGCCAACTAAGGAATAGATCCATTTCAGAGTATCTCATTAAATGGAGGAAACTACCAGCTGAAGATTCCACTTGGGAAGATGAGTCTTTTATACAGAAGCATCCAGAGTTACTCAAGCGTTGCGGACAACACTTG
>ML777851.1:209957-254664 GCA_009831015.1 Picea engelmannii | reverse complement strand
TGTACTTGAACATTTAAGTGGGGTAAAAGGAGGTTGCCCCCTCGAAGAGGCTTATTATCTGATATTATCTCTTTTTCAAGGCGTTGAGTACTTTTCTTGAGGTTTTTCTATGCTATATTGATGTTTGGTTCTTAACACCAACAGATAGGCCCAAAACCAATACTAAGTGAGTAACCAGATGTGGAATTGTGGTCAGTGCTATCGCTAGCCCAATCAGAATCATTAAACCCAATGAGATCTAATTTAGAGTCTACTACATAATGAATCCAAAAGGTGATGGTGCCCTGTACATATTGAAGGATACACTTTGCAACTTTCCAATGTAGCTCATGCGACTCCTGCATGAACCTGGAAACTGTGCCAACTAAATAGGAGAGGTCTGGTCTGGAGTGTGTGAGATAAAACAAGCTCCCCACAAGCTATCTGTATAGTGTGTTGCCAACCAATGGAGTCTCCCTGCCATTCTCAAGTTTGACTTTTGATAGGAAAGGAGTCAGAGAAGAGTTGCAGTCTATCATGTGAAATATCTCAAGGATATCTCATGCATACTTGGCCTCAGACAATTTGATTTCTGATGCATCCTAACTAATCTCAAGTCCAAGGAAGAAGTGTAGTGGACCCATGTCCATCATAAAAAACTTGTCATGTAGAATCCTCTTGAGTGCAACAATTGTTGAAGTCGAGCAACCAGTGATCAACAAATCATCAACATACATAACTAAGAGTAGAAGTGAATCAACCGTCCTAGGCATGTAGACATTCAGGTCTGATTTACAATGTACAAAGTTCTATGACAACAGGCAGGGGTCCATCTTAGTATACCATGCCCTCCAAGCCTGCTTGAGGCCATAAAGGGACTTCTTTAGTCGACAAAACAAAGATGAGTCCTGCATAAATCCCTGGGGCTGCTCCATATAGATATCCTCAGAGAGATCACTGTGAAGAAATGAATTCTTCCCGTCCATCTGATGGAATTCCCATCCCTTGGCTTCCGCAATGGAAAGTGCCAATCATATGGAATCCATATTCTTCGCTACTGGAGTGAAGGTCTCATCATAGTCAATACCGTGAACCTACTGAAATGTTTTGGAAACAAGCCTGGATTTGTATTTGCTAATCTGTCCATTCGCTGTGCTCTTAGTCCTATAGACCCATCTGCCTCTGACAAGTTTCCTCCCAGAAGGAAGGGGAATCAGATCCCAAGTCTGGTTCTCCAGGAGGGAGTTGTACTCCTCCTGCATGGTGGATTTCCAAAAGGGATTTCCAACAACCTTTCCATAAGACCGTGGATCTGAAGAATGAAACAAGAAAATATTCCTTCAGGGAAATGGTTCAGTTACAGTGAGTGCAACAGGAGGCTCCTTGAAATCAGATCGAGTCCTCCTAGTATCGACTGGATCACCAACGAGATCCCCTGCATCCTTAAGAGTAGTTTGTTCCCACTTGGGCCTCTGCTCTGGCTATGCAATTGCATCTGGATGCTTTAACTCTGCATCTGACTGTACTGAATTTGAATCTGAATCATATGAGTCCTTTGAATGATAAATCTCGTCTGAATAAGAGTCGGCATGTGAATTATCATCATCTCGAATAGGTGGAAGAATGAAGGTGTCTGCATGCGACTGCTGAGGTACATGAGAGACACTTTCCTCGAATTGGACACTACGTTCAATGATGATCTGGTCTGAGGAAATATCAATAAGCCTATATCCCTTCACACCATTAGGGTATCCAACAAAAATACACTCATTTCTCTATGGATCAAGTGCCTTCCTCTTTTCAGAGGGAATCCGGGCCCATGCACATGAACCGAAAATGAAAAAGTGCGTCACTTCCGGTTTGAGGCCACTCCAAGCCTCGTAGGGGGTCTTATCCTTGAAAAATATATGGGGAGATCTGTTTTGGATGTATGTTTCATAATTAAGTGATTTGACCCATAGTATCTGTGGTAGTGACTTTGCATGAAGCTTGCAATATGCCATCTCCTTTAGAGATATGCTTTTCCGCTCAACAACTCCGTTTTTCTACAGAGTATAGGGAACTGTGTGCTACAACTAAATCCCTGCATCATGGAAAAGATTATGGATCTCATGATTGACATACTCTCCCTCATTATCATTTCAGAGGACTTTGATCTTCTTTCCGAACTGTGTCTCAACCAGGGCTTTGAAATCTTTGAGGTGTTGAAAGATCTTGGATTTTCTCCTGAGAAAGTACATCCATGTAAAACGTGAGAAATCATCAACAAAAATGAGAACAAACCTCTCTTTGCTGATGGATGGACGCGGAAAAGGACCCACAAGGTCATTGTGGATCAGATCTTAAGGTGCAGAAGCTCTCTGAGACTTTCCTTTGTCGAATTTCTCTTGAGGGTGTTTTCCGAGAACACATCCCTCACATACTCCCTTGGAGAAATAAATGTTTGGTAGAACATCAACCAATAGTTTCTTGCTAAGATGTTGCACGTATCTAAAATTCAAATGTCCAAACCTTTCATGCCATATCCTACTACTTTCATCAGCATGAGTAAGCAGTAAAGCATAATCAAGTTCAATGAATTCAGAAAAAAGTATACAATCTAGACTGATGATTTACCTCACCGGTAACAACCCTGGAGTTGGTTTGCATGTCGTAGATGTACACAGAATTTGGTGTGAATATGACTTTCTTTCCAATGCTAGAATTCGTCATCTAATACACGGAGATAAGGTTGAAGGAAAGTTTGGAAACATGCAACACATTCTCAAAGATTTCGTTGGTGAGTTCAATCCTTCCTTTGCAGGTGACTTCGACAGAAGAGTTGTCCCCCATCAGAATAGGAGGACCTTTGCATGCATCCAATGAAGAATAGACTGCTTTTGAGGCAGCCATGTGATGTGATGCTCTTGAATATACGATCCAAGCATCGGGATAAGAGTTGATGACAATCAAGGAATGGCTAGAATTGCCTTTCTTGGGATTCAAATCTTATGGCTTCTTCTTCTTGGAACCCTTGGGAATGCGATCTACAAGGTTGTTTTTCTGAAGTATTTGAGACATTGGATCTATTTGTTTTTGCAGGCATGTGGATTCTGGATGGAATCCTTTGTGACAATAAGTGCATTTCTCCCCTTTCCCCGTTTGGATCTGGAGGCATCAGTGAAGGGTTTTGTGTACCCTTCCTTCTTCAGATGTGCATGCGCTTTCTTTTTGTCTTTATCTTTATATTTCTGATGTTGATGAGCTTGGTTTTCTCTTGTGGAAGGGATTTGATAAAGTCCTCAAGAGAAGGCATCTTCCAAGTGGCTCCAGAGGTGAATCTGATAGAATGGAATGTGGATATGAATACAGAGAATTTAGTACCAAGTTTGGAGAGAATGGTGAGAACCATTTGTTTCTCCTCCTTATATTTATCAACCCCGTAAGCTTTGAGTTGCGACAGTAAATCCTTGAATTTTGTAAAGAAATATTGGATATTGTCAAAACTTTTTGGATCCAATGTGAGCAGTTCCACCTCCAGCATGTGTCCCCTTATCTCATCCCATTTTCCAAATATCCCTTCCAAGTTGGTCCAGGCTTCATTGGGAGTCTTACAGGAAGATATGTGAAAAAGGAGATCGGGAGAAATTAGACTGCAAATCGTTCCGAGTTCTTCATCCATCCGATTTAAGTACTTGGATTTTTCTACGGATGATGTAGGTTCTGTATCTGTATTCAAGGTTAACATTTACAATAATATGGTTTAGAGATGAATCATTATTCTCTCCTTCCATTCAAAGTAGTCGTAAGGTGTAAGAATGAATTCTTTTTGGAAATCCATCTTTTCGTTGTCTTCAATCTTTTGTACCTGCAAAAACAATTAGTGTAGCTTTTTCTTAGCAGTCTGTCGACTCTGATACCATGTAAATGTGTTGAACCTACACATAATATATCTATCTAGAAAATACTACACACATTTGTAGAGATAAATTGATAAAGAGGAAGAAGGAGAGAAATAATAGAAGAATTCTCATTTACCGTAATGAATAATGAATAATTTACACATGATATACTTTGTATAACTCATTGAATGTGCAATGGAGGAAAAACAATGCACCATAGTGGTGGTATAGAGTTATATGGACACACACCAACAGTTACAGGAGTGAACTTCCACCTATTCTAGTCTCTCAGGCAGTTACGGGAGTGAACTGCCACCTAGCTGAGTTAACTAGTCAGCTAGTCTTCAATTAACTGATTGAACATAGTATAGTCAGGAGTAGATAAAGGAATTAAGGGTAATGCGCTAGTATGGTGATGATCCCAAGGAAAGTGTGCATTATCATGGTGATGATCCCAATGTTACATGGTGACAAAGCCAATGCAACATCTAAACTCAACTCAACTAGTCAAACTGAAGTGTCAACTGAAATACAATATTCTCTAGGTGGAATATTCTCTCCTAAAATATAGGAGTCTGGATAATGACTAATTATGACTAATAAACAAGGAAAAACCTTAGGAAAAATAAATCGTAGGTGTGTGTGAAGTAACTCCAACATTCAAGCATTTATCTTCTGTCCATTCAATAAAATATCATAGCCTTCTTCATGAGAAATAGTCATTATGTTTTTTTCCACAATATTCCCTTTGATAAGAGACATATTGTCATTTATTGTTGTGAGATTTGGATCCCCTAGACAGTTCATTTTTTTCTTGCAAACAAAATAAATCAAATCACACAAATAGAACCATAAAAAGTTAATGACATTCATTCTCTAAAGATACCTGTCCATCAACAAGCCTTTTTCATGTTTAAAAGATGAATACAAATCTGATTCAACAATTCCTTAACATTTCACATCAAGGTTTGTATTTCCTCTTGTCATTAGTGATAATAATGTGAAACATCCGTATGATTATCTACAACCTGGTGAGAGACAAAAAGGGAATTACTATTGATATGGAAGAAATCAAGATACTCTGGAAGGGTTCAAATAATCTCAGACCACAACCAAGATGGATTGATTCCCCCCATCATAAAAGAAGGATATAATCATATAAACCCGATTTCTAAAAGTAGTAAGTTGGGTATGATGGGAAAAACCATGAAATTGACATCATAAAATTCCCAAGAGTGTTCCAAGGAGACACAATTTTCATTTCACTTCATTGAGCTTACATTTCACAATAGAATACGAGGGCATGGAAATTCAGTAAGTATGCAATTGATCTCTGAAGTATATAGGTTTTTCATTCAAAAGAATTAGACATATAATCTGGAAAACAAAATCAACAAGCTCACGAGTAAGAGGGACAAAATAAAATATATTCCAACATAACCCAAACATGCTTATCTTTCCAATGTATGAAAAAACCTGAGCTCTTTCGTGTTATTTTTTCAGATTCGCGGAATGTTGACATATAGAGTGTAAGGCCCAATAGATTGAGGACTTTTTTCCCACGGAAAAAAAGATTTTATATTCATAGGAATATACATGTTACAGTCACTCCAAACAACCTATACATGATTACTACCATTCACTATCATAAACAACCTATACCTCCTCCCAACATATGTGCGATATTACTAAAACTTTTGTAAAAAACAATACTGTCTTCCTGTTCCTACTTCAATAGATTGAGGAATTACAACCACAAGAAATTCACATCTTGAAACTTATTATCATGGCTAAGATGAAAACAAATGTTGAAAAATCGAATTTAGAATCTTAGAAGTTGCATTGACATTTTCCATCAAGGTATTTACAACACCCAAGCATTTGAATGATTTCAACATTGAGATTAGTGGGTAGTACTAAGCTATGATACAAATTAGATCAAGAAATAATGTAACCAGAATGAGTGACCTACGATCATCAAATCCAAAGGATGGATTTTTTTTCTTTTCAAGAAAAGAACAGGTCTGAAATCCTCATTGAATTGATACGACTAAGATTAAATCTTTAGTCAACCACTGGATTAGTTAATAAGATGATTGATCCTAGGAAATTTGTGAAAGAGATCCGAATAGAAAGATTTCTAGAATAGTGTTGTCCACAATATCAAAACATATTTCCAGGCTTCCTGAAAAACATCTCTTTCTCCTGTATAAGAGGAAAAATTGGATTCCTCAATCTTCAAGCTTAATAGATAGATCAATGCTTAAATGAATGACTCAATAGAGAAAAATATACGCACATCCAAAATCCCAAAAATTAACAATAAATGTATTGAAAGAAATCAACTTAAAGAAAAATTAACCAAGTTCTCTATGCTAAGAAAATTCTATACAAAAAATCATGTCGGTTGGAAGTAATAAAAGAAAATAGTCAGTGTGGAAGTAAACATTTGGATAACTCCAAATCCAAAAATAATCATCCAAAGAAATTGCAAGGAAATGGAGTGGCTTGAATTTCACATGGGTATAAATTAACACTCAAAATTTAAATTAACTATGTATGGGACAACAAGATCAAAATTCTAAAGAAATTCAACAAAGTAAAATCTTGAAATTAGAATCATGTAGATATAAAGATGGGACCAATATAAGTGCTCATTATCACCACAAGAGGGACTGAATAACATTCTTTACTTAAAATATCCCACTTTCAAGATGAAAAAATTATTGAAAAAGATCTGACATGGTAAAGAACGAATAGAATCAAAGATCTGAAAATTGTCCCAACACATAGAAGGTTTTGAGAATGATATAAAAGATTTTTTTTCCCATATCAAAATAATTTTTGACCCAAAAATCCATTCAAGGGAAAAATGAGTGTGCAAGCCTCCTATTTTTTCAACCTCTGCTGAGAAATCCATTTACCGATCAACAAATAATAATAAAAAGGAAAGGAAACAAGAAGGCTAATTAAAAAACTAGAAAGTAAAACTAATACTATGCAAAGAAAAGACACTATCTTATTCTATCCTACTCCTATCCTACACTACACTGGCTAAAAAGAATGAACTATATAAATTCATAATGCCAATGTAGCCATCCATGTAATTCCGAGCATGCAAACACATGTTCATGACAAAATATTAGTAATAGAACTTGGAGAAAAAGTAGAGTAAAAGTAGGAAAAATTAAAACACCAAAAACTCCATTCACCATATTAAAGATGTCATAGTGATAATTCATGGGAAATCTATCCGAGTGATATCCGTCCAACCATGCTTCAATTCTATCATAAAATATGGCATTACTATCATAGAATTGATGGAGGGACTCTACGGGAAATTAGCATATTGAATAAGAACCATGCATAAAATCTGTGTGAAGTGTACTTGGTGAGATAATATTTGTGCTAATAAACTTTTTAATCCCTAAAGACAAATCAAAATAATGAGGGCATAACATAACCATAGGTATAGATCAAAGTGCCTCATTGTCTTGTAAATCCTCCCTGGACTCATACTTCAAGCTACCATCAACTTGAGATAAATTAGTGAAACCAAAGTATATACATGGACTAGCATCCACCATGGTATCAGGCATATTGTTGTGTTGGTTTTGTCACTTGGGTGGGCAAAATAACAACACTTGCATGTCTAGATGAGCCTGCTAGAAAATACATAATTTTGTGAGTGGGTTAAACAAGCCAAACACATGTAATAAACAAAGAAACAAACTAAAACAACTAAGACATGAAAATTAGAAATCATGAGAAACTTAGAACCATAAAAATCAACCAATGACGAAGATAATTCTACCAATGGATCAATAGATTAGTAGGCAAAACATTGTAGAGAAAAACGAGGACTTATGAGTCCCCTCTTCCTCCTTGGGAGGGATCTTGAGTTCCCTAATGGAGAGCTCTTCTTACAATGGAATAAAAATGGAAAATGGTGAAGAAAATCAATGCCTATTCCCTCGAGAGGTGAGTGGAATGGGCTATTGCAATGATGCTTGAAGGCTCCAAAGAGAAAAGAGGATTCTCAAGGGAGAATTGAGGCAACATAACAATACTATGAAGATATTGGTTTCTTAGTGCACCCATGGCTCTTATTTATAGAAATTCTTCAAGGAAAAATGTAATATGTTCATGGTGCGAACAAGGGGCCTTTTAGGGCACCCTCTAGTCCTTGACCAACCCCCCATTCAGATTTCGCTCAGATATGAAGGTCAAATCAGGTTAGGATCTGGTCCATAAGTGGTTGGGGGGCCGAAAAGATCCATAAATGCACCGTTCATAGAAGTGCACAGATTTTCTCGTACACAGTCATGCACTTGGCACATTGTGTGCTCCGAGGGCTTTGTTGGCCTGTGCACACTGCACATTATGCACGCACTTCTTTTGGTGAATTTGTGCATGTCAATTTTTTACCCAATTGTATAGTTTTTTCCTTTGGAATGCATTTTAGGGCTGCATGTGAATTAATTTCTATTGGCATTGCTGTATTTCTGTAACCATTTGCGTGCAATGTTGCAGATGAAATTTCAGTGATAACATATGCCCCCTGATGTGTGAGGTTAGGAGCATAAGTATAGTTGAAATACATCAATGTTTCTTTTACAGAGAGTGCCATTGTAATGAAGAGTGCTAAGAGGAACTGTAAGAGCAATCCACCGAAGGGACAGGGGAAACTGTGGGATCCAAACCTTTCTTTAGAGAGAAAATAAAATTTGTGTACAAATGAGGCGAGAATGCCCCATGCTCATGTCATGTAACCAAAATTTGAGATGGTAACTGAAGATGTATGTTGGTGTAGATAACTGCAGTGCCCTCAGGGGTGATTGATAATGGAAAATGACAGTTCTGAATGGTGAACATACTCTGAAGTGAGGCAAGGACGCTTGTAAGGAGTGTCAATGACTCATAGGAATTAATGGCCTAACGAATTCATAGGTCTTCAACTGGTATGAAACAACTACAATAGTCTCATAGTAAGACCCACCATAACATGAGAATATGTTGAAGTCAAATTTTGTGGGGGTCAATGGAATCAAAGAGCAATGATGATTCTCTTTGTGCCGTCCGAGATTCCTCATTGTAAAGGTAATGAGAGTCAAGATATTGTCGCCCTTATGGAAACTATGTTGATGTCGACAGAAAGGGAGACACGACTCCAAGAAGCAAAGGGCTTCATGAAATCCACTGAGATGAGATCAGGTATTGACATGTAACATGGATGAAGTCAATATGTGGTGAGACTTAAGAGTGTCCTTGGTTGGGCAATTTGAAGGATGGTTGGAAGAAACTGTAAAACTGTATCTAGTGTCAGGGGGACGACTAGATATGGGGTTAAATTGTGCCAACAACTTAACAAAGTGGGCAAACTCAAATATCATGGGTACATGGACTTTTGGATACTCGGGGTTCATGAATGATTTCAGAATTAAAAAAGAGAGTGGATTCCCCAACCAAGGGCGACATGGGTTGTGTTGCTGGGAAAATAAGGTCATCAAGGGTGATGACAAAAAGATAAGTAAATGCTGGAAACAAAGGATTTTTACAATTACCAAATAAATAAAGAATAATTTGGGTTGAGTGTACAGATACAAAAATGGGTGCCCCAGTGAAAGATGGCTTGGCCTATGAGGGCGCAAGTTACGAAAGATAACTAGTGGGGGGTGGAGGCTCCATGGGTGGGTTTCTCTATGAGATAAATGAATGGAGAACAATTTGCAGATGGGAAAACTGATGGTGGATGAGATGAAGGGATAATGATATTGTGGAGGTGCAATTAGTAGAACCAAGGTGATATGACCTGTGAGTCCATTGGGAAAGCTATCAAAATGATGAGAAGAAGTATGGGGTTCATTCTCGGAAGTGCATAAGACTGTCGGGACTCCCATCCCTAGGGGGTGAAAGCAGCATGAGTGTCAAGTTGCCAAGGGGAACTATGAATGGGACAACTCATGTGGGGAAGAGTGATATTGGGTAACAATACCAAAATGCAACAGAGGTGATGGTACTGTAGATCCGGATATAAGGACCCTAAAGGTAAATGTCAGAGGGTATGACTGGGATATGCAATTGATTTACAAAGGGAATAATTACATGCCAGTGTCGAACATATACCTGAAGGGGTTGTAGGCTTGTGGAACAAGTACCTGCACACATGAAAAAAAAATACTCGACGTGAATAATATCTGATGATAAAGAACATATAACAATTATTTGATAAAATTGAACATGAGCATGCGTACTTGAATGTGACATGAAAAAAATGCTCCTCCAGGGCCAAGTTAAGATGAGGACCTAGGGAATGTGACTATGTAGATGGCATGACCAGGATCCCATGGCTGAGAATGGATCAGAAAATGGAGGCTCTAGGCTCATGTAACTGAGTTGGGAAGTTTGGAAAAAGGGACTATATATGGCTGGTGGGCCCACAATGCCACTTTATTTGTACCCGCCGCTATAGTGATTTAATGAGAGAATTCTGAGGAGATTTGGATATTACGTGATATCGAGTCGACCGATCTAGGAGTTGCAAGAGCCAGGTTAGTGGTCCCATCCTCTCGCATAATTTAAAATTTGTAGAAGGTAGTGAGGGTGGATGGAGGACCTGTGTCGATGTTTCAAGCATGTTCTACAGGGTGTGTCAGATGCGACGTGGGCCAACATATAGGATGATAGGGTCCTGGAGAAATGTGTGGGTGTGCTGGCAGAGTGGTGGACCTTGATCCACCGAGAAGCTGTAGCGGGGGAAACAATGACTGGTTGGCTTCCCCTTGAACCTGGAGGGCCCCTAGCTGGTGGGGTGCCTCTAGCTAAAATAGGACCTGGGGGGGACCTCTGGAGGCACCATGAGTGTCGGGTTTATGTATTTATAGGCTTGAGAGCCCATTTTGTACAGGGTAGTTGATACCCATTTTGTATAGGGTAGGGGGTACCCATTTTGTACCTATAGGGGTGAGGGAACTCATTGACCTACGAGCGATGTATTTTGTATTTTGTAAACATTTATGACACGATTGATGATATATATATATATGGACATATATCTTTGGATCATTCATGTCTACATGTGGTGATGTTTTTTTATTCTTACGATGTCTTTTCTATATGCTGTGACAGATGTATGATGTTGATGTATATGGGATGATGTTTTAATGTGATAAATGCCAATGTAACACTAGTTTAGCTATGTTATCTGCTATTTGATTAAATTGTCTTGGAATGTGTGTAAATGCGATTGAATTAAAGTTGCGAGATGAGAGTCTAACTTGCAGGTATTTGTGAAAGAGGCAAGGATCAAGAATGTGATATACATTGTTGAGTTGTAGGATGACAAGCTGGGAATCTAATAGAACTCTAAGGTGATGAATGTGGCGGTGACTGGCCTCGACGAGGAGACCAATGAAGACGACGTATTCAACTTGGTTTTTGGTGGCTGAGCCCAAACATATGCCACTGGAGTGGAGAAGTACATGTGAGGGGGTATAGAGGTCCCAAGCGGTCGAAGCGAGATTCTGTGTCTAGCGGCTAGCACCGTTAGCATAACCAATGTGTTAGGCTGATGAATGATGCATCTATCAATAACATGGATTGTAGATCAGACATGAGGAGTGGTGGTGAAAAAGAAGACTAAAAACTCTACAAATGTGTACAAAGAAAAAGCCTAATGTAGAATGGCTACGCTTAGGCAGAAAAATTATTTAAGTACAACCCATTGACGGGTTCTTTGAGAGGATATACTTATGGAGAGGCCAGGATGTATGTGCCTTTAGTGAGGCAGTGTTGGATGATGTAGGGTCCATGCCATAACGACTCAAATTTCCCATGACCAAGAGTATCATGGGAGATATCGTAGGATAGGAAGAAATATCCTTCGTTGAATGAGCGAAGGTTGACATGGCGGTCGAAGGTGGTTTTGGACCATTTTTTAGCTGCCTCATTATTCTGTAATGAAGATCAACGATCTTCATCTAATGACTCTAAGGTTAGCAAGCGCTTCTCCATTGGAGCAGTGTCAGGTAATAGCTCGATGGTAGTGCATAACGTGGGAATTTCGTACTCGATAGGGAGGGTGGATTCGATCCTATGGAAGAGGTGGAATGATGTAAAACCAGTGGTAGTTTTGACTTCCATGCGATAAGCCCATAACATGGAAAACAATATATGATTCTAGTTGGTCTTATATTTGTTGACGGTACACTGCAACATGGTTTTGAGGACTTTGTTGATAGCCTCAACCTGTCCATTGGACTGAGGGTAATATGGGGAGGAAAACTCATGGGAGAAGCCTAAATTTGAGGAGAGTTCTGTGAAGATCTCATTCTCAAAGTGTTTACCATGATCAAACACTAACTGTAGTGGGAATCTGAATTGGGTAATGACATGGTTGAAGAAAATATGTGTTGTGATGTCAGCGATATTGTTGAAAGTGGGCATGGCTTCGACCCATTTGGTAAAGTAATCGACTGCCACAACAATGTACTTGTGTCCATTACTGGATGGAGGATTGCAAGTCATGAAGTCTATGCCCCATTTGCACAAGGGGCCGACGGTGATGACTGGATGTAGAAGTGCGATTCGCGCTCATGCTTTGATTGCATAGAGATGGAATTTGTTGCAGTGCTTAACAGCGTGGATGTAGTCATGAAACAACGTGGGTTGGAAGTACCCTACTCGAATGATTTTTTGGGAGGTGGATACACCCGAGAGGTGACCACCGTAGGCACCACTATGGAAATTGTTCAAGACTTTGTCAGCTTCGTCGATGGTCAGACATAAATGAGGAATGGTGTCAACCCCACATCGATATAGGACGTCTCCAATGAGGAGGTATCGAGGGGACTGATGGCGAATGCATCGATGATTGTGTTGAGAGAGGTGAGACCCAAACTTCTATGTCTGAAGGTAGATGAGAAGGTCGCCATACCAGGGGTCATCATAGGGGATGAAGAAGAGGTGTTCATCGGGAAAATCCGTATTGACGGGTGAAGATTTAGCATCTGAGGGAAAATCCGTGATGAGTTCTGTGAGGATGAGCACTTTATTTCTTTCTGGAGTTAAGAACTATAGGTTGTATTCTTGGAGGATAATGATCCATCGTGAAAATTTTCCAGTAATTTTCTGTCGACTAGGCAAGTACTGCATGGGGTTGGAATCTGCTACGACCTTGGTAGTTCGAAGCAGGATATAGTGACACAGTTTTTGGACTGTGAGTAAAACTACGAGGGTGAGTTTCTCATCATGATTATATTTCAAGGGTGGACCTGCAACATTTTTACTGATGTAGTAAATGACATGCTCATGCCCCTCATTCCCTAATTGGATGAGGAATCCTGCTACTGAGACGACTGAGGCTGACAAGTAGAGGATGTAATCACGGTCATAGTTTGGGGGACAAATCAAAGGGGCATTGGATAGGGTCTCTTTCAAATAATAAAAAGTGGTTTGAGCATGTTCATCCCATCAAAATGGGATATCGTGACACAGTAGGTGGAGGAAACCATGCACGTGAGTGTCGTAATCTGGGACAAAGCGACCTTAAAAGTTGGCTTTGCCTTGTAGGATTTGCAGTTGGCACAAATTCCTAGGTGGTGGAATTTATGTGATAGCTTGGACCTTGAGGGGGTCCACCGTGATGCCTTGTTGGGAGACAATGAACCCAAGGAGGCATCCGACTATGATGCAAAATACACACTTGAGGGGATTCAAGAGGATATTATACTGGTGACATCGTTGGAAAATGATGCGTAAGTCATCTAAATGTTGAGTTCGCTTCTTGGATCGAGTAGTGAGGTCATACAAATAAGCATGGATGATGCAAGCAAGATCATGGAAAACATAGGTCATGGCATGTTGAAACCTAGCACCTGTGTTCTTGAGTCCAAAAGGCATGACACGATAAGAAAAGGTACCCCAAGGGGTAGTAAAAGTGGTTTTATACTGATCTGTTGGATGGATTTGAATTTGATTGTATTCGGAGAACCCATCCATGAAGGACAATGCCTCATGGCTGACATAGTCATTGATAATTTGGTCGAATAAATGGGTTGGGAAAGTTGTCTTTGGGACAAGCATGGTTAAGGTTGTGAAAGTCTGTGCAGACGTGAATAGTGCCCTGTGTTTTGTTAATGGGGATGAGGTTGGAGACCCATGAGGTATACACAATGGTGTAAATGAACCCAACAACACGTAACTTGTCAATTTCGGCTTTGATAGTTGCAAATTTGGATGGGTGAAGGGGGCACTGCTTTTGATGAACTGGGGTGACATATGGCCATGTGTCGATGTGATGTTCGATGATAGAAGGATCGAGGCTGGGCATCTCTGTGTATGACCAGGCAAAAATATCCTGGTATTCTTGAAAGAGAGATTTGTAAGATTTGAGTTCTTCAGGGGAGAATGTAGCACCAATAATGTTTTCTTCTATGATTCTCTATTTGATGGAAATGTCAATTTTGATGCTGGGGGAAATATTGGCCATGTTTCCTTCTTCAAAAGAATCTGGGGCTGGGATAGGGTTGTTGAACTAGTCTATATGCCCCGAAGGAATAAAATCCTTGGTTTTGATTGCACATATGGAGGCTTGGCTAGGAGGGTGAAAGGCCTCCTGTGAGAGAAAAAATGCTCAGTGATGGAGTGCATTCCATGGGAAATCAGGGGTAGTAAGTCCCTCCATGATATCTTCATCACAGTGGAAAATGCGAGAATACAGGGGATCCGGGGAGGTGACAAGGGGGACTATCAAAGTGTGATTGTACTCAAGTGGAAAGGATGTAGAGGGGACATCACATACATGGTGCAATGTCTTTCTTGACATAAACCAAATGTCAAGAAACTGTGGGTGATAAAATATGGTAGGGGGGAATATTTCCTCTGGGAAATTTACTAGAGAATTGGGAGGATATCCTCTGAAATTTGATCTGTGAACCATGGAGGGATGGGAAGTGAATTAGGTTCATGGGAGGTAATATTGACAGTATCTAAAGAGTACAGTACCAGTGGTGAGGTAGTCAGATGAGGTTGAATAGGGGTTGAATGATGACCTCGGTATGCAACAATCAAAGGACACTGGTTTGTGAAATGAGCAAGTGATTCATAGAGAGTGCAATGACATCTCATCCGCTGGGGGACTGATGAAGAGACATAACTAATGTCAGTGACGTGAGAACTAGTAAGGGGTAGCGGAGAGGGATCTTACCGATAAGTTTGGAATACTATAGCTAGCGTTTGGCGAAACTGAGGTAGAGTTGGGAAATGATGAGTGTAGTGGCCATATTATGAACAGATGGCACAAGCAAATTTGGTTCGCAACCCTTTACTGCCTATAGTGGATAATGTTGTAGTAGTAGTAGACATGATTGGTGAAGTGGTGAGAAATGTGGTTTCTCGAGGGAGTTGGATCATATTGCATAACTCGGGAAGAGTAGGACATCTATTAGTGGGGTGTTCCTCTCTTTCACATAGTGCGCAAGAAGGTTGAGCTTGGGGGGGAATTGGAGCTGTGGGCTCTTTCTTCTTTCATCTGCCCACAACTATGGTTGTGGTGCCAATAGTTGGGGGTGAGGGTGGTGTGGTCGAAGCCTGTACTAGAATATGCAACAGGATTCCCTCTGACTAAGGAGGGAGATATGGCTGAAGAACCATCATGGGTGAGTGAAGATACCATACAGGGATGGAAAGAACCATGTTTGGAAGGGTAAGCATCGAAACTACCTGGAATTCTTGGACTCTAGGTGAGGGGTAGAAGAAGGGAATTTGAGTAATGACTTGAGGGATTGTCTCCCTAACTAGGATTTTCCCCTGGAGGGGGGGAAAATCAGGGATAAGTGGTGTAGTAGGGTTCTCAAGGAATTCTTAAGGTAATTGTTCTTCAACTAGTGGAACGTCGAGGTGTGGAGAGGCCTCGGTGGTGTTAGCACTCTGTAAATTTTGTCCAGCTGAATAGAAAAATGACAGAGGTAACTGTTTCAACCTACTTTAGAGCTTGGCACTAGCCTGGTAAACTCAAAGAGCGCTCTCTCACGTCACTTGATATATATTTGGCGATCAATGGCTAGATTTGGTTTGTTTTAGGGGGTTTTTATAAATTTGTTGGCTAGGAAGGGAAGGGACACTTCTGGCTATGGAGTCAAAATTCTAAAAATGAATGAAAAGAATGACTGGCTGGTAGAAATATCCAGAGGATAAAGGCTAAATGAAGCAATGAATCTGAGTCTTAAATTGAGTTTAATTAGAGTGGTAAGAGGAAGGAGAAAAAAAATAACTGCATCAAAGCATTACTGAAATGAATTCTGAATTAGTTAAGAAGAAATACACACACTTTAAATTTCTTAAGCTGAGAGAGTCACAAGACAAATTCTGGGAATTTAACTCTCCAATTTAAACAGATGAAAATGTAAATGGAAATAAAGAACACAGGAAATACATACAATGAAAGGAGACAAAACTCATATCACCACCATTAGAATATTTTCATAGAGACTTCAAAATCTTCTGCATGTGTATTCAATTCATCTCCAAAAATTTACAATTAAGTGCAGAAACAACAAAAGGGTTCCCTTGCACTTCTTCCAACATTAATTCATTCATAATTTCTGGTACTTATACAATTCAATTACAATGACCGAAACTGAAACGTTTCAACTTCTAAAACTGACTATAATAATTTCAACTGACAGACTCGGCATGTGAACCGATTTACAATGATTAAACAAAAATGTTTCATAAACTAACGACTGATTTCTCCGTCTGGTTTCTTTTTTTCCTCGCCATCTATCTTGCTCCGATCTCCTGTCAAACATGCCAACCTGGTGACACATGGAGGCTATTTACTGGTCACTGGAAAACTGCATTTTGTCTTGCCTAGCCGCACGATTTCCTTCCATTGTGAGTTAGAAGGAATCTCATAGTCCATCATTTATTTTATTAGGATCTCCAAGTCGATGCAAGTAGCATAAGTCATAGTCGACAACCTGATCTTTACTGTCTTAAAATGATTTAAAATCCGAAAGTCTGTGGACAAATATTCCACCAAACTTGGTCCCTTCAGGTTCTCCTCCAGGCCTTCGAATTTGGAATGATCCATTTTTCACTGGGTGGGGAGAGAATTGTATTCCTCTTGATCATATAATTTTCCTTTTCCATCCCAAAATGGCAGGAGGCCCTTGATAAACAATTGTTCAAACAGGTCCTTGAATTCTTGTATACTTTGTTCCATCTGTACAACTTTGGTTTGAACTTACTTGAGTAAGTTGTGCTTAGCAATGATCCTCCTGGCCGAAATGATCAGTGTAGTTCTGTCCTTGACCCCAATGGTTTGAAGTTCAATAGTGGGAATGACATTTAACAAAGTTATGGCATTCTGGGCCCATTCTGAGGGCTTTTTCGCCAGTGTCTCATTTACAACAATACACCTGCTTCAGGCAGTGACAACCATGCTGTCTTTGTCATTTATAAAATTCAAGTACACCTTGAACTTAGCAGCTCCAACGACAATAGCATCCCAGATTACATGTTTATCTCCTTGCAAAAGTACTTTACCTTTCAAACTTGTCTTCAACTTGTTTACCCTCTCTTGCAAATCTTGATTTTCCTATTGGACTTGGGCCAACTTTTCATCCTTCATTTTTATCTCTTGCTGCAGATTTTCTATGATCTCTTTAAGGCTCTTGATTTCTCCTGTCTTCAAGCTCACTTGGGACATAACTTGGATGATATCTTCAGTGTTTGAATCATCTTCTTTTGTTCTAGGTGCAACTGTAGTCATATTCAATACTTCTATTTGTCCTTGTGACCAACTCACTTTTTCCTTTTCCAACTACAACACTTTGTCTTTGTAATTTAGTGCTTCCTTCCTGAATGTCTCTTTTTCTTTTTCTAGGGGAGCCAACTCTGCTGTCTGTGGATGTTATGTGACAGACATATTCAAATTATTTTTCGTGCTTTGAATCAATTTGTCTTTTTCATCTAAGGAAGCTTTTACTCCTTGAGGGCCTTCATATTCCAATCTTTTGACCTGGGTCTGCCAGGCTCTGCTGGATGCATTTTCCTGCTTGAATTGTCCATCTAGTTTAAGTGCATCGGTTTTCAGTCTTGAAACCCTCAAATTCAGACTCAGGTAGTCTGAATATAGCATGTCACTGGCATTTTTGTGGAATTTTACCTTATTTGGGGCACCGATATTTTCGTAATGCATTGTGATTTCGGACACTTTATCCTCATCTGCCACTGCTATGTTAAGTGTCTTCCTTTATACATCCCTGAATGAGAACAAGGAGGACTTATGCTGGGATATCTTCTCTACTTCAAGTAACAAATCTCTTATTTCACTCATGGCTAGATTTCCTTTCACAACGTATTGGTTTTCTAAATCTTCTTTGGATTGGTAGACTTCTCGAGGTGCTTTATTAAAGACATGTTTCTTGCTGCTGAAATATCTTGAGCTGCTTCCACCCTGTGGCATGTTATATGTATTAGCTTCTTCATTTTTGGTTCTACTCTCCACCATCTTCAGGCTCATTTTATCTTTAGGTTCTTCCTCCTCTAGGTTTACTATCTGTGGGGACTGTGTGATTTTTATTTTCTTGAGAACATTTTGCTGACCACTCGTGCCCAGGGCCTATGAACTGCTCCTTTTGTTATAAAACATCATATTGGGAGCTTTAATAATCAACCTTGGAGAATTTTTCTGTGTCTGGATTTGCTGCGGGGCTGACTCTATTTGTTGTGTCTGATGAGGCTGCAAAATGACTTCCATATCTATGCAAGTTTCCAGATTTGCCAGTTTATCAAATCCTTCAAAATGCTCATGCTCATAGGGAACTTGTTTACTCATCAGTATTCTTTTGGATATGACCTGGTGCGGATCATATTTCCTCCCTTGTAACTGTACAAATCCAAATTCATTTAGCTTGGCCTGGATTTGAGGCAAGCAGGATCTAGTCTTTACCACAAAGGGTCCTATTATGAACATAAACTTTAAGTTAGATGCTTTGTGCATTTTCAAAAAGTGTTATGTTTCTGAGATGATTCTTTTCCTAATGAACTCTAGGGAAAAGACTCTGGGAGTCAAGAAAACATGTAAAAGGTAAGGTCCCTCTTAGTAACCATTATTGTAGGAAAATATCCCTGCGGACAGGTAGATTTCATCTTGAGAGCTAGACTCTTAACTCTAAGACAAAAGGTGCTTAACATGGACATTGACTTCCTTTTAGATTTAATCAAGCTGATGAACAAAAGAGAAGGAGAAAAGCATGTACCTTATGAACTTCGTTTGTCCCTACAAGGTCCAGGATGTGCTTCGATCTTGAGCTCCTTGGTAGATCCTGCAAGACAAACAAAAGTACAAACAACTTCCTACTCTACTGAGATTAACTAAAACATAGATCCATCTACTGCAAACAAACTTATATGAAACAAGTACAAGTTTGAAAGAAACAGTCCAAGCATTAATTATATTGATGAGAACAAAGTGTTACTTACATCCATGGATGTATTGCAGCAGCTTCACCAAGCTCTCCTTGTCCAAACCCTTGCTTAAACAGTCCACACATAGAATGCTGATGCTCCAAATGACATCTTCCTCATGAGATCATAAGTTAGATGCTTCACAATTCTTTCCATCTCCCCTTCCTCCATGGAAATCCCTCATTATATAGGATTTGGAGGTTTAACCACCATGGAGAGGATCTCTCATTAGATCCACTAAGAAAGGGATCTCTAAGATATTTAGGGAGAAAATATCTCTTAAGGATTTTGGGGAGGAAATATCTCTCAAGGATTTTAAGGAGTAAATATTTCAACCATCCATGAGATCCTCCACCTTCCCTAAAAAATAGGAAACCAAATGTGAGGTGGATTCTCACACTTGATTACTTTCTTTTTCATGAATATTAATAATAATTCATGTGTACTTAGTATTTTTGCCTTCATGTAATATATCCTTCCTCCACATTGACTAGGGATTGTGACATAGGTTATTCCATGGTGTCAAAGTGTATGAGACACTTATATGACATTTTACGACACTTAGGGCGAAGTACCTAGGTGTGAAAATTTCATGTGTAACAGAATGCCCCCTAAAGTGTGAGGTCAGAAGAGAGAATGATGGCTGAAACACTTTACAAATATTTAAAGCAAGGGTATAGACACAAAGAACTTGATAGAAGATGCACACAAACATCTTCTATCAAGTTTGTTTCAAACCCAAGGCAGGCATACCTATGCTTGAGTGATAAAGACTTGCAAGATATGGCCGCCATAAAATACACTGCCGATCCATAATTATATTGATAAAAAGGTATAGCCACTGAAGATACACTGTGGATCTATACTCCCATGACCTGAAATGATCATAGACATGAAGAATACACAGTGGATATACGAGATGACAAGACATAGCCACGACCAATAAAAAGTGGATCTATGTGACAGTATATGTGTCATTGTTCAAGAGAAACTCCGTCACAACCTGGGCAAAGTACATGTTAGAGTGATCACTCAACCCAAGGTCTTCTTACGAATCTCGATGTAGTACAAATATAACCATGTGAATAGATGTCCTGATGTCAAACATGGTAGAAACCACTTGATTACCGGTCAATGATGTAAACTGTTAACAAGCGTGAGGGAAATCACCATTGATGTCAATGATTCCCAAGGTACCCTAGTACATTCCAACGAATGTGAATGGATGAGCTGAAGTCGAACATCCGTGGAATCATTCGATCAGAGGTCAATGATGTAAACCCACTGTCGAACATGAGGAGGCCTGCCATTGAGGCATGCAGGTCCCAAATTACTAATTGGTTTCTAAATCTAGTTCCTGAATAATGTGTTGAAGTCGACAGGAATAGACTCGTCGAAGGAGGGCCTTGATGTATCCCCCATCAACGACATGAAACAGACACAGAGATGTAATTGGTAGATCAAAAGAACATGGACTGACATGGGGTATTGAGACAAGATATTTATTATGGTTGGCTCTTGAGGCAGATACTTCCCTTGAACACTGAGGCACAACAGTAGAAACATGACATGGACCAAAACACGATGATGCAGTGGATACTGTGACTTTCATCGGGTGACCCAAAGGAGTAAAAAAAACTCAGAGGATTGGTTCAGTGTAGAGGTTTAGTGGATTAATATGTGCACAAAGACAAAGTTCCATGTTCAAGGGCGACTCTAAGAGTTATTGGTAATGTTCTCAAAAACTGCTTGGCTTGTTTCTTTTAATTTTTCCCCCATCCAGATAGACGAGTACCTCTTTTTAATTTTACGATCTCGAGGAGGGTAACACATTCTCGATATAACTCACCTTCGGTAATTTCCTCTTCCTTTGTTTAATAGACTAGAAGAAGTAAGGGTTCGGTCCCATATGGGCCCTTCAACGCATGATTGTTTTAACGAGTCCATAGAAGGTAAACTCGGTAGTTTTTCATTTTTAGAGAGTCTGAAAATGAATTAAAGAAGACTCCAATGTTGTCCTTTTTCGTAATGTTAGTCTCGTGAGGCCGAAAAAGAGATAAATTATCACTCAAAAGATGCCCTTTCAAACCTTTTAACGAGTGGGAAAGGAAGCAATATCACTCGACAATCTTTTCATGTTTAGAGAGTCTGAAAAAAGCTTAAAGGAGACTCCAGGGGGTTCCTTTTTCGTGTATCCATGCAGGTCCGAAAAAGAGAGAAAAGTTTACTCAGATGCATTCTCATATATTTACAAGCACGAGAAAGAACAAAGACTAAGCTCGATATGCTCCCAACTTGAAAAGCTAGTGGCTTAACTCCAGAATGATCATCAAACGCTGGAGACATGCCCTCCAAGATTTAATTCATTCCCCAACTTTGAGGTTGTCACCAAGTTCTCTACTAGGTGAGAAAAAAGAAAAGTGTGGATGAAAAGAAGGTTCAAGACAGGTGACCAATTCATTTTTTAACGATCTTGACACAGGAAAATAACTATGCTCAGGGCCTCTGTTTCATTTTTTAACGAGCTTGCCACAGAGAAGAGAAACTATGCTCATGACCTCTGTTTCATTTTTTAAAGATATTTCCACAGAGAAGATAAATTATGCTCATGACCTCTGTTTCATTTTTTAACGACCTTGCCACGAAGAAGAGAAACTATTCTCGTGGCTTCCACTTGATCATGGCTTCCAAGAGAATAACGCTCTAGAAGGATACCATGTCAGGGGACAAAAATCGATCATGGATTCCAAGAGATCTTCACTGGATGGAAGATAATCACTCTGGAAGGAACACCTGTCGAGGGCCGTGACACGGGTAAGGAGACCAGGCTCCAATAGCCGTACCGAAGAAATCACCATGTCAACTACCGGATCCAAATCATTGGAAGTCGAAGGCATGGGAGACGATAGAAAATCAACATCAGGAGGGGAGATAGACTATATATCTGTCCGAATTTCTTCATAAGGGGGGAAGAAAACATGATCGATGATGGTTATCATCCTGAGGTATCTCATCAATGCTCAACATTTCCATGATAGATTCATCCGAGGGAAAAATTGGGAAAATGTAATCGATCGCAGACGACAAGGAACTCAACCCTGATTGCATTGAGGAACTGTTGGGTGCCAATAGATGTTGGTCATATGATGAGGGAGAAGCAGATTGGATAGAAATGTATGATGGTTTAGCTGGACTAAGTGGCATGATTCCACCTAGTGCATCGAATTCCAACGGACTAGGTACAATCCAAGGGTCAGATGATTCCAAATATTGATAAGCTGCGGTCGAAATCATATCGACGGTGGCAATATGATATGTAGTCGGTGGAAGTGGTGTAGGGAAGGTACCCATGAGGCTAGAATATTTCAGTAAGCCAACACCAACAATTTCATACATGATCTTGTGGTCTCCCAAGAAAGGAATATTGTTGGTAGCGGGAACGCGAGCATCGGTCGTGCAAAAATCCAACTAATCAATAGTGACAATTTTGACCTGATTAAAAAATTGTATACATCGAAAGACCGACGAGGCAACAGAAATCATAGAATAAAACCAACTTCTTCCAAGTAACAAGTTGTAATCAAGGGGAGCATCGACCACCTCGACATCAACAGTAATAGTTTTTCCACCCAATTGGATGGGCAGGGACTGTAAAATCCCATGGGGATGAAAACCTCTCCCATCGAAGGAGCGTAACATCGTTGGGGATTTGTTAAGTGCGAGTGATTTTAAACCTTTCCAACATGATAAAGACATTACACAAGTTGAGGATCCCTCATCTAGAATAGTTCGATGGATTTGTTGATTGTGAACAACAACATCAACTTGAAAAGCAAGTTGGTGGGAGAGTCAAGACTCATAATTGTCTAGGTTAAACATGATATGGTTGGACGACTTAGGATCAACAATGCCAATAGCGACCAAGAGAATTCTACGTTGACTGGGGCAGTGCTGTAGAACTTCTAACGTAGACATAACACACGGTGCTTGAGCCAAATATTCAACAATGTTGTAGTTCTAGGTGACACATGAACTAGGATTACAGGTAGCTTTACGTATAGTGCTCTTAGGAGGGCGTAAGATAGAGTCGAACGTAGGTTTCTCAATCTGAAGTGGTCCAGACAGAGGATTAACCAATGGAAGACTAACGGAGGATGGTGATGGATCCGGTAAAGTACCAGTACCATTAGTGTCTTTTCCTTTGTCAAGGTTACCTGGTGTGTCGTATGTCTTAGAGAGAGTGTTCAAATTAATCCCATTAAACATATAAATATGTGCACTTGACGAGGCCTCATCATTAGGATGGCTAGAACTACCCCCAGGAGAGGGGGTTTGAGCAACCATGGATTGCTGTTGTGGAAGAGGCTGAGTAAGCACAACAGGTTGTGACTTTCCTTGGAATTTTTTTTCCACTTCATTGTGAAGTGGACAGTCTTGAGTGTAGTGATCATCACCACAAATGATACAAGGAAATTTCAGTTTTCGTTGTGTTTGCTTTTCGGTAGCAGGTGTTTGAACTTGATTTTTTGGTTGTTCATTGCTATTTTTTGATTTATTCTTTGTCTTCTTCTTACCTCCGGATTGTTGTGAAGGGGCAGATTGAACTGCATTGACCTCAGAGATTTGAGTTTGGGGGGAGGTAGAGGAGAGTGTGGTCGATTGGGAAGTAGATAGAGTTTTGATGGAACCGATAACACCATCCGCATGAGATGAGGATGATGGCTTAGATGGATCGGTATTAGCTCGAGAAACATTCAGAAGCAAATCATACAAAGTACCAGATTGTGAATAAACCAAATCTAATTATTGAGCCTGAGAAATGGCTTCTTCCTCGGTGACTGCACCACCCATAGCGACATCATGAGTGATCAGGGGTAAAAGTGGTTTAGTAAACCATTCCACCAATAATATGTCAGGAATTATTACCTTGATCATCCTTCATCGTCATCTCCACTCATGAATATGGTCAGAGATATGCACGTAGTCAGTTTGAAGAAGGGAGGTCAAGAGTTCAGTACCCGTCTCGTAGTGAATAGGTATTTGAAAATGCATGAGGAAAGACATGGCAAGGGAATTGAAATTATGAAAAGAAGCATGTGGTAGTTCAATATACCACTTTGCTGTCGAGCCTGTAAGTGTTCGCTGGAAAAGATGCAAATGTACAGAATCATCCATGAGGGATTTTGATGAACACCACAAATGGAAAGTCATCACATGGTTGTTTGGATCTTCACCAGATTTTTCGTCAAATTTCAGAATATCAGAAGGAAGTTTAGCTAGAATGACTGTCCAAACCAGTGAATGAAAAATAGGATCATTAGTTAACCGAGACAAGTCAGGGAGATCTAGAGTCGCAAGGAAAGGTAGCTGTCGGTTAATTTGCGGATGATACTGGTGCGACATAGGAACACCAGTAGGACCATAAACTGGGTTAGGTGGATAGTTGTAACCAGCAGGTCCTCTGACATATGGTTGTTGCTATCTAGGATAAGCAGGATTCGATGATGGATGAGAAACATTTGCATAACCCGGTGAGTTCTGAGCATTATAGGCCGAGTGATTTTCTTGCCCATGAGGAGGATAAACATTTTTCCCTTGAGGGTGGTGAGGAGTATATCTCAGAGGTGGATACACATTAGACCCATGAGGAGGATAAGGCTGTTGTCTCGGAGAACTCCAGGTGGTGTTCGAGATACCGCTCGAATAAGGTTGTTTGTAAGATGTTCCGGAAGGAACAATATTTGATACTCCTCCTAGTGGGTTATGAGATGAGTGTCCCCCAACGTGGGGTTGAATAAAAGTTCCTCTTGAAGATACTCCCCAGGATTGTGAAGGGTTTCCAGCAAATGAAGGTTGCCCCCCTGCCAACGGTGGATTAACGACCGGGGTATGACTGGAAAATGGAGGGTGCCCTCCAGGAGGAGCATGAAAAGGGGACTGTCCCCTAGGAGGGGTAGGCCCGCCATAGAATGGTAGTCCTATAGGAGGGAAAGGTTTGTTAGATGGTGGTTACCCTCCAGCTGGTTGTGTTTGGCTAGCAGGGGTCTACGTTCTTGGCTGAAAAGATGTCCCAACAAGATCGTGTGGAACATGTGGAGCTGTAGAGTAAAAGCTCGTAGAAAAGGGGGTATGGATTGAAGTGATTTAGAGATGAGCAGAGGGGATGAGTCCAACAATGGGATGGACTTGTGCTGATGTAATAGTAGGGTTAATGATCTGATTGACTGGGTGACTCATGGTTTGACCAGACGGTCCTGTTTCACCAGGAGGGTCATGAGGATAAAAGGGTTGTCGAAAGGATTCGAAATTCTCATAGAGATCCCGTCCCGATGATGTCCTCCATACAGAACATGTAGGTGTGGGATTGGTATCTACTGCGGTGCTAGGATGAATAGGAGTCCTAAACTCATCACCAAAGATTGGTTCTGTGGATCCCATATATGTTTCGGTAACAGTTCTCTCCAGTAATCGTGGGACCTCTTCATCTATGATGTTCCCAAGGGAGTCTAAACGAAGCAAAAGTGGTTCGAGAGGGGTTACCGACACAGATGTAGTGTGAGGAGTGGGATTTTCAACCGTAACCAAAGTGCCTTATGAGTTATCTAATGGAGGAGCAATAACACTTCCAGCGTCAGATTGATTTTCTACCTCTCTATGGTAGTTGTCTTCTGGAGGGTTAGGAGGTAAGGGTTGATAGCCTTCCAGAGGCAACCATTGCATCCTACGCGATCGACGAAGACCTTTATCATATATAGGCTCAATTTTGGAGAATAACAAAACACACTGAAAATCTAGGGCCAACTAACAGAAAGAAACAACATATGCTCATAAAATCTAAGAATAAACCAAGCAAACAAAACTTCTCTCAATGATCGTACTAGTTGGCGATGAAATCCAACGTCGTGTGATCAAGTCGAGAAGGGGATAGGATATGGTGGAATAGTTACAATGTCGACCTGCTTAATGGACTTTCACCTTGGTGCAAGCTTCCATGTAGTAATTGTGGATTTACCCTTCAAGGAGCCCAAGTGAGTTTGACCAATGTCTGTTCCAGGTACAGTGAGACTTCCCTTCACCGTCACCTTGTGTAAGTACCTAAAGATTATGGCAACTAAAGACACCAATTTGCATTTAGTCCCTTGGCAGGTACAGTCGACAGTACGATCCGAACGTATGGGCAAGATAACAAGTTCGAAATCAACCCGAGAGGCTCCCACACATAATCGTGGGTATACCTTCAAGTGACCCCCAATATACGATCCGACCACTACAAACAGTTGAACCACAGAGGGATAATCTCCATAATTCACCCGAATGTGACCTCGTGTGTAACCCCTGTGTGAGAGGGGGATCCCAAAAAACCTATACGACAATTGGATTTGACTCTCCCTAGCTTAGGATGCTAATGTTTGTTTTGAAAACTTTGGAGAGTTTTACTCACAGCCTAATCCAAAGTGCTAACCCTAGTGTAATGTTGGTGGAAGATCCTAAAAATAAAAAATGTTCTAGATAATTTTTAATTAGCATTCATTTTACAACTGTTCTTTACTCAAAGGGTGTATGAAAGTGAAACAGATGGAATGATGACTCAATTCCCCAAAAAATGCATAAAAGATGATAAGCAATCATTTCTTTTCAATAAATGCCTATTTAAGGGAGAGAGAAAGAGTTGTTTTCACTATCAAACACTAATAAGGAATGTCCTCAATCAATTTGTTCTCAATCAAATCCAATGTAATGCTAAAACATTTCAGAAATGCCTTCTAATATGCAAACCAATCACTAAGATGTATCTTTGTTGTTTGTATGCGAATGATGATTAATTCAATGCAAAACTTCTCTTTCCAACTATCCTTTCAGATCAAGGAGATTCAGACAAGCACAAGCAGATTTCGCAAAAACAACACACCCTCTTCATATGATTGAAACAAGAAGCAAAAAAGAAAACAAAGAAAATCAAAAAATCTCAAACAAAAGAAAGATGCTAAGAAAAAATGACCTCAAAGAACCAAATGAGATGATTCACAGATTTTCGATGCCCTTCACCAAAGTTCCCGCTCAGTTAGATAAGAGAGAAGAAAGCAATGGATTAATTCCAAGTTCTCAACAGTATAAAAACTCAAAATAAGGAAGAAGGTCACAAAATATGAACAACAAAGTGCTTATTTCTCAGAAAGCAGAATGTCAAAGGTCAATAGGAAGAAGTATTGAAGCACAAAGAAGTTGAGCAAGGGAAAAAACAAAGACTGGACTTCAGAAAAGACAATCCTGGAAGGTTTTTTTTGTAGAGGAAAAGGTGGCGCTCTGGTGTAAGGGGTACCAGAGTATTATAATGCTCTGTTCAAATCCAATAGGGAGTGCCACCACTCTACTAACATAGGCAGGGGAGTGCTGGTGTCTTAAAACCCAGAAAATTGTCAAAAAAAACCAAAAACTCATACAACCTTTGTCAATCACAATGAATGTGATGGAATAAGGATTCAATCAGACATACAGGGTGAACAAGGTCTAAAAAGAACAAATGGTAAGACAAGGTCTGTGAGGAAAACCAAAACTGAAAGTTTCGATTCACTCCCCAGTGGAGTCGCCAATTTCTGTTGTAGGAAAATCTCCTTGTGAACAGGTAGATTTCCTCTTGAGAGCTAGACTCTTAACTCTAAGACAGAAGGTGATTAAAATGGACAAGGTCTAGGATGTGCTTCGATCTTAAGCTCCTTGGTAGATCCTGCAAGACAAACAAAAGTACAAACAACTTCCTACTCTACTAAGATTAGCTAAAACATAGATCCATCTACTGCAGACAAACTTATATGAAACAAGTACAAGTTTGAAAGAAATAGGCCAAGCATTGATTATATTGATGAGAACAAAGTGTTACTTACAACCATGGATGTAGTGCAATAGCTTCACCAAGTTCTCCTTGTCCAAACCCTTGCTTAAATAGTCCACACATAGAATGCTAATGCTCCAAATGACATCTTCCTCATGATATCATAAGTTAGATGCTTCACAATTCTTTCCATCTCCCCTTCCTCCATGGAAAACCCTCATTATATAGGATTTGGAGGTTTAACCACTATGGAGAGGATCTCTCATCAGATCCACTAAGAAAGGGATCTCTAAGATATTTAGGGAGAAAATATCTCTTAAGGATTTTGGGGAGGAAATATCTCTCAAGGATTTTAAGGAGGAAATATTTCAACCATCCATGAGATCCTCCACCTTCCCTAAAAAATAGGAAACCAAATGTGAGGTGGATTCTCACACTTAATTACTTTCTTTTTCATGAATATTAATAATAATTCATCTCTCACTTAATCAATTTATTTTTCATGAATATTAATAATAATTCATGTGTACTTAGTATTTTTTCCTTCATGTAATATATCTGTCCTCCACATTGAATAGGGATTGTGACATAGGTTATTCCATGGTGTCAAAGTGTATGAGACACTTATGTGACATTTTACAACACTTAGGGCGAAGTACCTAGGTGTGAAAATTTCATGTGTAACAACCATATACCAAAATTATAGTAGAGTGCATGAACAACACCCAATCTCCTACCCAGTTCTCTGGATTGGGCTGCAAAGAAGTTTTCATTTCTTCCAAAACCCTTGGCAGGATGGTGATGAAGATTAATATATAATCTCTAGACATGATCTTATTTATAAAAAAGAGCATTGTGATCCTTTTGCATTCAGTCGAGTTTAATGAAACTTTAGAGAATTTTGTCTTATTTGTTTCCAGGAACAATCTCAGCAAGTGCGTTTAATACCTGAAGTGTCTGAGTGATTGGAAATTTGCTAGCTGTTTGTGCACATTATCATCGATGAACTCTTCAAAATTGATACAAATTGACTGGACTCCGACTGAAAAAAGGTCAACAGAGAACCCAACATGACCTCTACTACAAACTTGTCATTATGTAAACCTAAAATCTGACTTAGTATGGAACATGACCACTGGAACTCAGTGACCATGACGCTCATATTCATAGGCAATGACAGACTTTCAGAATGATGTTCAGGTTTAAAAATGGTATGGAAAAATAGGGTTTTGACCTCGGGCGGACATTCTTTGTAAACTGTAATTAATTTCTCTTCTTCGAAGGGCTCAGACGTTGCTGAGGAAGACTCTGGTGTACCGAGGGCGTGTCAAATTGATGGGTTATCTACTCTGCACTGGACCTCTGACCCTAAATTATTCAAAATGACCTTTTCTTCCTATGAGTATTGTTTTGCACACCAGATTATGAATTCTGGGAAAGGGAATGCAACTTCGATGACGTAAAGGACTATGGAGTCTTGGGACGCTTCAAGGAAGGGTATTTGTTTCCTGACATTATCCAACAAATTGTCTCTAGATATGGAAATGGGTGAGATGGTTATTTCTGTGTCAAATATATCAGAGTCCTTGTCAATTAGGGCTTCTTCTTTAGAGGCGGGATCTTGCTTTGTTACAGATAAAATGACAGGATTCATGGCCATGATGAAAAATACCTGTGAATGAGTGGAGAATGCACGAGTCTGATTCAATGTTCAACTTCAGTTCGAATGGAGCGTTTGTGCCAATTTTCAAATGTTCAAATGATTTGAAATATCATAAAATAATGACCGGGGCCCTCCTTTTATATGTGCTTTCGATATCAGGGGTGAGGCAAGATGGTTTTGGGTAGACCTCTTTTCACCCCGATGTGCTCCTGGTGGTGCCATGTGTTTGCGAGCTAAAAGCATGGTATTTCTCCCGACCCTCTCTCGAGCGATTAACCTTCATGTTATTTCCTCGCCCGATACATCTCCTGACCCTCGATCCAAGTTGTTTGAGATCTGTGGCCCGCTTGGCCCCATCAACTTTTTCGCCTCTACTATATTTATCCCATCTCCACTAGGTGTGACCCTATCCTCCAAATTTATCACACCTCTACACTGATCCAACCTCTTACTAAATCCGAGACTTGGATTCCATCTAAGAATTGTTATGGTGATAACAAGTGGGATGAATGGTGTCTTCGATATCGGTTTCATTAGAAGATACTACACACACTTATGCTGAAGGGTTTAGGAGAGGTGGTGCTCCATGGTATGCCCCCAATAAGGATGGGTCCTTAAAAATTCTAGAACCCATGTCGACGAGCGAATAAGAATCTGAGCTAGTGCAGACAAGAGGAAGAATGTTATCGATGTTGGAAAAGTGGTTAGGCTCATAATGTGTAATTTGGTCAATGGTGACAACTTTCCTGTTGTGGGGGAACATCATCATTCAAAACACAGAAGAGGCTACTGCCTTCATAGCATACATGTAGCTACATCCAAACAAGATATTTTGATCGAGTGGGGCATCGATAACTTAAATGTTGATGAGGATGATTTTTTCCCCATGTTTGACGGGGACATTTTGGAAGAGCTGTTTAGGGGAGGATGGTCTACCATCATAGGATGGAAAGGTGATGGCAGATGGTACTAGCTTAGGGGAACCACGTTTTTTCCATACTACTTTAGACATGATGCATGTGGATGCACCTTCATCTATGCTACACCGATGAACTGTGATGTTCCGAATCTTTACTGGTATCTGAAAAGCTACCAAGGTGGGGAGGTGTGGTTCTTCGCTATCTAGCTCGAATGTGATGAGTCTAGTATCAGCTGGGTCGACTGCCCCCAAGGTGTAAAGCAAGGATTTTCGATGAGTTGGACACATTTGGAGGACCTCCAATACAGACATGGCTGCATGAGATTGTGCTAAGTCATCGACCAGAATGTAATTGTGTGCTGCCCTAGCCTGAGGGTTATTGACATTCTGTCACAATGGGATGCGAGGTATATGAATGGTAGGTTCAGTATTAGGGAGTGGAATCATCAAGGGTTGTCCGACTGTAGTTGGAGCTGCTTTCGAGGTGGTTGTATTATATTCATGGGGAACACCGTACTAGTGACTGTGTGTTTGAAAAAGAATCTCTTCTTCACTGGTGAGGAGGATATTGCGATCAACCAGATTTCCAGGGTGAATGGGCCATGGGTTTTGATACTTCCCCATTTGTGGTGGGGCAGGGTGTACCTCCTATTGGGTATTCATCACACCTTGGTGTGGAATAGGGTTTTGCAACACGACAAGGGGTTGATGTTGCAAGTACTATTGTGGGGCCTACTGAGGGGCAAGCGACGCTTGAGGACGTGTCATGTTCATGGATTCTTTCATCCATTTTAAGTCGGCGATTTGGGGACAATGGTGAGTATAATGTCCATACTCACGACAAATAGTGCAAGGGAAGTTCGTCCTGAGATTGTTGTTGTTTTTATTCCCTTGACGTTTGTTGTTATTATCTCCTTAGGAGTTCTCATTGCCTTGATTTTGGTTGCTCCCCGCGGGATGGTTTTGTTGGGGGTTATTCCCTCCTAGTATTAGGTTATTAATGTTTCAGTTTTTCCCTTTCTTCTTAGCATTATTAGGTTGATGGGATGGATTTTCCGATTTCAACTGTTCAAAATATTGAATCTATCGAATGGGAGAGGGATAAACAAAGTTAACACCAACATGTGGGTGTCTTGGTGGAGGAGAAACTGGCTGTGGAGGACCAAGAAATGGAAAATATGGATTGTTTTGTGGAAACAATCCATAGGGAGCATAGGAAGGTGAAGCACTTTCACTAGTGCCCAGGTTATATGCTGAGGTAGAAGGTGAACCGAAACTTGGTTGAGAGGCCAAACACATCATGGGAACCAATGAGGGTCCACTCATGGGTGGGGGGGGGAGCAATAGGATATGGTTGTTGGTAAGGGGGTGGAGGGTAATAAGATTTCCCTCCATTTGGTTTCAGATATTGAGATGCACCATACATAGGTGGTGGTTGGCTGTAAGGGTTGTGATTTGTCATGGAACCAATCAACCCATCCATAGCATGGAGATCCCAAGTTTGTCCTTTCCAAATGGTATAGGTTTGGTTGCATCAGGTAAAAATATGTATAAGTAACCTGACTGAGCATAGATAAAGTTGAACTGTTGGGCTTTGTTGATGGCTTCCTCTTCAGACTGAGGAAAAGTGGATGCTACATCTTTGGCAAGTATAGATACGAGTGATTTAAGAAACCAATCATGACGTTGTTCTTTGGTGGTTTATGCTTTACACAAACTATGTTGCCGATGCCATTCATGGATGTGGTCATAAATATGGATAGATGAGGTTTGTTTTCACTCATAGATAAGTTCTAAGCTAGTTTCATGATGGATTGGTAGTTGAAAACAGGCCAAAAGGCCTTGTCCAAGGATTCAAAAGTCACATGGGACCCTAATTTTTCGTCCACATACCATTTGGCTGATGGACTAGTGAGTGTTCTATGAAATAACCTTAAGCGGATGGAATCATCCATGATTTTGTTTGAAGAGAACCATAAGTGGAAGTTCATAACATGGTTGGTGGGATCTTCCCCTAGTTTTCCTTCAAATTTTGGAATATCTGAATGTAGTTTCGTAGGCATATTGGGCCATGTAAAATGGGATCATTCGCGAGTTTGGTCAAATCATGAATGTTGAGAGATGACAAGTATGGAATAGGGGGATTTGGTGGAGGATTAGTTCCAACCATTGTGTGAGCAGGTAGTGGACCTAACTCGTGAGAGAGATTTAGTGAGGTTGTACTTGTCCCTTGAGAAAAAGTTTCCCCCCTGCCTCCTTGTGAAGGAGAGCTAGTGGATGGATGGCCTTGGGAATTGGACCCAATTAAAGTGGAACCAAGTAAATCTAATCCCAAAATAGTAGCACTCACGGGGGTGTGAGATTGTTGAGTCGGTGAGTTGGCAAGACTAGGGACTCCTCTTAAAATAGGAGGGATATTTTGCAAGCATCTGGAATGACGGAGATTCTGTGGGTCCCCTATGGTGTCCTATATAAATTCTAATACAAATTATGTATTGCCTGGATTATCCCGATCTAACAATTATATGCCACTGTTAAATACAAAATCGCTTCTACTAAAATTCTTGTGGAATTTAAAACACGATCACCAATTGCAATATCAAGAAGAGAGATCAATCACACATAACAAAGATGTTTTATTGGGAAATCATAAAGCTAAAAACCCCACTATCATATGTTATGTATATATCATGGATCATGAAACAATCTCATACAAAACTCTAATACAAGAGCTCTCAGTACAATATACAATCGTCTCACACTGTCATACAAAAATTGACAAATTCATGTGCCAATTTACTACTTCCAGACAACTTGCCTCCTCTGCGCAAATCCCTGCTGATAGAAATCCCTGCAATGAATGGAATCCTCTTGCCTAGGCTGCGCAATCCTCATGGGAACATCCAATGTGTGTGTGGTTGCATGAGTGCACCCACTAATGTCACAATTGATAGTCAAACTGTCCCTTTTACCTGTTATCTCAATTGGGTTTCCACTGGATCTGACATGCATGTAGTTAACAGTGGTAAATCTTCAGTTGCATGTGAGACCACTGATTGTGAATTAATTAATAATTAATTCACTAATCTCTCACTAGTTTATGTTCTGTTACAACTATTACAACTGATCTTAACTCACTTAACCGAGTTAAACTACTTTACAACTCACATAACTACACATCCAACTCTGTTACAACTTCGAATCACTCAGTTACAACTAATTCGACTTGCATGTCCCACCAACCAACCTTTGAACTCAAATTTCCTGTAGCTAATTGATTTTCCACTTCAATTAACTATTTCCAAGTGCTCATTGAGAATAGATAATATTTATTGTCCAACTATTATTAAGGGATAATAATAGTCGACATACCTCTATAAATAGAATTCACTCACAATCTATAAATAGAATTTGCTCATCATATAAAAATAGACTTCCACCTAAAACTATCATAAGGCTCCATCCTAGTGTAGGTTCATAATTTCCACTAGGATATTATTGTTGAATCTCAACACTCCCTCTCAACAAGAAAGGGATTATCCTTCACCTGGATCCTGTCTATATGGTATTTGAATTTTCTCCTAGTGAGCGCCTTCGTCAGAATGTCTGGATCCCGATCTTCCATAGGAATGTACTGAAGCAACATGATCTTCCGCTACACACAATCTCTGATATGATGATACCGGATATCTATATGCTTAGATCTATCATGAAACAAAAGATTAATCAAGAGTTTAATGCAACTTTGATTATCACAATGAATCACTGTCAGATCTAAATGAGAACCAAACAAACCAACCAAAATATTTCTCATCCAGATAGCCTCACATGCAGCTTGACTCACTGCCATGTATTCCGCTTTTTCTGAAATGAGTGCCACATATCTTTGTTTCCTGCTATACCAAGAAACAACTGTAGATCCAATACTAAAGATCCCCCTTGATGTGCTCTTTCTGTCGGTTGGACTGCCCGCCCAATCTACATCTGTGAAGCCATGCAACTTCACCTCATCCGTTTGTCTGTACCATAATCCATACTCAGATGTGCCCCTCAGGTATCTTAGGACATGCTTACCCACCTTCCAAAAGAGCTTGGTAGGATTAACCATCGCTTGACTCAACTGGTTAACCGCATAACAAATGTCCAGTCTCGTGTTCACTAGATACATTAGCGACCCCACTAACTAGTACTATCCTCTTTCTTCCAGTTTTCTGGAAGAGGAGTATCCATGGGTTTGCAACCCTCCATGTGAAACTTACCCAGTATCTCCCTTGCATACTTTCCTCGATACACAAAACGTTCACCATGTCATTGCCATATTTCCAATCTAAGGAAATAATGAAGGAGGTCCATATCGTTCATCTCGAACTCCTTTGCAAGGTCCTCCTTGCATGAGTGTATCAACTGTCATCACCAGTCAATTTTAAATCATAAACATAAATAACAATGATTAAAATATTACCCTCCACCACAATTTGGTATAGGTTTACATCCACTTCACTTTTGGTGAAGCCCAGTCCAGTGAAATAGCTGTCTATCCGAGTGTACCAAGCACGGGGTGCTTGCTTCAACCCATATAATGCTCTTTTGAGTCACCACACATGCGACTCACCACTAAAGATCTCAAATCCTTCAGGCTTCTCTATGTACACCTCTTCCTCAATGATCCCATTGAGAAACACCATTTTTACATCCATCTTATGAATACGCTAACCCATCTGTGCTGAGAGATAAAAGATGGATCTTATGGAAGAGTAACTTGTGACAAGTGAAAAGGTCTCATCATAATCTATCCCCTCTATCAGTGAGAAGCCCCGAGCCATAAATTTGGCCTTTTATTTCTCCACACTCCCATCAACAACTTGCTTTACCTTGTAGATCTATCTCAAACCTACCACTGATTTGTTGACCGGTCTTGGGACAATTTCCCATGCACTATTTTTGACAATGGAGTCATACTCCTCCACCGTTGCATCAACCCAAGTGGGATCCTACACTGCTTCCTAAAAGGAATATGGTTAAGTCACAATACATTTTCTCATGAGATCCATGTATCCAGTAAATCGATTAGGAGTCTGTCTCTGTTTGCGCTGTGAAGTAGGGGCTCCTACATTCTATGCAACATTTATTCTCAATCTATCAGCTTCCGTGGTGTACTTTCTGCCATTTCTGATGGATGGATCTGCATGAGTGGCTTCCTCCACTCCATGAACCTCATCATGTGGCTGATCCACATATTGAGACTCATCTTTGGGAACCAATAGTTCCTCCTCCACATGCAAGTATAGCTCCCTCTCAAGCGACAACTGCATGGATTTCCCTTCATCGAATTTTATATCCCGTTGCATAATAGTCATCTTACTGTTAGTAAAATACACACGATAATTATGGGGTGTTTCTATGTACCCCAAAAATATCCCAACTTCAGTAGTCGGATCCAGCTTCTTCCTGGTGTTCTTGGTCACATGCACATAAATAGATGAGCCAAAAATCTTAAAATGAGAAACATCAGGTTTATTACCAGTGAAATCTTCTTTAGGTGTACTCATGCCAAGTACTTTATGAGGAAAATGGTTTTGTACATAAACCACAGTGCTGCATGATTCCACCCACAAATGCATTGGTAGATTCTGATCATGCAACATCGCTCGTGCTGCATCCATGATTGTTCTGTTCTTCCTCTTTGCGACCCCATTTTTCTGTGGGTTATGAGGCACTATGATTTCTCTTCGAATTCCTTCTTTTCTACATAAGTCTTTGAATTCGTTATAGATGTATTCTCCACCATTATCTCTCCTCAGAGCCTTCACTTGCTTCCCCGACTCTTTCTCCACCAATGCTTTAAACTCATAGAACTTTGAGAATGTTTGATCCTTCTTCCCGAGAATAGTCCACACAGTTCTGTGTGAATTCTCTCCAGGTTCACCGAAGCACGATTCTCCTTTTCATGAAAGGTGGACTTTACATACTTCCCCATGGTGCAACCCTTGCACTGATCTAACTAAGAAAGTGTTCCTATTGGAAGTCCAGTAGATATTTGCTGCATGATTTTCAAGGCTCCATGATGAAGATGGCCCAATAGCTTGTGCCATAATTTTCTCTCATCCCAACTCACAACTTTTTCTGCCTTGCCCATCATGGCAGCACAACCATCTACCTCCAGCTTGTAGAGATTCTTAACTCGAATCCCTATCTTCTAGACTTGACCCATTGTTTTGTGTCATAGGAAGGATTTTCCATCGCTGAAAACACCATCAGAGCCTCCGTCCTCCAACATTGTGACCGAGACAAATTTTTTCTTCAGACCTGGAACATGCATAACATCTTTCAATTGAAATGGTTTACCTGACTCCCTCTAAAAGGTAATGGTACTAATTCCAATCGCACTATATCGTCCATCGTCGCCCATCTCTATATGCATTTTGAGATCTCTCTCCTCCAAGTCACTGCAAATCTCCTTATCTCCCGTCATGTGGAAGGAAGCGCCACTATCCAAATACCACACCGATCACAATGCACTTGACACCATGCATGCGATCAAGGAGAAGTCAAGTTCAAATTGTGAGGAAAGGGCCTCACCAGTTGCAGCTCCAACAATCTTCTTGTTCTTCTTCTTTTGCGGTCAGTTAGTGGTGAGATGCCCATGTTCGTGACAGTGAAAACACTTCACTTTGAAAAAATCCAACTTCTTGCCTTTAGACTCGGATTTTGAATGGAATTTATTCCCCTTCCCTTTCCTTTCCTTGGCAGCTAAAGAACAATACTCTTCATCATCATGCTTTGATGAAGAGCCATCTTTGGTGTTCCACCTGAACTCCTCCTGCACCAAATCCGACCATAGTCGTTCCCAATCTAGGACTTCTTCCCTTCCATTGACAAAGTCTTGATAACTATGCCAATTTTTCGGAAGTCCTAGGAGAGCCAAGCTCACCAAATCATCATCATCAACTGTTATTCTCACACTCCCCATCTCATCCCGACAATGGAAAAACTTCGTGAGATATTTTGGAATGCAGTCTCCCTTCTCCATCTTGATCTTCCTGAGTTTATCTGTGAGCGCCAATGTCCTATGGTCGCTGTTGTTTTGGAATAAATCTATCAAAGTCTTCCACATTGCATATGGTGTGGATTTCCTATGGAGGTTTGAGACAATGTGTTCTCGTACTCCCTCCAAAAATATTCTTCTCACCTTTGCCACTTTCTTTTGCCATGCATCAATATTTGCAGCGTCTGCAACATCTGGCTTAGGAACATCTTTGTCAATGAATTCCTTCAAGCTATTATCTTCGAGTACTGCCTCCATCCTATCCTTCCAAGCAATGTAGTTCGAGATTCCCTTGAGTGCATACTCTAAACTCAAGCCATTGAAAGCCATTTCGATCTTGAATCAGCTGTAGCACCAAGAAATTCTTTCCACAAATTTGAATTCTATCCAATCACAAACTCAGCTTCTGCAATCTTCTGCGCTCTGATACCATGCATAAATTTTAATACAAATTATGTATTTCCTGGATTCTCCTGATCTAACAATTATATGCCACTGTTAAATACATAATCACTTCTACTAAAATTCTTGTGGAATTTAAAACACGATCGCCAATTGCCTAAAAGACGTATCGTCCTTCCTCTCAAATAGAATTGGGCCTTCCAAAAGCACTCAACAGTGGGGTCTGAAGCCACCGGAAGAGGATCTAGGGAAGGTTGAAATAATCAGTTATAATGAGGGGTAGAGGGTGCATATCCCGAAAGAGCTAGTGATATTTCCCAATAGCCACAAAAATATGATCAAGGTGCAATTGCAACCCACAATTACCACTTGGGTGGATGTCCTAAATTTTTGTCACTAGGTACCTTGGTCAAAGTGCGACATTTAGATTTTTGGCCTTAGAAATGGGTCACGATATGGATCCCTTCCAATAGTTGGGTGACTCAAGGAGGGATGCACAGAACAACTAGACCTCGGCCTTCAACCCTTCATGGGTATCTCCCTGCCTTATGGTGTAGGAACACTTGACTTGGAGGATTTGAAAGTTCCCTATTTGTCAACTTCTAATGTTTAAAAATGTGAGAACCAGATAACGGGGGGTTATTTGGATTCCTACCCTTGAGATCCTACCTAGACTACAAAAATTATTTTGGCACCACCTGTGCAGGAAAAATTAGTGTTTTTTTAGAAATTTTTTAGATGTGGTGGGCTGAGAGATTGGGGGTGTGAACCAATATCGTTTGAATTAAGAGGGTGTGGATAATTTCTAAAAAGGTAGTGGGATGTTTTAGAATTCCTTTGGAGAAAACCTACTTCAACCTCCACAATTCAAAATGGAAATTATGTGAGTGAGGAGTGACTTTGTGTGTGAGCAAGTGAAAAAGTGTGCCAAGTTTTTAATAAGTTAGGTGTGAGATTGCAAGATGTGGAATTCTTGTGGTCCTTACAAATATTTGTTACCTATCTTACTAACTGTCATTGGTACAACCTTGTGGAATTTTAAAATCCCTAAAGAACTAGATTGCGGACATATGGGTCCTTACAAATCCTTTAAACTCCCTAAATGTTGTTTACACTAAGAAAGATTGAAAAACTATCATAGATTGTAAGAATGTGGGCATGTATGAGACTGTTAATTTGATCCTTTAGAATTCCTTAGATTGTGATGTAAACTAAGAAAGAAATTTCAAGAAACTATCCTAGGTTTGCAACATGTGGGCATGTATGGGCCCTTACAAATTTAAGATGATTTCAAAATAAACTAAGAGTCTATCTTCATCATTCTGGTTTCTCTAGAAGTTGGTTGTCCCTGAGGATTATTTCTGAAGAATGGTGGCTTAGTTCCCTTCTTCCTCTGATCCATGTTGAATTTCTTCTTGTCTTCCCAAGCGTTTTGGAAAGTTGGCCTTGATTTTTTCTGATCATATAGGAATTTAGCTCACCTTATGGTCTCCTCCAATGTTTTGGGATCATCGTATTGTATTTTTTCATTGATAAATGATGGACATCCACTCAAATACCTCTAAATATTAACTGTTTCACCCTTGATGAAAGAAACATACTTCAGCAGTTCTAGAATTTATTTTCAAAACACTTCTTGAATTCCCTCCAAGTAACATTTTTCTCTTTAATGTGTTGCACCTGCACAAGATGATCCAACCACATGGACACCTTTCCCTTGAGTTGATAGATGGAAATTCTTCCTTCTACATGAGAATAATAATTATGCAATTGAAAATAATTTCTCATGCCCAGTAGCCATGTCTCTGCATCTTCATCCTTCTTGTGCTCACAATCAAATGTAGGAGGTTTGATTTTGTTCATTTATCCTCATAGCTCATCCACCCCAGACCTCTTATTCTTCCTGACAAGGGATGGACTTGATATGTTGTGTTCTCTCTTATTTTAATGCCTCAGGGAGTAATGGTGATGTATTCTAACACTTATTGTTCTTCTTTTCTCATCAGGAGACCTGTGACTTCCTGATTTGCTTGAGCCAATCTCCTTATCCAATTTATTTTCTATTATGTTCAAGCTCTACATTAAATTCATGTTGAAGTCCTCTTGCCACTCCTTGGATCTCATAAGCCTTTCATTATCATATTTATGTATTTGGACATCTTTCTACAAAATTCTTAATGGTCTCTACCATATTCATGTTTTCATCCCTTCCTTCTCCATGTCAATTAGAGTTTATTCCTTCAATGGCCATATGGACATCCACCCTTATAATATTATCTTCCTGGATGTAAGACCCCTGTGAATATTTCATTCATATGAACTCTTTGTTGATCCTGATCTGATCTATCTATTTTTAACTCTGCAAAATGTGTAGCCAATAGAACTTTGTCACGCTAATTGTTTCAACAATTTCATGAAAATATGAACCATTCTGGTTCAATAATGCATCATAATTATTTATTCTAATTTATTGAAAATTGAATGGATAGATCAATTTTATGGATTAATAATGATATTCTATTATCCAATACCTTTCCAACGCCTACTTCCATGCTCAATTCAGAGTCTTGAGCAGAAAGTTATGGTTATTTGAAAATTGTTCGTTAATTTTTTTGTTCACTCTTCAACTTGGTGCAATTCTGTGCTATAATTTTGCATTTTTGCACCTACTCCATTGGATTTTTTGTAGGATATCAATTGGGTTTCTTCATATACATATTTTGGCCATTCTATCCAAGTTTCACCTCTTTTTGGGTTCTAGGCTGCTAGTTACATCCTGTTGAAGTTCTAGGCCAATTAGTGTTTTTGGTATGGAATGCTACAGGTACCTTATTTGAAATATTAAACATTTTTAACATGCCCAAAATTTAAATTCAACTCTAGGAATATTTTCTATGGTTCAATATCTTTCCATATATTTCTCCCATTCCTCAATTTGATTCCAAAGCAGAAAGTTATGGCCCTTCGAAGTTAGTTGGGTCTTAAAATTTACCCTCCACTATTTGTCGTGTAACTTCCTCATAAAAGCTTTGTTTGACAAACAGTTTACACCATTAGAAATGTCTTTCTGGGATATTTCATTTGAGCTGTAGAGACAGAGTGTACCAAGGTTACACTTTGTTCTCGGGGTTTTTGAGTAGATAAAAACATAGTTTAGGGCCTAAAAAACGCGTTTTTGAGATGACCTTCAAACAGTATAAAATGTCGCCGAAATTCACTAGTTTTTTGTTGTTGTAGACCATCCAAACAACTTCGTGCACACAAATTTGAACATGTATGCCAATATTTAGCATGCACAACCACACCATAAGGTAGTGCATGCTTTGCGCACCTATAACCAATGTGGATCACTTCTTTTTCACACCAATAACTGGTGCACACTACTTTTGGGTCGTATGCAAATATCCACCGTGCACAATTTTGGTTCATGCACTAATACTTGTTGCGCGCAATTTTTGTATCGCATGCTAATATTCCATGCACATTGCACTCTATGCGCTGCACTATGCCAAATTTTACTATGGACCCATCACGCACCAGTAGTCCACACACACCATTAATTAAACTGTCGCGCGAGCATATACCCACATTGCGTGTGCATCAACAAAATTCCTCTACACTTTGTCAATACTGCGCACACCACCCGCTCCATTATTATGTGTGCACACACCGCATGCACCGATATTACACATGCGCCATTCAATCCACAACGCACAATGCTAAATTTAGTGCACACATCCACGCACTGTTATTTTTTGCGCATTACCACTCTCCACCACACAACGCCAAATTTAAGTGTGCACATCCGCGCACCAATATTTTCCGTGCATTACCACTCTGCATTGCATAACGCCAAATTGATCCGGATTATTTTCGGCACGAAATGAGAGCGGAGATATAATAAAAGAAATGCATAGAGATATTGCAGATATTCAATAATATAACATAAATGTATCAGAGATGCAACCATAAACACATATATACAGTAATACACGATTTCTATTAATAAGAGAAATGTACAGAGACTGTAAAAATACAGAGTGAAAGACTCGCTAGAATGGTGGCATCTTATCTTTGAGAAGAGATGTGACGACTACTCGCATTCGCAAGAAGATGATTACAATGAGGCTCTGAAGGCCCTTTTACAATAAACGGGAACGCCAAAAGTATTAAACATCCAAAAACCTAACCCTAGGAGATGAAGCACCAAAAGTCATGTGGGCCTCGTTTGGGTAAGTGAGTACATCAACTTCCCGGGGTCGTAACTTTTGCATACGATCTCCGTTTTAGGCGTGTGATAGCTCGTTGGAAAGGTATCGTCGAGGAGATTCATTTTGGGGGCTCAGTCATGCCTCCGAATATCATTGAGAACCTCTATCTCAAAAAACCTTCATTTGGGCCCTCAAAATGGCCCCAGAAGTTAAAACCTGCTAAAAATAGTAAATTGCCAAAATTGCCAGAAAGCCGTTTTGAGCCATTTGGAAAAGGTGGGTGGCCATCGATATCCACCTGGATCAATTCTCCCTCCTTCGGAAGCAATGGTATCCATTGCATTGAGTTCCCGGGGGAGAGGGAAAAGCATTTGTTGAATCTGCATCTTGGTGAGCTGCTTGTCTTGCTAGAGACGTCGCGTTGCTCAGTTTGTGGAAATCTGTCACGAACCTCTTGCGGTTGAGGCTGCTCAACAAGTTGAGATACATGAGAGGATGATGTGTAGAAGGAATATTTTCACTTTGATGCAGCTTTGTCGACCTGCTTCTGTTGGATAGAAGGTGCTTCGGGCAAGGCTGTAGTGGTTGCAGTGTCCTTTAGTTCTCCTTTTGAACAGATTGTGAAGAAGATGAATTTTGCAGTATGAGATAATACCTTGCGACACTTTTTAGTTTGAACAGTAGTGAGAACTACCTCTGGTATTCTATAGAGATGACCCCCCAAAGTAACAATGGCACTACGGGGTCGAGACTCATAAACAACATGGCGTCTCCACTTATATGGCTAGCCCAAGAGCACATCACAGACATCGAGTGGGGAAACATCACATAATACCTCATCCTTGAAGGGTTGGATGCCGTATGATAATCGACATTGTTGGCTGACACGGAGATCTCGTCCTTGGCGAAGCCACCCAATGTTGTATGGTTGCGGGTGTGGTGTTGTCGACAATCCCAATTGTTTGAAGACCTCTGCTGAGATGAAGTTCTTCTGGCTTCAACTATCAACAATAAAATGCAGCGGGGTCCCCTACACCCACATCTGTGAATGAAAAAGGTGCTCCCCTTCTTCAGGATCTGTTGGTTCTTCTGGTTGAATTGCTGCGGTCGCGACAATAGCAGTGGGGTCTGCGTCGATGATCTGTCTTTTACCATTATTTTCAGAATCAGATTCCGAATCAAGGTTTGGCCCCTTGTCTTTGATCTCGGCCACCAATGAATATTTTGAGCGACATTCATCGGTGTTGTGCCAAGGGATTTTGTGGAACTCGCACCATTTTTCGGTGTCCTTCTTTGTCTTCTCGTGACCCGTCTTTTCCTATGTCTTGGACTGGTTTTTGGGAGACTATTTGTTCGGGCCATCTTTTTCATACTTTGGTTGTTGCGAATTTGCAGACCCAAATTCCCGTTTGTTCTCGTGCTTAAATTTCTGCTCAATTTTAACAGCATATCGATAAGCAGCACCGAGTGATGAGATGTCTAGAAAATCCATTTCAGTTTGGATGTATCTGTGTAGAGCCCCACGGTATTTCAGAACCAAATGTCGCTCGGAGTCTTTGATACCCAGCTTGGTGCACAAGGTATGGAAGGTATTGGTGAAATCGGAAACTGCTTGGCCCCTCTCTTGCCACAATGTGGTCCATCTCATGTACTGGTCCTCATAGTTGCCAACAGGGTAATACTGTTCTTTTACCACATCCACAAAAAAATCCCAAGTGGGATCGACCCCATGTATTCCACACTCCTCTATGGAACTTTTCTCCCAGTAAGTTTCCCACCAATGTTTGACATGAGGGAGAGTTTTAAGGAGTGCAAAGGTGATCTTTTCTTTGTCAGAAAAATTGTGAATAGAGAAATAACCTTCCAGCAGAGTTAACCATTTTTCTAGGGCTTCTGCATCTATTTGTCCTTCAAATATAGGAATATAAAAATTAACTTGTACCTTGAAAGGCGAGGTGCCTCCAAAGTGGTCGCTTGATGAATATGCGCCTGATGCTATCGGCAGGCATTGAAGGATGTGGGAAAAATTCTCCATCATTTCGTCCCTCTGTCGCGTGAGAGCTTGCTCAAGCAACAGATTGATAGGATCGTCTGCTTCGTCGTTTTTCTTTTCTTCCGCCATTGAGGGTTTCTTGGGTGTGTGAGAGAGATTGTATTCAAGAGAGACAAGCTCGAGACCCAACTTACTATACTCAGACCTTGTCGGGGACATGCACTGAAAAAACGATCAAGAGCATCCTGCTCTGATACCACTGATCCGGATTATTTTCGGCACGAAATGATAGCGGAGATATAATAAAAGA
>ML777851.1:116978-193720 GCA_009831015.1 Picea engelmannii | reverse complement strand
TTTCTATTAATCAGAGAAATGTACAGAGACTGTAAAAATATAGAGTGAAAGACTCGCTAGAATGGTGGCAGCTTATCTCTGAGAAGAGATGTGACGACTACTCGCATTCGCAAGAAGATGATTACAATGAGGCTCTGAAGGCCCTTTTACAATAAATGGGAATGCCAAAAGTCTTAAACATCCAAAAACCTAACCCTAGGAGATGAAGCGCCAAATGTCATGTGGGCCCCGTTTGGGTAAGTGAGTACATCAAATTCCCGGGGTCGTAACTTTTGCATACGATCACCATTTTAGGAATGTGATAGCTCGTTGGAAAGGTATCACTGAGGAGATTCATTTTGGGGGATTAATCATGCCTTTAGCTATCCTTGAGAACCTCGATCTCAAAAAACCTTCATTTTGACCCTCAAAATGACCCTGGAAGTTAAAACCTGCTAAAAATAGTAAATTGCCAAAATTGCTAGAAAGCCGTTTTGAGCCATTTGGAATAGGTGGGTGGCCACCGATATCCACCTGGATCAATCCTCTCTCCTTGGGAAGCAATGGTCTCCATTGTGCTGAGTTCCCGTGGGAGAGAGAAAAGCATTTGTTGAATCTGCATCTTGGTGAGATGCTTGTCTTGCTAGAGACGTCGCACTGCTCAGTTTGTGGAAATCTGTCATGAACCTGTTGCGGTTGAGTCTGCTCAACAATTTGAGATACATGAGAGGACGATGTGGAGAAGTCATCTTTGCACTTTGCTGCAGCCTTGTCGACCTGCTTCTGTTGGATAGAAGGTGCTTGGGGCAAGGCTATAGTGGTTGCAGTGTCCTTTTGTTCTCCTTTTGAACAGATTGTGAAGAAGCTGAATTTTGCAGTATGAGATACTACCTTGCGACACTTTTTAGGTTGAACAGTAGTCAGAACTACCTCTGGTATTCTATAGAGATGACCCCCCAAAGTAACAATGACACTACGGGGTTGAGACTCATAAACAACATGGCGTCTCCACATATATGGCTGGCCCAAGAGCACATCAAAGACATCGAGTGGGGCAACATGACATAATACCTCATCCTTGAAGGGTTGGATACTGTATGATAATCGACACTGTTGGCTGACACAGAGATCTCGTCCTTAGCGAAGCCACCCGATGTTGTATGGTTGTAGTTGTGGTGTTGTTGACAATCCCAATTGTTTGATGACCTCTGCTGAGATGAGGTTCTTCTGGCTTCTGCTATCAATAATAAAATGCAGAAGGGTCCCCTTCACCCACATCCGTGAATGAAAAAGGCGCTCCCCTTCTTCAGGATCTGTTGGTTCTTCTGGTTGAATTGATGCGGTCACGACAATAGAAGTGAGGTCTGCGTCGATGATCTGTCTTTTACCATTATTTTCAGAATCAGATTCTGAATCAAGGTTTGGCTCCTTGTCTTTGATCTCGACCACCAATGACTGTTTTGAGCGACATTCATCGATGTTGTGCCAAGGGATTTTGTGGAACTCACTCCTTTTTCTGGTGTCCTTCTTTGTCTTCCCGTGACCCTTCTTTTCCTGTGTCTTCGACTGGTTTTTGGGAGACTGTTTGTTCGGGCCGTCTTGGTCATACTTTGGTTGTTGCGGATTTGCAGACCCAAATTCCCATTTGTTTTGGTGCTTAAATTTCTGCTCAATTTTAACAACATATCGATAAGTAGCACTGAGTGATGAGATGTCCAGAAAATCCATTTTAGTTTGGATGTATCTGTGTAGAGCCCCACGGTATTTCAGAACCAAATGTCACTCGGATTCTTTGATACCCAGCTTGGTGCACAAGGTATGGAAGGTATTGGTGAACTCCGAAACTGCTTGGCCCCTCTCTTGCCGCAGTGTGGTCCATCTCATGTACTGGTCCTCATAGTTGCCAACAGGGTAATACTGTTCTTTTACCACATCCACAAAAAAATACCAAGTGGGATCGGCCCCATATATTCCAGACTCCTCTGTGGAACTTTTCTCCCAGTAAGTTTCCCAACAATGTTTGACATGAGGGAGACATTTAAGGAGTGCAGAGGTGATCTTTTCTCTGTCAGAAAAATTGTGAACAGAGAAATAACCTTCCAACAGAGTTAACCATTTTTCTAGGGCTTCTGCATCTATCTGTCCTTCAAATACATGAATATCAAAATTAACTTGTACCTTGAAAGGCAAGGTGCCTCCAAAGTGGCCGCTTGATGAAGATGCGCCTGATGCTATCGACAGGCGTTGAAGGATGTGGGCAAAATTCTCCATCATTTCATCCCTCTGTCGCATGAGAGCTTGCTCAAGCAACAGATTGATAGGATCGTCTACTCCATCGTTTTTCTTTTCTTTCGCCATTGAGGGTTTCTTGGGTGTGCGAGAGCGATTGTATTCAAGAGAGACAAGCTTGAGACACAACTTACTATACTCGGACCTTGTCGGGGACATGCACTGAAAAAACGATCAAGAGCAACCTGCTCTGATACCACTGATCTGGATTATTTTCGGCACGAAATGAGAGCGGAGATATAATAAAAGAAATGCACAGAGATATTGGAGATATTCAATAATATAATAGAAATGTATTAGATATGCAACCATAAACAAAGATATACAATAATACATGATTTCTATTAATCAGAGAAATGTACAGAAACTGTAAAAATACAGAGTGAAAGACTCGCTAGAATGGTGGCAGCTTATCTCTGAGAAGAGATGTGACGGCTACTCGCATTCGCAAGAAGATGATTACAATGAGGCTCTGAAGGCCCTTTTACAATAAACGGGAATGCCAAAAGTCTTAAACATCCAAAAACCTAACCCTACGAGATGAAGTGCCAAAAGTCATGTGGGCCCTGTTTGGGTAAGTGAGTACATCAAGTTCCCGGGGTCGTAACGTTTGCATAGGATCTCTGTTTTATGCGTGTGATAGCTCGTTGGAAAGGTATCGTCGAGGAGATTCATTTTGGGGGCTCAATCATGCCTCCAGATATCATTGAGAACCTCTATCATGGAAAACATTCATTTGGGCCCTCAAAATGGCCCCGAAAGTTAAAACCTGCTAAAAATAGTAAATTGCCAAAATTTCCATAAATCCGTTTTGAGCCATTTGGAAAAGGTGGGTGGCCACCGATATCCACCTGGATAAATCCTCCCTCCTTGTGGAGAAATGGTCTCCATTGCGTTGAGTTCCCGGGGGAGAGGGAAAAGCATTTGTTGAATCTGCATCTTGGTGAGCTGCTTGTCTTTCTAGAGATGTCGCGCTGCTCAGTTTGTGGAAATCTATCACGAACCTGTTGCGGTTGAGGCTGTTCAACAAGTCGAGATACATGAGAGGACGATGTGCAGAAGGAATCTTTTCACTTTGCTGCAGCCTTGTCGACCTGTTTCTGTTGGATAGAAGGTGCTTGGGGCAAGGCTATAGTGGTTGCAGTGTCCTTTTGTTCTCATTTTGAACAGATTGTGAAGAACTTGAATTTTGTAGTATGATATACTACCTTGCGACACTTTTTAGGTTGAACAGTAGTCGGAACTACCTCTGGTATTCTTTAGAGATGACCCCCCAAAGTAACAATGACACTACGGAGTCGAGACTCATAAACAACATGGCGTCTCCACATATATGGCTGGCCCAAGAGCACATCACAGACATCGAGTGGGGAAACATGACATAATACCTCATCCTTGAAGGGTTGGATGCCGTATGATAATCGACACTGTTGGATGACACAGAGATCTCGTCCTTGGCAAAGCCACCCAATGTTGTATGGTTGCGGGTGTGGTGTTGTCGACAATCCCAATTGTTTGACGACCTCTGCTGAGATGAGGTTCTTCTGGCTTCCGCTATCAACAATAAAATGCAGCGGGGTCCCCTTCACCCACATCTGTGAATGAAAAAGGCGCTCCCCTTCTTTAGGATATGTTGGTTCTTCTGGTTGAATTGCTGCGGTCGTGACAATAGCAGTGGGGTCTGCGTCGATGATCTGTCTTTTACCATTATTTTCAGAATCAGATTCTGAATCAAGGTTTGGCTCCTTGTCTTTGATCTCGGCCACCAATGACTGTTTTGACCAACATTCATCGGTGTTGTGCCAAGGGATTTTGTGGAACTAGCACCATTTTCTGGTGTCCTTATTTGTCTTCCCGTGACCCTTCTTTTCCTGTGTCTTGGATTGGTTTTCAGGAGACTGTTTGTGTGGGCCGTCTTTGTCATACATTGGTTGTTGCGGATTTGCAGACCCAAATTCCCATTTGTTCTGGTGCTTAAATTTCTACTCAATTTTAACAACATATCGATAAGCAACACCGAGTGATGAGATGTCCAGAAAATCCATTTCAGTTTGGATGTATCTGTGTAGAGCCCCACGGTATTTCAGAACCAAATGTCGCTCCGAGTCTTTGATACCCAGCTTGGTCCGCAAGGTATGGAAGGTATTGGTGAATTCCGAAACTGCTTGGCTCCTCTCTTTCCGCAGTGTGGTCCATCTCATTTACTGGTCCTCATAGTTGTCAATAGGGTAATATTGTTCTTTTACTGCATCCACAAAAAAATCCCAAGTGGAATCGGCACCATATATTCCAGACTCCTCCGTGGAACTTTGCTCCCAGTAAGTTTCCCACCAATGTTTGACACGAGGAGAGATTTAAGGAGTGCAGAGGTGATCTTTTCTTTGTCAGAAAAATTGTGAACAGAGAAATAACCTTCCAGCAAAGTTAACCATTTTTCTAGGGCTTCTGCATCTATCTGTCCTTCAAATACAGGAATATCAAAATTAACTTGTACCTTGAAAGGAGAGGTGCCTCCAAAGTGGCCGCTTGATGAAGATGCACCTGATGCTATCGACAGGCGTTGAAGGATGTGGGTAAAATTCTCCATCATTTCATCCCTCTGTCGCATGAGAGCTTGCTCAAGCAACAGATTGATAAGATCGTGTGCTCCGTCGTTTTTCTTTTCTTCCACCATTGAGGGTTTCTTGGGTGTGCGAGAGCGATTGTCTTCAAGAGATACAAGCTCGAGACCCAACTTACTATACTCGGACCTTGTCGGGGACATGCACTGAAAAAACGATCAAGAGCAGCCTGCTCTGATACCACTGATCCGGATTATTTTCGGCACGAAATGAGAGCGGAGATATAATAAAAGAAATGCACAGAGATATTGCAGATATTGAATAATATAACATAAATGTATCAGATATGCAACCATAAACACAGATATACAGTAATACACGATTTCTATTAATCAGAGAAATGTACAGAGACTGTAAAAATACAGAGTGAAAGACTCGCTAGAATGGTGGCAGCTTATCTCTGAGAAGAGATGTGAAGGCTACTTGCATTCGCAAGAAGATGATTACAATGAGGCTCTGAAGGCCCTTTTACAATAAACAAGAATTCAAAAAGTCTTAAACATCCAAAAACCTAACCCTAGGAGACGAAGCGCCAAAAGTCATGTGGGCCCCGTTTGGGTAAGTGAGTACATCAACTTCCTGGGGTCGTAACTTTTGCATATGATCTTCGTTTTAAGTGTGTGATAGCTCATTGGAAAGGTATCGTCAAGGAAATTCATTTTGGGGGCTCAATCATGCCTCTGGATATCATTTATAACCTCGATCTCGAAAAACCTTCATTTGGGCCCTCAAAATGGCCCCGAAAGTTAAAACTTGATAAAAATAGTAAATTGCCAAAATTGCCAGAAAGCCGTTTTGAGCCATTTGGAAAAGGTTGGTGGCCACTAATATCCACCTGGATCAATCCTCCCTCCTTAGGAAGCAATGGTCTCCATTGCGTTGAGTTCCCGGGAGAGAGGGAAAAACATTTGTTGAATCTGCATCTTGGTGAGCTGTTTGTCTTGCTAGAGACGTCGCACTGCTCAGTTTGTGGAAATCTGTCACGAACTTGTTGCGGTTGAGGATTCTAAACAAGTCGAGATACATGAGAGGATGATGTGCAGAAGGAATCTTTGCACTTTGCTGTAGCCTTGTCGGCCTACTTCTGTTAGATAGAAGGTGCTTGGGGCAAGGCTGTAGTGGTTGCAGTGTCCTTTTGTTCTCCTTTTGAACAGATTGTGAAGAAGCTGAATTTTGCAGTATGAGATACTACCTTGCGACACTTTTTAGGTTGAACAATAGTCGGAAGTACCTCTGGTATTCTATAGAGATGACCCCCCAAAGTAACAATGACACTACGGGGTCGAGACTCATAAACAACATGGCGTCTCCACATATATGGATGGTCCAAGAGCACATCACAGACATCGTGTGGGGCAACATAACATAATACCTCATCCTTGAAGGGTTGGATGCCGTATGATAATCGACACTGTTGGCTGACATAGAGATATCGTCCTTGGCGAAGCCATCCAATGTTGTATGGTTGCGGGTGTGGTGTTGTCGACAATCCCAATTGTTTGATGACCTCTGCTGATATGAGGTTCTTCTAGCTTCCGCTATCAACAATAAAATGCAGCGGGGTCCCCTTCACCCACATCTATGAATGAAAAAGGCACTCCCCTTCTTCAGGATCTGTTTGTTCTTCTGGTTGAATTTCTACGATCGTGACAATAGCAGTGGGGTCTGCGTCGATGATTTGTCTTTTACCATTATTTTCAGAATCAGATTCTGAATCAAGGTTTGGCTCCTTGTCTTTGATCTCGGCCACCAATGACTGTTTTGAGTGACATTCATCGGTGTTGTGCCAAGGACTTTTGTGGAACTCACACCATTTTCTGGTGTCCTTCTTTGTCTTCCCATGACCCTTCTTTTCCTGTGTCTTGGACTGGTTTTCGGGAGACTATTTGTTCGGGCTGTCTTTGTCATATTTTGGTTGTTGCGGATTTGCAGACCCAAATTTTCGTTTGTTCTGGTGCTTAAATTTTTGCTCAATTTTTACAGCATATCGATAAGCAACACCGAGTGATGAGATGTCCAGAAAATCCATTTCAGTTTGGATGTATCTGTGTAGATCCCCACGGTATTTCACAACCAAATGTCACTCTGAGTCTTTGTTACCCAACTTGGTGCGCAAGGTATGGAAGGTATTGGTGAACTCCGAAACTGCTTGGCCCCTCTCTTTCCGCAGTGTGTTCCATCTCATGTACTGGTCCTCATAGTTGCCAACAGGGTAATACTGTTCTTTTACTGCATCCACAAAAAAATCCCAAGTGGGATCGGCCCCATATATTCCAGACTCCTCCGTGGAACTTTTCTCCCAGTAATTTTCCCACCAATGTTTGACATGAGGGAGAGATTTGAGGAGTGCAAAGGTGATATTTTCTTTGTCATAAAATTTGTGAACAGAGAAATAACCTTCCAGCAGAGTTAACCATTTTTCTAGGGCTTCTACATCTATCTGTCCTTCAAATACAGGAATATCAAAATTAACTTGTACCTTGAAAGGTGAGGTGCCTCCAAAGTGGCCGCTTGATGAAGATGCACCTGATGCTATCGATTGGCGTTGAAGGATGTGGGAAAAATTCTCCATCATTTCGTCCCTCTGTTGCGTGAGAGCTTACTCAAGCAACAGATTGATAGGATCGTGTGCTCCGTCGTTTTTCTTTTCTTCCACCATTGAGGGTTTCTTGGGTGTGCGAGAGCGATTGTCTTCAAGAGAGACAAGCTCGAGACCCAACTTACTATACTCGGACCTTGTTGGGGACATGCACTAAAAAAATGATCAAGAGCAGCCTGCTCTGATACCACTGATCCAGATTATTTTCGGCACGAAATGAGAGCAGAGATATAATAAAAGAAATGCACAGAGATATTGCAGATATTCAATAATATAATAGAAATGTATCAGAGATGCAACCATAAACCCAAATATACAGTAATACACGATTTCTATTAATCAGAGAAATGTACAGAGACTGTAAAAATACAGAGTGAAAGACTCACTAGAATGGTGGCAGCTTATCTCTGAGAAGAGATGTGACGGCTACTCGCATTCACAAGAAGATGATTACAATGAGTCTCTGAAGGCCCTTTTACAATAAATGAGAATGCCAAAAGTCTTAAACATCCAATAACATAACCCTAGGAGATGAAGCGCCAAAAGTCACGTGGGCCCCCTTTGGGTAAGTGAGTATATCAACTTCCCGAGGTCGTAACTTTTGCATACAATCTCCGTTTTAGGCGTGTTATAGCTCGTTGGAAAGGTATCGTCGAGGAGATTCATTTTGGGGGATCAATAATGCCTCCAGATATCATTGAAAACCTATATCTTGAAAAACCTTCATTTGGGCCCTCAAAATGGCCCCGAAAGTTAAAACTTGCTAAAAATAGTAAATTGCCAAAATTGTCAGAAAGCCGTTTTAAGCCATTTGGAAAAGGTGGGTGGCCACCGATATCCACCTGGATCAATCCTCCCTCCTTAGGAAGAAATGGTATCCATTGCGTTGATTTCCCGTGGGAGAGGGAAAAACATTTGTTGAATCTGCATTTTGGTGAGCTGCTTGTCTTGCTAGAGATGTCGTGCTGCTTAGTTTGTGGAAATCTGTCACGAACCTGTTGCGGTTGAGGCTGCTCAATAACTTGAGATACATGAGAGGACGATGTGCAGAAGGAATCTTTGCACTTTGCTGTAGCCTTGTCGACCTGCTTCTGTTGGATAGAAGGTGCTTGGGGCAAGGCTGTAGTGGTTGCAGTGTCCTTTTGTTCACCTTTTGAACAGATTGTGAAGAATTTGAATTTTGCAGTATGAGATACTACCTTCTGACACTTTTTAGGTTGAACAGTAGTCGAAACTACCTCAAGTATTCTATAGATATGACCCCCCAAAGTAACAATGACACTACGGGGTCGAGACTCATAAACAACATGGCGTCTCCACATATATGGCTGGCCCAAGAGCACATCACAGACATCGAGTGGGGCAACATCACATAATACCTTATCCTTGAAGGGTTGGATTCTGTATGATAATCGACACTGTTGGCTGACACATAGATCTCGTCCTTGGAAAAGCCACCCAATGTTGTATGGTTGCGGGTGTGGTGTTGTCGACAATCCCAATTGTTTGACGACCTCTGCTGAGATGAGGTTCTTCTGGCTTTCGCTATCAACAATAAAATGCAGTGGGGTCGCCTTCACCCACATCTGTGAATGAAAAAGGTGCTCCCCTTCTTCAGGATCTGTTGGTTCTTCTGGTTGAATTGCTGCGGTCGCGACAATAGTAGTGGGGTCTGCGTCGATGATCTGTCTTTTAGCATTATTTTCAAAATCAGATTTTGAATCAAGGTTTGGCTCCTCGTCTTTGATCTTGGCCACCAATGACTGTTTTGAGCGACATTCATCGGTGTTGTGCGAAGGGCTTTTGTGGAACTCGCACCATTTTCTGGTGTCCTTCTTTATCTTCCCGTGACCCTTCTTTTCCTGTGTCTTGGACTAGTTTTCGGGAGACTGTTTGTTTGGGCCTTCTTTTTCATACTTTGGTTGTTGCATATTTGCAGACCCAAATTCTCGTTTGTTCTGGTGCTTAAATTTCTGCTCAATTTTAACAACATATCGATAAGCAGCACCGAGCGATGAGATGTCCGGAAAATCCATTTCAGTTTGGATGTATCTGTGTAGAGCCCCACGGTATTACAGAACCAAATGTCGCTCGGAGTCTTTGATACCCAACTTGGTGCGCAAGGTATGGAAGGTATTGGTGAACTCCGAAACTTCTTGGCCCCTCTCTTGCCGCAGTGTGGTCCATCTCATGTACTAGTCCTCATAGTTGCCAATAGGGTAATACTGTTCTTTTACCGCATCCACAAAAAAATCCCAGGTGGGATCGACCCCATATATTCCAGACTCCTCTGTGGAACTTTGCTCCCAGTAAGTTTCCCACCAATGTTTGACATGAGGGAGAGCTTTAAGGAGTGCAAATGTGATCTTTTCTTTGTCAGAAAAATTGTGAACAGAGAAATAAACTTCCAATAGAGTTAACCATTTTTCTAGGGCTTCTGCATCTATCTGTCCTTCAAATACAGGAATATCAAAATTAACTTGTACCTTGAAAGGTGAGGTGCCTCCAAAGTGGCCACTTGATGAAGATGCACCTGATGCTATCGGTATGCGTTGAAGGATGTGGGAAAAATTCTCCATCATTTCGTCCCTCTGTCGCGTGAGAGCTTGCTCAAGCAACAGATTGATAGGATCGTCTGCTCCATCGTGTTTCTTTTCTTCTGCCATTGAGGGTTTCTTAGGTGTGCAAGAGAGATTGTCTTGAAGAGAGACAAGCTTGAGACCCAACTTACTATACTTGGACCTTGTCGGGGACATGCACTGAAAAAACGATCAAGAGCAACCTGCTCTGATACCACTGATCCGGATTATTTTCGGCATGAAATGAGAGATGCGATATAATAAAAGAAATGCACAGAGATATTGCAGATATTCATTAATATAACAGAAATGTATCAAATATGCAACCATAAACACAGATATACAGTAATACATGATTTCTATTAATCAGAGAAATGTACAGAGACTGTAAAAATACAGAGTGAAAGACTTGCTAGAATGGTGACAGCTTATCTCTGAGAAGAGATGTGACGGCTACTCGCATTCGCAAGAAGATGATTACAATGAGGCTTTGAAGGCCCTTTTACAATAAACGAGAATGCCAAAAGTATTAAACATCCAAAAACCTAACCGTAGGAGATGAAGCGCCAAAAGTCATGTGGGCCCCGTTTGGGTAAGTGAGTAGATCAACTTCTCGGGGTCGTAACTTTTGCATACGATATCCGTTTTAGGCGTGTGATAGCTCGTTGGAAAGGTATCATAGAGGAGATTCATTTTGGGGTCTCAGTCATGCCTTTGGCTATCATTGAGAATCTCTATCTTGAAAAACCTTCATTTGGGCCCTCAAAATGGCCCCGAAAGTTAAAACCTGCTAAAAATAGTAAATTGCCAAAATTGCCAGAAAGTCGTTTTGAGCCATTTGGAAAAGGTGGGTGGCCACCGATATCCACCTGGATCACAAATTTAAGTGTGCACACCTGTACGCCAATATTTTTCATGCATTACCACTCTGCACTACGCAGCGCCAAATTTAAGTGTGCACACCCGCGTATCAATATTTTTCGTGCATTACCACTCTACACCGCGCAACGCCAAATTTAAGTGCGCACACTAGCACACCAATATTTTTCTCGGATTACAACTATGCACCGTGCAACTCAAAATTTTAGTGCGCATAACAGTGTACCCTTATTTTCCACACATCACAAGATTTTCACTGCACATCATGCATTTTTAGTGCGCACATTCATTTTTGTGCGCATCAATTCCTCGTGAATTCCGTTGTAGAAATTGGAGCTTTTGCTAAAATATTTTCCAATTTTCACCATAGACATTCTGCAACTATGAAATTTGTTCAATTTCACCCTGATAACACCAATTCAACCTTTGCAACAAGAAATCATTGTTGGTTGACATTCCTGGAATGAATTTTTCCCAAACTCAATTCACGAATTGAGAATTTTAATCAACTAATATTGCTCCATCTATTATGGCTTCCCTGTAAATTGAAATTCAACCAATTCCAGGCCTGAATTTGCTAGAACAAATATTACATTAAGAATATCTCACAACTTGGCCAAATTTCTCAATTTTCCCATGAATTTAACAACATAAATTGGGGTTTTCCCCCAATTCCACGCAATTGCTTCTAATTTTTACCATGGACACTCTGCAACTTGAAATTTGGCCACCTCGAAATCAATTCTCTGTGAAATTTCACTTCAATTCAACTTGCTTGGCCCATCTAGGCTCATTGTTGAAAACTGGATCTTTGATACCATATTATAACATCCCCAACATCCATCTGGGCTATGCCACATAATTGTTTTTGAAATGTATACAAAATTAAAACATATACACACAGAAACTCTTACAAAACTTTATATATAAAACTAAAAATAGACAAATACCTTCTGCAAATGCATAGATTCATATAGAATAATAATAAAAATACACATACAACACACACAGGAAAAACCCATAAAAATAAACGCATCAATAATAATGTAGTATGTAATTTAGCACACAATTGACACTTATCTTGATAAAAATATCACCAAATGCATGCAGACCTTCCAAGAACCTCCCAGTCTTAGACCATGATTCTCATCACTCTTAGCAGTGGGTCACCCCAGAGTTGGGACTAAATGCCACCTGGGTAAAGGAATTCCTAACCAGGATGATTTATCTTAGACAATAGGAAAAAAATTCGTCACAGGTGCCAACTCAAACTAACAGCCTACAGTCCCTCATTCCCCACATGCCTATCCCACCCTAGGAAGTGTGTCCCTTATATTCTCAACATTCCTTCGACTACCTCACTTCCTTTCCAGGCTTCAGTAACAGGCCGAACATAAAGTCTCAGAGCCCTGTAGTTACAGTTTGGCACCTTCAAGAATTCAATTCCCAACAATTCTCTCACTTGGATAGAATTTCTCACGGGCCTCAAATCCTGCCTCTTCAGTCCAACTCCTAAGCTAACCATGTGTTTATTAATTGGGTTGGTTTTCATTGATCTCAACCCTTGAAGAAAGTCCAATAGCGAATTCTGGTAGCACAAAGGTTTCGGTAATAGACCCAAGTTTGTTTGATGGATAATGGTACGCTTTTTGATATATTTGTAGGTAATACTATTCTATATGGATAGTACATGTCATGCCATTTCCAGTGGTATGTGCAACGTCACATAACTCCTCACGGTTAGAGAGTTATGGCCATGTGAAGTTGGAGAACCCTCATGAGTCATCTAGAGGCCCCCAAAGGTCAAAGTAGTTAACGTGTTTGCAAGGAAGAAATTATTTAAATAATAAATTGAAGTGATGAGTGTACTATAATTCAAAGTGGATATAAAATAATTTATTTAAATAATAAAGTTAATGGAGAAATTACTAAGTGGACAAGTGGTTAGAAGTGGGTTAGGCCTAAAATAAGGAAAGTGGTTTAAGAGATTTTAGAAGGTAAATAATAAAGTGAAGTGACGAGTGTACTATAAGTCAAAGTGGAAAATAAATAAATTATTTAAATAATAAAGTTAATGAAGAAATACTAAGTGTACAAGTGGTTAGAAGTGGGATAACCCTAAAATAAGGAAAGTGGTTTAAGATGGTTAGAAGGTAACCCCTCGAGGAAGCTACATAAAAGTATAAATAAGAGGCAAGGGTCTCTCATTTTAATCACACTTGAGCATATTTAATATCTACAAGTGAATAAGGTAACCAAAGGATATCTAAGTCGAATTTCAGAGGGAAGGTGAAGTAAATAAGGCTGAAATTCAAGGGAGGATAAATTCTTTTGATGATGCTCTCTAAAGTATGTTATTTACAGGTTATCTCACCATTTTTGAAATAACATTTTTTCTAGAATGATTCAGACCGTGAAGTTGGGAGGCCTTTAAGGAAACATATCCAAGTAGATATGATAAAAATTCCATCTTGTGGGTCATTGTATTTTAGGAGTTACACTCCGTGGAAAATAGGGTTTGTGGATACTCCTGAAACTAGTCTAAAAGGGGTGTTTCGGGTAAACACGTCATAACTTCTTCATAAAATATACAAATTCAGTAAGAAAAAATGTATTGGTTAGAGTACAGTCTGTAGTAGTGTTTTTATTATTTTCATATCTATACAAAAAATATTCCATGCGGGGCACACTCTACAAGTTCACTCTCTAGAATAAGCCAGAATTCAGCAAGGTATGCCATTTTTGCTATAACTCCTTTTATGAGAGGTTCCAAGTAGTGAAAATTGGAGAAATTGCATAAACGACACTGAAGAACATTGTGTACTATTTTCATATATTTATTCATTAAAGGTACATAGTTATTATTATTTCAATTTAGGCTTGTTGACTAATCCAAAACTAGTCATGTGAGACTAAAGTAAAATTTGATGAAAATTCTAGTCACTTGTTAAGGAAGGTTTGCAGGTATGTGATCATATACACCAAGTCTATTACAAAGTTACAAATTAGATTTGGATGATGAAATTGATGAGGTATTTTGGTTGAGGTACATTTTGGATACATGGTTGAGACATGTAGTTGATGAGTTGGCACATACATGAGGTGTGTATTTGATGATGTTGGTACATATTTATGAGTCATAGTTTATGTGTATTTGACGCATGATTGATACATATTTGGTGCATGGTTGATGCACTTGTTTATGGTACATGTTGATTACAGGTTGAGGTACAGGTTGGTGCATGGTTGACACACTTGTTTATGGTACATGATGATTACAGGTTGAGGTACAGGTTGGTGCATGGTTGATGCACTTGTTTATGGTACAAGATGATTACAGGTTGAGGTATAGGTTGGTGCATGGTTGATGCACTTGTTTATGGTACAAGATGATTACAGGTTGTTTGGTATAGGTTGGTGCATGGTTGATGCACTTGTTTACGGTACAGGTTGATTACATGTTGATTGGTATAGGTTTACAACAATATATGTCACAGTGATAGTGTGACAGTGGTTCCATCATTCTACTTTTATTTCAAGGCGGTTGGATGGGGCAAGGACAAGTGGTTGTAGCCACCTTCCGGTTGTAGCCGGAGAACATATGGGGGTTGTAGCCTCCTTCTGGTTGTATCCATAGAATTGGGGAGTTGGATCTTCCCTCAGGTTGTAGCCTGATAAACTAGGGGGTTGGAGCCTCCTTCCAGTTGCATATGGAAAACAAAGGAAGTTGGTTCTCCCAATGAATGTAATTCTTCAAGACATATAAGAAAAAACATTTTGTGGTTTTCTCCTGCTTTGGGTTTCCACGTAGAAACATTGGTGTACTGTGTATGCGTATGATTGCTCATTTGTTCATTGTTTATTTACTCTGCAATTATTGGATGATAATGCTACATTGATATAACACTTGTATTATATGGTTAAAAAGGATTATATTTATCTATTACTGATTCACCCCCCCTCTCAGTAATCCAACACCAAGTATAGGTACATGTATGAGTATAGGTACAATGATAGGAAGGTCTAGATATAGTTATAGGTGCAGGAAGGTACGAAGAAAAACTGAATGAGTGAGTGAATGATGATGGAATGCATGAATGTGAAAATGAACTAAGTCCAAACTATATGTATGCAAGTTCCTAACTTGACACTTGTCATGTTGAGGACTACTTTGGCCCAATTGTCTCCATCATTAGAACTTAGGATACAATAATTATTCATACTTTATACTTTAAGGAATATTAATATAATATTCCTTTTTGGCTTAAGCTCGCTAGCTTAGTCCTTTATCTTGAAATTTTAGGCCCCCCTTTCCTTAACTAGTGGAGTTTAGTCCCCCATACTCTTTTATCGTGGTCAGTCTACACATAGTGATGTATTATATTAATGATAAGATATATACAAAAATAGGCTCACTGGCCTTTAGCATCTAGGATATCCATCGTAATTCAACACATAAGCCTCCTAGTTTATAATAACTGGCTCACCAACCTATAGAGAAAAACATATACACAAAGGCTTTCTGGCCTCAAAATCGTGCACACTTAAATTTGTTATGTGCGGTATCCTGGAATGTGTGCACTTCATCATTTTAGTGCGCAGTACATGTGTGCACTATACCATGGAAGGTGCATGAAAAATGATATCAAACAACCCACCATCTTAAGTACATTTTCATTTACATTTACAGTTGGGGTTCGGCCTAGGGGTATTACACCTAGAGTCTACTAGGGAGTGTTGCAATGCTCTGGTGCTTTGGTTACCAGAGCGTTGATTTTCCTTTCTTTGGGAAATTTCAGTCTTTCTTTCTTACTAGGTATAGTGTTTGGATCTCTTTCTCTAACTAAGATCTTATTCTGTTTTATCTTGTCCTCTATTTGACTCAAACTTTGTACCTTTCATTATTTTTAGTCCTTATTTTGTTTGTGTTTCCTTATCACAAAATTGACTATTTTCTCTCAAAATTGGTTTCTTTTTGCCACTCTTCTCGACTATCTAATTGATTGGAGGTTTTTATAGGGAAGATAATTGATCACAGATCTATTTTTCTCTTTATCCTTGATACCTTACTCAATTCCTAAAGACTATAAAGTATGAATTTTGGTTTCTTCGTGTTTTTCTTTGAGTAAATAGTTTGGTAGTTGTTTTTCTTTTGGTCTCTTGTTTATTGATGAGAGTGGCTTTGTTTGTGTGTTTTTTTCTTCTTCATTTTTCAAATAACAATAGTGAACCCTTTTCATTATTAATGAAATAACGAAACATTAGACGAACATCTTAGCTTGTATTCACAATCAAACAAAGAAATATTTGTATGCATTGGTTTTGGATATTAAAAAGGTCTTCTTCGTATATTGGCAATTGTCTGGATTCTTGTTTGAGAACAAAATCACATAAAATTTCGCATTCTTGAGTGTTCGTTAGGGACGGAAAAAAACTCTTCTCCTTCCCATAGCTAGAATTTAATTGAAAATAATTTTTTCATATCATTATTTTTACCTTTTTGTGGAGTCGAGTCTCAAACATCATTGGTTTCACTATCATTCACTCTTGTGTAACAAACAACCATGAAAATAAACGTTAATTAAAATTGAATTAGAAACATTTGTTTTCTGGATCTTTACACCAAAAATAGAATAGGACTAGATATTTGGAATAGGCTGTGAGAATAAATCTCCAAAGCATTCAAGACAAAATCAAAATATTGTGATAGGGAGAGAAATAAAACCTTTGTATAAGCATAGCTAGGATCCCCCTCTCACACAGGGGTTAAACACGAGGTCGTGTGCGGGAGAGAAACGAAGATTATCCCTTCAAGGCTTAACTAATTGTAGTGGTACGATCGTATATTGGGGGTTCTTCTTGAGGATAAAATATTTTCATTTGGTCTCAGAGCTTCATGAATTTTGAGTCCATTTGAGGTCCTATAGAGTTTACCGACCCATTTTTCCTTAGTTATCTCTAAGAATTTCAGACTTGATATCCTACCCATACATTCAGACTCAACCGTCGACTATACCCTCCTAGAGGATGATTGTGAGTTGGTGTCCTTAGTGGCCATAATATTTAGGTTCCTTTCACTAGGTGATGGTGAAGGGAATTCTTTGTTGTACCTGGAACAGACGTTGGTCAAACTCACTCGGGCTCCTTGGATGGTAACCTACGGGTAAAATCGTGAGGGAACTTGCACCAAGGTGTAAGTTTGTTAAGCATACCAACAACATAATTGGTCCACCTTCTCATATCCTAGCCCCTTCTCAATTTGATCAGATGATGTTGGGTTTTATCACCAACTAGTACGTTCATTGAGAGAAGACATTATTTTGTTTGTTGGTTTTCTAGATTTCTTAGTGAATGTTGTTTGTTTACTTTAGTTGTACTTAAAATTAGTATTGTGGTTGATAAAGGTATTCGTAGATCACATAGGATGAAAGGTATTCCTCCAGAAGGATACAAACCCATACCTCCTAACGCACCTGAAGACACTTACCATGAAGAGGTTGAAAACCATTCAGATGCTAGGAGTGTTGCGACTCCTTTGATAGAAAATCCTGAGAGATATTTAGTTGGAGTTTAGGAAGGTTCCACCCTTCCTGTAAACCTGGTTTTGGAAATTCCTTACGATCCACTCCTTATTCGAGTGGACTCCTCAGGTAACATTTTAGTATAATATCACCCTATCCTACCGTCACAACCATACGATCAATTAGACATGGAACCATAACAACCAAATTTCAACAAAGAATACACTACCCTGTCCTCTCTATTGAGATGGTAGATCCATAACAAACTCATGTTCGTCCTATATGGATAACTCCATTAGGTTGGGATATTTATGAAAAATTTAATTTTGACCAACCACTCTTTGACCCTCCACATACATCTATCACCATCGGTGCAGATGCAGGACCGTCAGGTTATCTTATTGACCATCTCTTAAAAAAAATGATAAATACCACTACCACTTCAAGACAAGTTAAAAATTTGTATTACCTAGTCATTAGAAAAGTACCCTAACGGTTACACATACCATCCCTCTTCAACCAAAAACTTCATACACTCCAAAAAACCTCATTAGGACACCTTCACATAAAAGGATGAAAAACCATGCCATACAACAAAACCCAACCGCGGGACAAATCCCTACTAGGGGGCAACCCCCGTTCAGTGGAAAAATCCCTATCGGCGGGCAATTGTCCTTCAACACACAAATTCAGACTAGGGGGAAACTCCTTTTTACCAGTCAAATCCCATTTTCTACCCAACCAATGGAAGGGGGACAATTAGAACCTTCATTTACTGGAAACCCATCAAAATCTTGGGGACTACCCCAAGGAGGACATTTTCATCAGCCACATTAGGGAGGATCATCGAAACCCAAACTGCAAGGAGGAATATTAAATCTCAATCCTTATGGATTACATTCTGGACAATCCTTCCCAGGGGTCTCGAATCCCACTCAGGGTCCTCAAGACCAACCATCTTTTCCTCTCCAAGAGAAAATGCCTTACCCCCCTCAAGGTAAATCTAGTTACCCTCCTCGAGGGAAAACTAGTTATCCACCTCAAAATATTCAAGCTTACTATCCTCCCCTAAGTTACACTGGTTATCCTCCCCAGGGACAAATGGGTTTCCCTTCTCCTTTTATGAAAATCCCTCAACAAATGAATCCTACTTTTGTTGGTCAAAATCAACAACATATGGGAGGACCTATTGGATACAACTATCCACCACAACTAGTTTATGGTCCTACTAGTGTTCCTATGCCACACCAGTATTATCCTCACTCCAATCGACAATTACCATTCTTAGGCACTTTATATCTATGGGATATGTCGAGATTAACCAACGATCCCATATTACACTCCCCTTTTTGGTCAGTCACTCCTGCCAAATTACCTTATGATATTCCAAAATTTGACAGAAAATCTAGTGAAGACCCTAATAATAACATTATGCCTTTTCATATGTGATGTTCATCAAATTCAATGATGTATGATTGTATCCGCTTACATCTTTTCTAGTGTACACTATGGGTTCAATGGCTAAATTGTACAATATTGAGTTACAACTTGAAACTTTTCAATATTTTAATTCACTTGCTATGGATTTTATCACCAACTTCCAATTACCTATGTGCTATGAAACTGACATAGAACTTTTGACCTCCCTTCATCAGACTAACTACATACATATTTCTGATCATATTCATGAATGGAGATGAGCACGACGGTTGATCAAAGTGACCATTCTCAACCAATTTTTGGAGGAATGGTTCACCAAATATCTATTAATTCCTATTGCTCGAGATATAGCCATGGGTGGTGTAGTCACAGAAGAGGAAGCCATTGCTTGTGCTCAGTATATGGATTTTTTTTAGTCCCAATAAGGTACTTTGTATGAATTGATTCCAAATTCTCCACGTACATCAACCGATCCATCAAAGCCATCCTCCACCACGCATTCGGATGGAGTTATTGGTTGCGTCAAAACTAAGTCTGATTCATAGTCGACCGACACAACCAATCATTCAATCATTGCCCCAGCTACCAGACATAATACACTCTCATCAAACGCCACCCCAAATCAACTATCTAAAGTGAATGAAATATAATCTACTTCTCCAAAACAATAAAGGGGGAAAAAGAAAACTAAGAATAAACCCAAGAAAAATAATAATCAAACCGAAAATCCAAAAACACAAGCACAAACACCTACCACTGAAAAAAAAATTGCAACACAAACCGAAATTTCCATGTCTCATTTGTGCTAAAGATCACTACACACGATATTGTCCCCATTGGGATGAAGTTGCTAAACTTTTTAAAGGAAATTCTCAACCTGTTGTATTGACACATCCTTTTCCAAAACAACAGTCACTTGTTGCACAAAATCATGCACCTCCAACAGGAAGTAATCCAAGTCATCCTCCTAACAAGGAATGTTCATCGAGTGCACACATTTATATGTTTAATGGGGTAGATTTGACCACTGGCACTACGACGTATGACACACCACCAAGTAAACTCGGTAAAGAAAATGTAACTAATGGAGCCACACCGGATCCAACATCCACATCAGTTACTCCTCCATTTGGACCACTCCATATTGAGAAACCAAGTTTTGACTCTATCCTACTCCCACCCAAGAGAAAAATCCAAAATTCGACCTTTAATCCTAATTATTGTGCCACTCAAAACTACGTCATTGTTGAAGATTTGGCCCAAGCACCTTGCACTATGTCAGCTCTCAAAGTTATACAACACTTCCCTAGCCAACATAGAACTCTCTTGGTAGCCATCGGATCTATAGATCCCGTGTCATCCAATAATATCATGTTCAACCTGGATAATTTCAAATCATGACTCTCTCACCAACTTGCTTTCTGAATCGATGTTGTTGTTCATAGTCAACATATTCATCGCAAGATTTTGGATGAGGGGGCCTCCACATGTGTCATTTCCCTAAATTGTTGGAAAGGCCTTAAATCAATCTCCCACCATGTTAATATCATTTGATGGAAGAGGTTTTCGACCTCATGGATTATTACAATATTTAGTCATTCAATTGGGAGGAAAAACTATTTCTGTAGTTATTGAAGTAGTTGACGCTCCCCTCGATTATAAATTGTTGCTAGGAAGAAGTTGGTTCTATGATATGACTGTCATCGCTTCATCATTTTTTCGATGTGTCTAATTCCCTCATCAAGGTAAAATTGTGACCATTGATCAGTTAGATTACTGCACCCTTGATGCTCGCACTCAAACAACCAATAATATTCCATTTTGGGGGGACTAAAAAATTACTTATGAAAGTGTTGGGGTAGGTCTCCTAAAATATTCTTCATTTATGGGTACTTTCCCTACACCTCTTTCTCCAACCACAGAACACGTTGAAATGGTTAATATGATTTCGACTATGGTACATCAATCCTTCAAATCATCTTATCCATGGATAGTACCCAGTCCCTTAGAGTTGGATACACTAGGTGATACTATTCCACTTTGTCCTACAGAGGTCGAATACAACGCCATTCAATTTTCCTCTCCTTCATTGGATGACCAAAATTTGTTAGCATCTACTTCATATTCACTACCATCCTTGTTATATTATCTATCCTCACTTTCAATTACATCCTATATATATTTTCCATTAGATGAATCTATTATGGAAATTCTTAGTATCGAGGAGGCACAATGGGATGAAAACCATCATCGTTCATCCTTTCTTCCTAGTTTGGATGAGATTGAGAAACATATTTCCTCTATCTTTCATACTGATATCGTTGACTCTCCCCAATCTGTGATACTCACTCAGGATACCATCTCTAAGGGGAATTTGGGAAATATCTCTCACACAATTACTGTTGACATATCCATAAAAGAAGGTATTGTGGAAAACATACATCTAGGTGTCAATTTTTCAACTGGAGAGGTTGAAACTTATACCGCCTTGTTTAAATAATTATGTGACATCTTCGCCTGGAGCTATGAAGAAATGACAGGGATCGATCCTTTAATCGTTGTGCATGAAATGAAAACTCACCCAGGAGTCAAGCCTGTGAGACAGAAACTTCGCTCAGTTCATCCCAAAAAAACTGCGACAATCAAGGCAAAAGTCGAAAAATTATTAAAATCTAGTTTTATTTATCCCGTCCATCTGACCAAATGGGTTTCCAACATCGTTCTGGTCATCAAGAAACAAGGGAAAATTCATGTTTTTGTCCATTATCGGGATCTTAATAAGGCTTGTGTAATATTCTAGATATAAAATAGTATGCAGAACAAAAATAATTATCTATAAATGGAAGATAAACAAGGATATAACCAGAACAACACCAAACTAATACCAAAATAATACCAGAATAACACCAGAAAGAGCACTTTGATTACTGAGAGAAATGTTCACTTGCATCTTCAAGGGGGAAACCTCCAGCTGATAAGAGCTCTATAACAATAGTATCTAAGACAAAACTTCTCATACCCTTGACTCCTATTTATACTAAATATGCCTATCAAAAGAACAATCTAGAGGAAGATCCTTCTAGAAGCAAAAGCTTCTATTAGGTCTTCTTACATTTGACTTATTCTTCCTTATTTCTAGGCCTTATTAATATTGACCTTTATTACATGGAAATATATTATTCTACCTACATGAGGGGTTAGGTTCCTAACATGTCCTCCCCCTTAAAAACAACCTTGTCCTCAAGGCTTGAGATGAGAAAATTGCTGCAGAATGGTAGTTGGTTGCCAAGTGGCATCTGTTGGAGTTGTATCTTTCCACTGGAATAACACTTCCTTGATGGTTCACTGATGGAAACGACGCTCATACTGGTCCAAAACTGCTTGTGGTTGTAGCCAAATGGATCCTTCTTCATCCAATTCGAGAAGGTTGGTTTGATTTTGTCACTTAGTTCCAATCACCTTCTTGAAGTAGGAAGCATGAAAAAGAGGATGGATCTTAGAATGACTAGGAAAATATAACTAATAGGTCACCTGTCCCACATGCCTGAGAATGGTATAAGGACCATAAAATTTGGGCACCAGTTTCCGACAATGGTCATCCTTGAGGGAATTTTTCATGTAAGGTTGTTGTCGAAGAAACACATGATATCCTTCTGCAAATTGACGTTCAAAGCGACCTTGATCTGCTTGTTACTTCATGCGATTCTGGGCCATGACCAAATTCTCTTTTAGGGTACAGAGAATAGCCTCTCGAACTGTAAGTGTTTGGTCAACTGCCTGGACCTTTGAGACACCTGACAAGTATGAGAGAACTGAAGGTGGATTTTTTCCATATACCAGTTCAAAAGGAGTCATCCGAGTAGTTGTATGGTAAGAAGTGTTGTACCACCATTCAACTAGTGGTAACCATTGAGCCCACTGATTTTTCCTTTCTGATGCAAAACACCTCAAATATGTTTCCAAACACTTGTTGACAAATTCAGTTTAACCATCATTCTGGGGATGATAAGTTGTGATGAGATGCAATTGGGTGCCTTGTAGCTTGAAACTTTCTTGCCAAAAATTGTTGGTGAAAGTTGGGTTGCGATCAGAAATAATATAATGGGGCATGCCATGAAGCTTGAAGACCCGATCCATGAAAAGTTGAGCAACAATGGAGGTTGTAAAATGGGTGTTGAAGAGCACATAAATGAGCTTGCTTGGAAAGACGATCAACAACTACCATGATGACTGATTTATTGCTTGATTCATGTAATCCTACAATAACATCCCGTCAAATAATAGGTGGAATCGGAAGTGGTTGTAGTGTGTTAGGATATTTGACTATTTCTCCCTTGTTTCATTGACAAACATGACATTCAACCAAAAAATTGTGAATGTCCTATTTCACACAATCCTAGAAAAGAGAACATTTGACCTAGTCATAGGTTTTGGTAAACCTGGAATGCCCAGCGGTGGGTGTAGCATGAAGCTCATAAAGTACCGTGGATTTACGTTTTGACTGTTTACTTAAATGCAAATGGATTTTTTATCGAAGCTCATCATTGTGCCAAGAGTACCCTGGGGAGATTGGATAATTGGCCTGCAATTGTTGTATTAGATGTGAAATTTTGGGATCATGTAGCCATTCCTGGAAAACAAATTGGAGCCAATCGGGTACAATGAAGGAGAGAGAAAAAAGGTACCCTTCATCTTCATATTTTCTGGAAAGTGGATCAACAACCACATTGTCTTTTCCTTTCTAGTAAATGATCTCATAATCATATCTAAAGAGCTTAGTCACCCATTTTATTGCTATGGGGAGGAAAGGCGTTGTTCCAAAAAATGCTTGAGGCTTTGATGATTTGTCTTAACTTGGAAGTTTTTCCCCAATAGATAAGGGCGGAAAAGATCCACTGCATGCATAATAGACAACAATTCCTTTTCATAGATTGATTTGCCCAAATGTCGCTCTGACAATTGTTTGCTGGTAAAGGCCAAAGGACGACCCTCTTGCATAAGGACTGTGCCAATTCCTTTCCTAGAAGCATCCCATTGCAGGAAAAAGGTATTTGTGAAATTAGGAAGGGCCAGGAATGGAGTGGTGCACATGGCCATCTTCAAGGTTTGAAAATCTAGAGCAGCTGTTGGAGTCCAAGTGAAAGAATTATTTTTAAGGAGAGTAGTGAGAGGTGCCACAATCTTTCCATAATTCTTAACAAACTTGTGATAATAACCTTTTAAACCCAAAAATCCATGCAACCTTTTGAGAGTCTTTGGGTGAGGCCAATCTTGCATAACTTCAATATTTTTAGGATCCACCCTGAAATAATTCATGAGGATTTGGAAAGCGGAGGGAGAATTATACAATACAAAGGGAATGACCAAAAACTCATAGTGGCCCTCATGAGTTCTAAATGCAGTCTTAGGAATGTCTTCCTCATTCATACAGATCCGGTGGTAGCCAGAACGAATATCAAGTTTAGTAAAGAACTGGGTGCCACTCAATTCATCCAAGAGTTAATCAATGACAGGAATGGGGAATTTTTCTTTAATGGTGAGTTTGTTGAGGCTGCGAAAGTCATGAAACATGCACCAAGAACATTCTTTATTAAGGACCATGAACACAGGATGAGAGTAGGGGCTCACACTAGGGCAGATAACACCTGCGTTGAGCAATTCTTGAACATTTTTCTCAATTTCATTTTTTCGGGAAAAGGGATGACGATAGGGATGGATATTGGGATGAAGTATTCCTAGGACAAGGGGAATGGAACGATCATGAACACCACAGGAAGGAGGGATTCCCTAGGGAGTGGAAAAAACTACTTGATGTTTAGAGAGGATGGATTGGAGGTATTGCAGAACAAACGGTGTCTCAGTGGCTTGTATGGAATGGAGTTGGGAAATAATGCCAGAATGACCTTTTTGAGCACCTTTTCCATGAGATGTGAACTTATGATCTTTGAGGAACTGACAGTGATTCCTTGGAACTTATATTGTTGGCCCTCCTAGTCGAATTGCATGGTTAATTCCTTAAAATACATGAGAATGGGACCCAAATTCCTTATCCATTTTGCACCTAACAAAATGTTACAACCGCCCATGTCGATAGAAAACATATGATATTTCATGTGGTACTCACCAATTTGGAGACAAACATTTTCACAATGCCCTCCACATTTCATGGACCCGCCATTGGAAATCATGATTTGAAAATTATTGACGGCACGTATATAGCAATCAGTTTCTTGGGAAATGCGGCGATGAATAAAATTATGGTTGCTTCCACTATCAACAAGAATGATGACCTTCCTATGATTAATTTAACCAATTATATTGAGGGTTTGGGGAGCAGAGAAGACAATGAGATCATTTAGGGAAATGACCGATTCTACTTCAGGAGGGTCTGAGGGAGTGGTCATGTCAGTGGGTTCAAGTGACATAGACACAAGGGGAGCCTCAACATCATCTTCTGAAACATCCTTTGAGATGGCCATAAAAATATTTTGTTCCTTACACTTGTGCCCAAGAAAATATTTTTCATCACAATTATAAAAAAGGCCTTTGAGTTGGCGTTCAACCATTTTTTCCCTAGTCAATTTATTTATCTTTAGTGGAGTAGAAGGAGGAGCAGGAGTGACTGGTTTAGTGTGAGGAATAAATGAGGTTTTTTTTTTTGAGAAGAGACAACCTGTTGTGCTTCCTTAGATATTTTAGCAGTGTCCACTCAACTCTGAGGCTGAGCCATGAGGACATGGGAACGAATCTCATCCTTTATGCCACTAATAAAACATTCTCAGAAAAAATCATCAGACATGCCCTCGGTATGAAAATCCAATCGCTCAAAAGAGGCTATAAAGTCTTCCACTGTACCAGATTGTTTCAAATTTGTCAAATGGCCTAAATGGTTGGTTTCAATGTCATAGCATTCATAAACCTCTACCACAAAGTGTGTCCAAGACACATACCATTGGCGGGCATTTTTTCTCCATTTTCACCATTGCCAACGTTCTTGATCTAGATGGAGAACACCATACCAAAGTTTGTCAAACTCATATGTAATTCCATACAAAGAGAAATAATGTTCCATTTGAGTTACCCATCTAGTGGGATCCGAGCCATCAAATTTGGTCACATCCACATGTAGAAGGCATATGTCATGCTGAAATTAATGGGGCTGAAAATTCTGGGAATGAGAGGATGTTTTACCTTCGGTTTGCAAAGGTGGGTCAGATGAGGGAAGATCTACAGGGATATGCAGCTTGGTGCAGATCATCATAGTGAAGTATTCAAGCTAGGTAGCAAGGTCTTCTTTGAGGTCCTCTATTTTGTCGTTGATGGAGGAATGCATGTTTTTATTGACAGTGGCAATATTGGCACTGAGCCGTCTCACTTCTTGTTGGGTTTTTGTGAAATTAGAGTGCAAGGCATTGAAGCGAATTTCCAAGTCTTGGCTACGAGTGTGGGCCATGATGAAGAGGGAACACAAAAAGGGGCGGGTGGGACCACAAAAAAAAATGGGTTATGGGTGAAGTGTATCACAACGTTCAGGGTGACGAGTTGAATCAAACGGGTAAATCCAAAATAAGGGTGTTGGAAGGGGGTTGGGTCCACGAGAAAAATTTGCTAAAAAATGATTGGTATGATTGCGATAAGGGAGAAGAGATAAATCCAATGGGATAGGGATAGCTATACTCAGGTCTGAAGAATAATGCAATGATGAAATGCCCAAATGCTTAACAGGAAGAAATGTGTAGTAATTTCACAACCCGAATGCAAGAGACACAATTGCGTAGAAATAGATCTTGTCTGTTCTATTTTTTTTTCTTCCCAAGGGTTAGGGTATTCAAGGGTTCTACAGAAAAGGTTTTTCCCTGTTCTATATCTCTCTGATATACGTGCGAGTTCCAACAGTAGTACTCACCCCAATATCTCAGGGAACCAACTAAGGAGGCTAGACCATTCCCTTATCCATACTACCTGAATACCTAGGTACCAGAGAGTATCTTCCTGAGTGTTGTTCTCGATGGAACTATAGTAGTCAGGCGATCGATCGGTTTATCTATGGAGGGCTTCAAGAGATCTAGGTCGATCCATATACAAGTGTTGTCTGATGCGCTACCACTCGAAAGGGTACTAACAGGGGTTACAAGGGTGGCCAACAGATGTGATCTTAAGTACCACTTGTATTTCCTATGTGTATGAATCCTCGACTGCAGGTTTATTCACGTAACGACAAATCTCTGTAGCTTAAATACATTGGAATATGTCTTTACCCTGAAAAAAAATTAACCCACAATTTTATGTCGAGGAAGGTGCTCTGATACCACTTGGAATATTCCAGATATAAAATAGTATGCAGAACATAAATAATTAGCTAGAAATGGCAGATAAACAATGATATAACTAGAAAAACACCACAATAATACCACAATAATACCAAAATAACACCAAAAAGAGAACTTTGATTACTACAAACAATGCTCACTTGCCTCTTCAAGGGGGAAACCTCTAGCATAGTAGAGCTCTATTAAAATAATATCCAAGACAAAACTTTTCATACCCTCGACTCCTATTTATACTAAATATGTATATCAAAAGAACAATCTAGAGGAAGATCCTTCTAGAAGCGGAAGATTCTATTAGGTCTTCTTATAATTGACTTATTCTTCCTTATTGCTAGGCCTTATTAATATTGACCTTTATTACATGGAAATATATTATTCTACCTACGTGAGGGGTTAGGTCCCTAAAAACTTGTCCAAAGGAAAATTACCCTACACCCTTTATCGACCAAATTATCGATAATTGTGCCAGAAGCGTCATTTTATCTTTTATGGATGGATTTTATGGATATAACCAGATCGACATTTTTTTCGGCTTATCAACACAAAACATCCTTCATTTGCCTATGGTGGACTTTTGCCTATTGGAAATTACCTTTTGTCCTTAAAAATGTTGGAGCCACTTTTTAGCGTGCTATGTCATATGCATTCCACGACATCAAACATATCGTTGAACCATATCTCAATGATTTTCCCACTCATTCGACTCATCAACGAGATCATATTGGTCATCTAAGGGCCATATTTATTAGATGCAAGTTTTACAACATATGTTTGAACCCCCATAAATGCATTTTTTTTGTTGATTTAGGGCGACTCCTCGGCTTCATAGTATCCAAAGATGGGATTGGGGTGGATCCCATAAAAGTCAAATCCATTCTCACTTTACTCCCTCCCAACAACCTTACCCAACTGCAAAGTTTACAAGGGAAGGAAAACTTTCTTCGTCATTTTATATGCAATTACGTCAAAATTACTAAAGGATTCATAAAATTGTTGCAAAAATATGCCCCTTTCTTCTGGTATGCAACTTCTTAACACCCATTTGATGATATCAAGTGTGCTTTAATGAATACACCTCTTTTTCATCCACCCAACTATGTGAAATATTACATCCTTTATTTGGATGCCTCTGCTTCCACTATTTCTATGGTGTTAGTCCAATAGGATGATGAAGGCACCAAACATGTGATATATTATTTAAGTAAGAGTCTATCAGGTCCCAAACTCTGATATTCACATGTCGAAAAGTTGGATTTGGTAGAAGTTATTGTCATCCAAATATTTCACCACTATATTCTATTACACAATACCATAGTTATTGCATACTCGAATCCCATGTACCACATCTTGACTCATCAAGTACTTGGGGGGAAATATTCAAAATGGATCGTCGTTCTCCAAGAATTCGATCTCGAGTTTGCCAAATCCAAAGATAAGAAATCATTGGTTTTCACAGAATTAATTTGTGATCTTCCCCATACTGATGAGAATACTGAGCCCAATGATTCCCTTCCCGATGAATAATTGTATCTCATTAGTACGTCTAATCCATGGTATGGAGACATTCTTCAATATCTCCAGACCCAATTCTTTCAGCCTAGCATTTTATATGATGAACGACGTCACATTAGACACCATTCAAAGAAATACCTTATCATCGACGACACTTTGTATCGTCGTGGAATTGATGTTATTTTACTGCATTGCTTAACCCATGAAGAAGATGAACAAGTTTTAAATGATAGTCACCTTGGAGCTTGTCGCTATCATATTTCTAGGATGGTTACAACCCAAAAATATTGCATGCCAGGTATTTTTGGCCTTCCATATTCAAAGATTGCATTGAGGCCATTAAAGAATTCCCACCCTGTCAAATATTTCAGAAGAAATAATGTATTCACCCCACTCCACTTCATCCCATTGTCTCCATCGACCCCTTTTCCAAACGGGGTATCCATTTCATGCAATGTAAGCCTACCTCAGCTGGGGGGGGTGTAGTTATATTATCATTGTTGTCGATTATTTTACTAAATGGGATGAGGTTATGCCTACATTCCTTAACAATGTCTGAACTGCAACACTTTTTGTTTTGAATCACATTGTCGCTCGATTCAGTGTTCCATAAGCTATTGTAACTCATCATTGATCCCATTTCCAAAACTAGATGATGGAAGAATTGCACATCAACTTAGGTTTTCTCCATGACAATTCATCCCCTTAATATCCTTAGGTAAATGGACAATTTGAATCCATCAACAAAGTCCTGAAAACCATGCTTCAACGCATGGAGGGAGTGAAAAAAACCTCTTGGAATTTGCATCTCTTCTCCACACTCTGGGCTTATCGAACTTCAGTTAAAACCACCACTGGATTTACACCCTTCCAGTTGGTGTATGGATTAGAAGCAATATTACTGATCAAATGTAATATTTCCTCTTTGAAACTCACTATAGAACTCCTACCCCATACTTATGTTGAAGAGGAATGATTTTTATATCTAACTAAGATGGATGAAACCTGCCGTGATGTTTATCTCATCAACGAGACATATAAAAAATGCATCAAAACTCAATATAGTAAGTTTGTGCAACCTCACGCTTTCACAGAAGGAGATCTGGTCCTGGTCTATGATCAAGATCATGAAAAACTTGGGAAAGGGAAGTTAGAACCCATGTGGCACGGGCCATACATCATAAAACGCATTTTACAGAGAGGTTCCTATGAGTTAGTGGATTACGATGGATTATCTCTCGATGAGCCCCGAAATGGGCTTTACCTCAAGAAGTACTATGCATATAATATCTCGCATGTGTGCTTTGTACATTATTGTACTATATGATTTTGATATGGTGTGTCTTTAGTTTTGCATGCATTAGTTTTTCCCCAGCTGCTTACACTTTGCTTTGTAATTGAATGCACATATGACATCATCATTTACCATGTATTTTGGGTTTGTAGATGGCACTAGTTGACATACCCAAAATATCGCTTTTGCAACTTGGGTCATTTACCACTCTGGTGAGTTAGTGAGTTCAGGAGGAATTTTCCTCAGATCTGTGACCAATAAAGTTGCAGAATACCATGTTGTCATTGGAACTTTAACCGAATATTCTTCTCTAGGTATATCTCAATTGATTATGAACCTTGATTCTCAACTCATGGTTCGTCAACTACATTGTGAATACACAGTTCGTAATCTAGTTTTTATACGTCTCCATCTAAGGTTTCGTTATCTCAAAATATCTTTTGAATTTCTAGAATATAGACATATATCAAGAGAACCCAATACGATTTTGGATTCATTAGCAAATTATATGTTATATTGGTAAATTATGCATAGATAAATATTCGGGACATAAAGCATATAAATAAAAACATCACATAAAAAAAATACAATATAAATAGCCACCATAAAACATGTTTATATATAAGCTAGATAGTGAAGGTTTTTTCAAAATAAATCATCTAAAAAGTACATAGAAGGGAAAAACATGGGCCTTTATTCACATAAAATCATTGTAAAAGACTAAAAGTGTCTAGAGACTCTACTCGTCCCCCTACACCACATTGTGCTCAACATATCACACGACTTCTCTTGCCACTCGTCGTAGAAAATTACTGAGACCTTCAGGTACCCCAACTGTATATATTTGGAGGTGTAAGGGTACATCTTGTATCCTCATGGAAGGAACTCCCATGGTCAATCCATGGATTTTCCTTTCCACCTCTTGGAGTCCTCCTACTCCGATGTCAATTTATGTTGATGCTGGAGCATCTCCGCGATGTCTTAGTGTCGAAATCTATGTGGGACGTGACACACCTCTATCTACATGATGAAAAAAAATGACTTAGATCCCTTTTCATACAACCAAAAACATATAAAAATGAATATTGTTACAAGGTTATGATATTTTGTACCTGATGCATCCCACTGTGTACCCTCAGAAAGAACTAAATTTTCACTGCCCCTAAAGTCCACCCCAACATACGGGAAATCCTTTATCACCACAAGCTACCTCCTCCACCATGCAAAGAAGTCAGCAATAAATCAAAAGGTTGAGGGTTCATTTCCCAACCTAGGGGAACGACTCATCCACTACTCCATACGAGGCTTAGTCACGGGGCATGCTATCAATGCAACCTATGATTGCATTTGTGGAACTCGCTCCAAGAAAAATGAAACTAAGAAGGATCCGTACCTAGAATATTTCTTCCTACGTGTTTGACATTTGGAGATATGCTCCTTAATTTTCCTTAAAAACCCTAATTTTCCTTAAAAACCCTAATTTTCCTTAAAAACCCTACACTCTAGTTAAAAAGCCTAGGCTCCAAGCACTGAATAACATAGGATATATAGGACTTGGAAGCAAGGTGGGAACTAGTACTTCCTGCTAGTTTTATGATAGCAAAGAGAATGGATCGAAGAGATAAATCCATCACTTCTTTAATGACAATCCTCCCTCCTACCAAGCGTGACCCTGGTATACAATACTAGGCAACATATGTCTTTGTCGGTTATGGGGTACAACGATGTCCAGAAAAAAGAATAGGTGCTCATCTCCTCTAGAGACCCATAAGGAAATACATGTCATCCCTATCAATATCAAGCATATTTTATCCAATCCGGAACTCTTTCTCATCATTATCCCATAACCCGATCAAATACTCGAGTAGAAGAACTTCTTTTCTCATATTTTGCAGCTTGAAGTACTTTAGCAAGCCACAGTTTCACAGAGCTACCCTCGCTTGAGGATATTTTAAGGAAGCCATATAATCAAACTTGTGTTCTCATTCCTTCCAATCAATCATGATTGGCTATCTGCAAAACCTGCAAATTCATAAAATAATCACATTAGCTAAGTTTTCAAAGAAAATAATTTCCTTTTTTTAGCCTAAAAATAAATAAAAAATCAATTTTTATGCCTAGTGCTCCTTAGAAGGCAAGGACAGAGCATTAGTGCTCCCCAAAGTTTATTTTTTTATTTTTTTGTCATTTTAAAAGAAACTGCTAATATCTTTTGCCTAGAACAACTTGAGTATGCACAAATTTAAGAAGAATATATTTTTTGATGACCTTGTGATGCTATTGATCAAACTTTGTCATACTTTGCACTCATCAAATTATGAAGAGATGTATGTTGGGCGGTATGTTATCACTTTTTTGGTCCCAACAGACTAACTACAAAAAAGGAACACTCTAGTTAGTCTCGACTAGAAGAGTTCTCCGCCATATTGTTTTATACTTTTTCGGACCTCGGAGACTAAAAATCATGAAAAAAGACAACCCCATAGTTTTCTCTAAGTTATTTTCAAACTCCCTAAACATGAAAAACAACTAAGATTTCCTTCTATGGACTCACAAAATTACACACTAAAGGGCCCATCTGGGGACAAACCCTTACTTCTTCTAGTTCATTAAATAAAGGAAGAGGAACTTGTTGGATTACTAAGAGGGGGGGTGAATCAATAATAAAGCAATATAATCCTTTTTCACCAACATACAAGTGTTATATCAATGTACCATTATCATCCAATAGTTACAGAGTAAATAAACAATGAACAAATGAGCAATCACACACATAGACAGTACACCAATGTTTTGACGTGGAAACCCAAGGCGGGAGAAAACCACGAAATGATTTTTCTTATATGTCTTGAAGAATTACATTCATTGGAAGCACCAAATTCCTTTGTTTTCCAACTGCAACTAGAAGGAGGCTCCAATCCCCTAGTTTCTCAGGCTACAACCTGAGGGAAGCTCCAACTTTCCAATTCTCTAACTACAACTAGAAGGAGGCTACAACCCCCTATGTTCTTCGGCTACAACCGGATGGTGGATACAACCTATCCTTGCCCCATCCAACCACCCTGAAATATAAATGCCAAATGTAGACAACATGTCACTGTCACTGAATCAATCACTACCACTTTCAACCTATCACTGTCAACTTGTACCAATAACCTGTAACAACCTGCACCAATAACCTAAACCAACATGTACCAAACATAAACCATGAATCAACCTTGACTCATCAAGATGTACCAACATCATCAACTATACACCTCATGTATCTTCCAATTCATCAACTATACACCTCATGTATGTGCCAACTCATCAACTACTTGTCTCAACCATGTACCCAACATGTACCTCAACCATATACCAAAGACATACATGAATATAACCATAAAACATTCATCACTCTATACATAAACCAAATACAATTAACCCTTACATCAAACCATGTGCCACAACCTCACTGTTATGTAGCCTCAAGCTAAACCAACAACTTCAGCAACACATCACAATCAAAAGACCAATACCCATATGCCAAATACCAACAAAATAATATCAACTGTACCCCTCAACAAATATGATATATGCAACAATACTGAACATCCAATACCATCTCAAGAGATAAACCCTATCTCACAAAACACACATCAAACAAAATGTGCCATATCTCTCATAAATAGACCCCAACCATGTTGTTACTGCAATATTTCTATTGAAATTTTTATGCCGCACTTTTTATGCCATGAATTTTCTGTCATGATTTTTCTACCGCACTTTTTCTGCTGCGATTTTTCTGCCGCACTTTTTCTGCCACGATTTTTCTGCCGCAATTTTTCTACCGCACTTTTCCTGCCGCACTTTTTCTGTTGCAATTTTCTCTATCAATAATACCTTCCCAAATAACCTTTCACAAAATACATATTCAATGATATTCAAGTGTGATTAAATGACATATCTTTGCCTCTTATTTATACTTTCATGTATCACTACACTTTCCTTGTTTTAGGGATTTCTCCATTTACTTTATTATTTAAATAATTTCTTTTGAAAATACTTGACTTTTGGGGGGTTCTATAAGACTCATGATGGTTCTTGAACTTCATATGGCCAGAACTCTCTAAACGTGAGGAGTTATGTGACGTTCCACATTCCACCGAAAATGGCATGACAAGCACTATCCATATAGGATAGTTTCACTGAGAAATTCATTGACCTTCATCTCATTATTCCACAATTAAGCATGGATTCTCTAACCATACTTCTAGGATAACTCAATCCACAAAGCGTCTTCTTGTGAAGGATTTCACCATAAGGGGACCACTTTGGATTTCATCCATTTGTACTTCTTATCAACCATGACAAGAAAATAATGAGTCATCTTTACATCAAACAAACTTGGGTCCATTACCCAAACCTGTGTTCTACCAGGATTTCTTCAAGGGTTGACATCAATGACAACCGACCTTAATCAACAATCTCCCCCTTTGGCATTGATGGAAACACTCTAATGCAATACTGAAATCATTTTATGCATATCACTCATGCTCCCCCTAGAACCATGCCTCTGTCCTCTACATTTTTGTGACCATTTCTCCCTCTGGAATCATGCCTCTGTTCTCTGCATCTGATAAATCTCTCCCCCTTTGTCATCAATGGAAAAGGTATCTTTCCATCCATGGATTCTCCCCCTAACTGATCTATCCTCTTTATGGTGCTTCCTCATGTACATCTAAGAAATATAAGATAAGCATTCAAAAACATTCATTTTGGAGTAGAAATAACTCTAAGTCTCTGGAGAAGAGACTCAAAGGATTCCAGTGGAAGTGGTTTTGTAAAGATATCTTCCACTTGTCATTTTGTGCCCACATACTCAACTTTGATGTTCTTTTCTACAACCTGTTCCCATAGAAAGTGATACTTGATTGGAATGTGCTTTGTCTTAGAGTGCATCACTGGGTTCTTTGAGATATTGATGGCGATTGTATTATCACAATATATTGGAATGGGCTCATCATACTCAACCTGTATATCTTTCAAATTTTGTTTCATCCAAAGAACCTATGTACAACATGTTGTTGCTGCAATATACTCTGCCTCGGTTGTAGATAGAGATATTGATGATTGTTTCTTTCTTAGCGATGATACTAAACACTCACCCAAGTAGGACGTTTCTCCATTGGTGCTTCTTCGATCATCAATGAAACATGCCCAATTTGCATATTTGTAGAAAATAAGAGATAGAACATTTCCTTTTGGATACCATAATCCAAACTCTTTTGTTCCTTTGAGATATCTGAAAATCCTCTTCACTGCTAATACATGTGATTCCTTTGGTGCTCCTTGAAATCGTGCCACCTGTCCAACTGCCTACATTACATCTGGTCTAGATGTTGTCACATATAATAGGCTAGCAATCATTGACCTGTATTGCCTCTGATATGTAGACTTTTAATCGTCATCTTTTCTTAACTTGCAACTGGTTTGCATGGGAGTGATAACTGGTTTGCAATATTCCATTCTAAAGCTATTTAGCATTTATTTGACATACTTGGTTTGAGAAATAAAAATTCCTTAGTTTATTTGACGTATCTGAAGTCCTAGAAAGAAGGATAGTTCTCCAAGTAATGACATTTCAAATTCATTCTGCATATCCTTTACAAATTTCTGGCTTAACCTGTCATCATCACTACCAAAAATAATATCATCAACATAAACTTCAATTAATAAAATACTATCTTGACTTACCTTGATGTAGAGGTTGTTGTTGGCACTTCCTTTTCTGAACCCTGCTTGCTATAGATATTTATCCAATCTAGAGTACCATTCTCTAGGATCCTGTTTTATACCATACAAGGCCTTCTTTAATTTACACACATAATATGCATTCTCTAAAAACTAAAATACTTCTGGTTGTTCAATGTAGACTTCTTCTTCAAGTTCCCCATTTAGAAAAGCTGATTTTACATCCATCTAATACACTTTAATATTTTTGGAGCATGCATAAGCTAAAAGCAATCAGATTGCTTCCATTCTGGCAACTAGGGCAAATGTCTCTTCAAAGTCGATTCCTTCAACCTGTGCATATCCTTTACATACAAATCTATCTTTGTTCCTTGTAACATGTCCATATTCATTTAATTTATTCATGTATACCCACTTTGTGTTGATCACATTCTTATCCTTTTCTCTTGGAACCAATTCCCAAGTGTCATTTTTCTCTATTTGATCCAATTCATCATCCATGGCCTTATTCCAAAATTCATCATTGTTGGCCTCTTCAAAACATGTTGGTTCAATTGTACATGTGAGTGCCAGGTGTGTTTGTTCTAGTGAACACATTCTTCTTCTAGTCTCAAATACCGCATCCTTGTTTTTGATAATCTGATCTGAAGTATGATTCTTTTGTACTTGTCTTGTAGGTGTCTTTGGAGGAACTTGTTGAACTTGTTGTTCTTCTTCTGTTTGATCCTCTTCATTTTCCCCTTCTTTTTCATCTTTTGTTTTTCTTTGTAAAGTTGTTCCATTGATTCATTTTCTTCTTCCTTTAATACTTGTTTACCTATTTCATCAATTGTTACGTTGATGTTTTCCACAAATTTGTTCAATATTAGGTTGTAACACTTGTATGCTTTCCTTGTACTTGAGTAACCAACAATTTCTCCTTTTTCAATATGAGAGTCAAACTTTCCCATTCTTCCATCTTCTCTTTTGATGTAACATTTTCTTCCAAAAACTCGGAAGTGATTTACATTTGCTCGTCTTCCTTTCCATAGCTCGTAAGGAGTTTTGTCACTGTTGTTTCTGAGTGTTACTCTTTTTTGAATGTGAAATGATGTATGCACTGCCTGTGTCCAAAAAATATCTTTCAATTTGGAATCCATTAGCATTGTTCGAGCCATTTCATGTACTGTCTTGTTCTTTATTTCAACAAATCCATTCTATTGATGTGTCTTAGCAATGGAGAATTGCCTTTTTATTCCATGACTGTTGCAGTAGTCCATAAATTCCTTTGAAGTGAACTCACCTCCATTATCATATCTCAAGCATTTGATTTTTGAATCCATTTCATTTTCAACCATTTCCTTGTAGATCTTGAAGTTTTCAAAATCTTCTGACTTATTATTGAGAAAGAAAACTGCAGTCATTCTTGTATAATCATCAACTAATAACATAAAGTATTTCTCACCTTTTAAACCCTTTGTTGTAGTTGGTCTAACTAGATCAGTATGCACAATTTCCAGTGGTCTTGTTGTTGAATATTCCTTTGATTTGAACCTGGTCTTTGTTTGCTTTCCTTGTTGACAATGATTGCATAAAGTGTTGATTGGTTTCATGATCTGGATAATTTATCTGCCTGCTTCTCTTATGATGACTTTGACAAGGTTATCAAAATGCATGTGACCCATTCTTCTGTGCCATAGCCAAATTTCATCTTCCTTTCCTAGAAAACACTTTTCATTTCCAATTTCACTTAAAACATATATGTTTCTTGAAGTTCTCACAACTGTAGTTGTTGGTGCGAATTTTATCAAACCAGGGTCCTTCTCAGGCTACCAACAAAAGGTAAAGTGTATTCTAGAGTGTTGGCATTTTCATCTCCCCTGAAGAGAATAAGTCTCACCCGAAGCATTACTGAGACAAATAGATAGGGAAGGGTAGGGAAAGGACTAAAGAGGATCCATAGAGCCTTCAGAGCTCATTCATGTTCTTGTGTGAGAGACATGAGAAGATCTAAAACATATGAATGCAAGAATCGAACCTACTTACGTTGCAAGAAAGAATTTAAATGTAGAACCATGAAATAGAAATCATAAGCCATAAGGAAACACTGTAATGCATAAGTAAACATACAAAGACACAACATATTTGAAAATTTGGTCCTTCTTCATATTAACTTTAGGATCTTTCTCTGATTACAGACTCAGAAGTACACAATAGGGCGCAATACATAATCTTCGTTTTGGATTTAGGTCACAGAGCTTTAATTCTCCAACTGATAGTTCCAATTCATTATAGACTCAGACTTGTCTTTTTTCGATTTATAACAATTCTCAACAACTAATTCCAAAACCTGGGCGACTTTGACCAACGTGACTCAACTCAAACCAACTAACCAACGAACCCAAGAACTAACGAACGAACCCTTTTACATTTATTTTTAGCCGTATATATAGCTGGGTTGTGTCTTCCTTCTCAGCTTGCATGCTTTCTTGTTTTGTTGCAACTGTTTGTTTCTTCGCTATCATTGCGCTGACTTTCACAACTGCTTTCTCTTTCTCTTTCTCTTTCTCCCGACCTCTGATGGAGTTAGCGCAACTCATTCTTAGTCAAAACTTGTGCAATTCCTTCTCAAACATGAAGGGCCCAACAGGCTCCGACCACAATCCTTGACTCGTCCTCGAGTCAAGCGCTTGGTTCTTTCACATCCTCCAGGAGAATCTGTTGTTTTCCCTTGTCTATCTTTTCTTCTTCTTTGGGCTCTTATGTTTTTTAATTTTCTTCCTTTACCTCCTCAAATGAAGGGCCCAATTCTAGTACCAACTCTAATTCTCTGTGATTTACTCATTGAAATATGTCAACTTTGTCCAGCCATTTCCCGACGAGGAGTGATGCTTCTGCAAAAAACTGTTGGGTCGTTTCTTTGTTGTATTCCTTTGGCTTGGCCACAACCAACAAGTTCCACTCGCAATCTGCTGTTGCGTCGACTTGATGCATTTACATGTAGGTGGTCTGAATTACAGGTTGAGAGTTGCACATCTCTTTCTTGGCTACAGACTGTGCCTCATAGAGTGTATTTAGTTCATTGTTGGCCTGTTGAATTTGGTCGAACTTCTTTTGTTGCTCCATGGGGTCCATTGTGTCCGCAACTTCTTCGTTCAATACCTAGATATTTGTGCGCACCTCCTCCAAGATCCGATTCCATCGAGCAATGATGCTCATCCAGTCGCTAACTTCGCTCAAGATTTTGGTGCAATCCATTGTGTGCTTGTGCAGCGTTGCTTGGGCATTGTTACCTTGCAATATGATTTTCTTCATTTTTTCTTATAGTTGCTGACGTTGTTGTTCTGCTTCCTGCTGGACCTGTTGTAGCTTCGCTTGCAGCTGCTCAGTGTGAGTAGCGATTTGTTTCCATTATTCTTGTAACAACTCGATCGATTGCTCTGGCTCTCCTACATCGTTGGCTTCGGGTAGGTCAGGCACAACCTTTTGAATCTTTGGTTAGGCTTCAACAAGTTTTTCCTGCACTTTTTCCAGTTTGTGTTGGACATGGAGTTTGTCATGTGCTTCCTGCATTCTTCATGTTTGCGCAACGAACTGTTCCTTCCTTGCAATCTCAGAGAATCTCTCGACCTCCTGGAGCCTTTTCTCTAAATGGTCCGTTGATTCCCTAATTAGTCCAAATAATTATGGCGCTGACCATTGTACCATGTCGACAGATGAAGGAGTTGCTTCAGTGGGTGCTCGCGTCTATAGTGGAAGTCCATTGGCCATTGAATGGTCTGAGCGGGCTTCTACCTCTTCCTCCATTGGTGGCATTGGTGCGATCCTCAACCTTAGCTCTGCAGGAAAAAGAGTCAGAACCTCTATTTTGGCTATGTTGATCCATGTGGATATCAGTTGCCACCCACCTTTTCCAAATGGCTCAAAATAGTTTTCTGGCCATTTTGGCAATTTACTATTTTTAGCAGGTTTTAACTTCCGGGGCCATTTTGAGGGTCCAAATGAAGGTTTTTCGATATCAAGGTTCTCAATGATATCTTAAGGCATAATTTATCCCCCAAAATGAATCTCCTCGAAAATACCTTTCCAACGAGCTATCACACACCTAAAACGAAGATCGTATGCAAAAGTTACGACCCCGAGAAGTTGATGTACTCACTTACCCAAATGGGGCCCACATGACTTTTGGCGCTTCATCTCCTAGGGTTAGGTTTTTGGATGTCTAGGACTTTTGGCATTCCTGTTTATTGTAAAAGGGCCTTCAGAGCCTCATTTTAATCATCTTCTTGCAAATGCGAGTAGCCGTCACATCTCTTCTCAGAGATAAGCTGCCACCATTCTAGCGAGTCTTTCACTCTGTATTTTTACAGTCTCTGTACATTTCTTTCTTTAATAGAAATCGTGTATTACTATATATCTGTGTTTATGGTTGCATATCTAATACAGTTATGTTATATTATTGAATATCTGTGATATCTCTGTGCATTTCCTTATTATATCTCCTCTCTCATTTCATGCCGAAAATAATCCGGATCAATGGTATCAGAGCAGGCTGCTCTTGATCATTATTCAGTGCATGTCCCCGACGAGGTCTGAGTATAGAAAGTTGGGTCTCGAGCTTGTCTCTCTTGAAGACAATCGCTCTCGCACACCCAAGAATCCCTCAATGGCGGAAGAAAAGAAAAACAACGGAGCAGACGATCCTATCAATCTGTTGCTTGAGCAAGCTCTCACGCGACAGAGGGACGAAATGATGGAGAATTTTGCCCACATCCTTCAATGCCTGTCGATAGAATCATTCACATATTCATCAAGCGGCCACTTTGGAGGCACCTTTCCTTTCAAGGTACAAGTTAACTCTGATATTCCTGTATTTGAAGGACAGATAGATGCAGAAGCCCTAGAAAAATGGTTAACACTGCTAGAAGGTTATTTCTCTGTTCACAATTTTTCTGACAGAGAAAATATCACCTTCTCACTCCTTAAAGCTCTCCCTCATGTCAAACATTGGTGGGAAACTTACTGGGAGAAAATTTCCATGGAGGAGTCTGGAATATATGGGGCCGATCCCACTTGGGATTTTTTTGTGGATGTGGTAAAGGAACAGTATTACCCTATTGGCAACTATGAGGTCCAGTACATGAGATGGACCACATTGCGGAAAGAGAGGGGCCAAGCAGTTCCATAGTTCACTAATACCTTCGATACCTTGCGCACCAAGCTGGGTATCAAAGACTCCGAGCGACATTTGGTTTTGAAATACCATGGGGCTCTACACAGATACATCCAGACTGAAATGGATTTTTTGGACATCTCATCACTCGGTACTGCTTATCGATATGCTGTTAAAATTGAGAAAAAAATTAAGCACCAGAACAAACGGGAGTTCGGTTCTGCAAATCCGCAACAACCAAAGGATGACAAAGACGACCCTAAGAAACAGTTCCTCGAAAACTAGTCCAAGACACAGGAAAATAAGGGTCACGGGAAGACAAAGAAGGACACCGGAAAATGGTGTGATTTCCACAAAAGACCCTGGAACAACACCGATGAATGTCATTCAAAATAGTCATTGGTGTCCAAGATCAAAGACAAGGAGCCGAACCCTGATCCAGAATGTGATTCTGAAAATACTGGTAAAGGACATATCATTGATGCAGACCCCACTGCTATTGTCACAACCGCAACAATTCAACCAGAAGAACCAACAAATCCTGAAGAGGGGGAGCACCTTTTTCATTCATAGATGTGGGTGAAGGGGACCCTGCTGCATTTTATTGTTGATAGCGGAAGCCAGAAAAACCTCATCTCAGCAGAGGTCGTCAAACAGTTGGGATTGTCGACAACACCACACCCGCAACCATACAACATCGAGTGGCTTCAACAAGGACGAGATCTCCATGTCAACCAACAGTGTCGATTGTCATATGGCATCCAATCCTTCAAGGATGAGGTATTATGTGATGTTGCCCCACTAGATGTTTGTGATGTTCTCTTGGGCCAACCATATATGTGGAGACGCCATGCTGTTTATGAGTCTCGACCCCGTAGTGTCATTGTTACATTGGGGGTCATCTCTATAGAATACCAGAGGTAGTTCTGACTACTCTTCCACCTAAAAAGTGCCGCAAGGTAGTATCCCATACTGCAAAATTTAGCTTCTTCACAATCTGTTCAAAAGGAGAACAAAAGGACACTGCAACCACTACAACCTTGCCCCAAGCACCTTTTATCCAACAGAAGAAGGTCGACAAGGCTGAAACAAAGTGAAAAGATTCCTTTTGCACATCGTCCTCTCATGTATCTCGACTTGTTGAGAAGCCTCAACCGCAACAGGTTCGTGACAGATTTCCACAAACTAAGCAGCGCGACGTCTCCAACAAGACAAGCAACTCACCAAGATGCAGATTCAAAAAATGATTTTCCCTCTCCCCCGGGAACTCAATGCAATGGAGACCATTGCTTCCTAAGGAGGGAGTATTGATCCAGGTGGATATCGGTGGCCACCCACCTTTTCCAAATGGCTCAAAACAATTTTCTGGCCATTTTGACAATTTACTATTTTTAGCAGGTTTTAACTTCCGGGGCCATTTTGAGGATCCAAATGAAGGTTTTTCGAGATCAAGGTTCTCAATGATAGTCGAAGGCATGATTGAGCCCCCAAAATGAATCTCCTCGACAATACCTTTCCAACAAGCTATCACACACCTAAAACGGAGATCGTATGCAAAAGTTACGACCCCAGGAAGTTGATGTACTCACTTACCCAAACGGGGCCCACATGACTTTTGGCGCTTCATTTCCTAGGGTTAGGTTTTTGGATGTCTAGGAATTTTGGCATTCCTGTTTATTGTAAAAGGTCCTTCAGAGCCTCATTATAATCATCTTCTTGCGAATGCGAGTAGCCGTCACATCTCTTCTCAGAGATAAGCTGCCACCATTCTAGCGAGTCTTTCACTCTGTATTTTTACAGTCTCTGTACATTTCTTTCATTAATAGAAATCATGTATTACTGTATATCTGTGTTTATGGTTGCATCTCTAATACATTTCTGTTATATTATTGAATATCTGCGATATCTATGTGCATTTCCTTATTATATCTCCGCTCTCATTTCATGCCGAAAATAATCCAGATCATATGTAGAGTTGCATCAATTCTGCACATTGTTGAGGGTTCGGGAGAACCTGCTCCATTTGTGCTCACATAGCTGTCATATCTTGCTCAGTTGTCAATTCTGGTTCATTGTGTGCATATGGTATCTCTGGCTCTTCTGGTACTTCTGCTTCATGTGCCGTGATTTCTTGGGCATCCTCACCCTTGGCTGGTGAGGTGATTTGCTAGTTGCGGTTGGGTTCTAGCTCCTCTCTACTTCATGCACCTTCTTCTTGTGATGAAGACTCAGGTTGCTATTTATGGGTGTCTAGATTAAGATCATCCAACGTTGTGATCGGCTCTGAGGATTTGGTGTCAGGACCAGGAACTTCTGAACTTTGCTTGGGTGACTCTCTGGTTATTTGTGGGAGGCGTCAGTCCACTATCTCTGGCTGATCTAGCTACATCAGCTCTGAGGTTGTGGTCTGATGTGGACTGGCAGTGATGAGGTTTAGGAATTGGAGTGGTGGGAGGTGCTCAATGACAAATGTGGATGGAAATGTTTCAGGCTCCGGGTCATCCTGAATATCAATGATAGTGGTGGATTTGGCCATGATGTGGGTACGGGGAGCGGAAGATGAAAGGGGTTGTGGGTTCATGGGTTTGTTTGGCGAGACCCTAGTTCTGGGCCTCTTCACCATTGCTTCAGTGCTAAGAAGAACACCCAAGATATAGTTAACCTCCGTGCCTGATAACACGACATCATCTAGAAGATGATGACGGGCTGATCGTTTCCTCTACTCCAACTGTTGTATCTCTTCTTACTCATCGAAGTCTGTTTGTATCAGAGCATATGGATTCTTCTACTCGGGGCCTAAGCTCGGTCCTTCTCCTTAATCCTTGTCTTTTTTATTTAGCATCTCTGCAGGCAAAATGTAATTCATCCCTGCTTTACACGGGCTACGTTTGACTCCTGACCATGACATGACTTCCTTATTGAAGGCTTCCACATCCAAATAGAATGGTAGCATCCATGTGTGGAAATGTTCCTTGCTGACATGTCTCGACCAGACGAATGTATTATGTCAGTTCATGCTGAAGGCTCCCTGTGTTACAGTTGAGGAGCTCTTGCAGGATGCATAGCCTCTGCATTGCATCTATCATACCATTATACCATTTGGAAAATGTTGTCTCGTTGAGTGTTGTATTCTCTAAGTCTAGTTTGGACTGCCATGGCTCGAACATCTTCTCCATGTGCCCCCTATCTGGTATTGTCAGATATCTACCCACAGGTGTCTTCCATTTGAAAATTGTGAATTCCACAAGTAGGTATCCATAGGTGAAGGTTCATATCTTCTCTTGTGCTTCCTCACAAGCTACTAGTAGTTCCTCCAACAGGTAACTACACCAATTGAACACTGCTCCATTTGCGCAAAAGTTTGTGACTGATAACACATCTAGAGTGCATTCTCCTTTATAGTACGACCTCATAAACTTGATGGATATGATGTAGAAGCCAGTCCAGACTATCTCGGGTAGTATTGGTTCAATTACTGTTGTGCGTTCTCCTCTCTTTGTGTTAGATCTCTCATATAGGCTAGGCTCACATTTATTTTTCCCATGCTTATCGGGACCCTAGAATCCCTTCGACACATCCTCTCCTTGGGAGGATAGTCCAGTAAGTTGTTGGATGTCTTCAACATGGATTGGATACCTCTTATCCAACCATAGACTTCTGTCATGCATCCTGCTTATCAAAAATTTCATGCAACACACAATATCGCCCGTGGTACCAAAGACTGGTAAGTCTCTCAGGTTCATGATGGTTGAGTTAAATAAGTTGATGAACTCTTATTTTGGTCCAAATTGCATCCCTCCGATTCCATCCAGAGCTATCTCCCAAAAGACATATGTGTGCATCTGTGGGAACAAAGTTGAATGTCTGAGGTCAGGGTTGAGGAGCTTAATGTGCTCTACCTTTCCTTTGAGATCGCCCATGATCTTGAACCGGAGGTTGTAGGGCTCATCTGGTACTTATTATTTAGACATGGTGCTTCGACTTACTATGGCTCTTGGCATTCACACTTTTGTGGCAGGTAGGAACTAGGGTTACACCTGCAACTTGTACAATGGTACCAACTGGTTTGTGCTGATGAGTTTGGAAATGGATATTATCTTTATAGAAACAACACATTCTCGACTGAGTTCTGAGAGCCTTCTACTTGTCTTAACGGGTAATTTTTAGCAGTAACTACTACTCATCATGACCGTATGGAAGCAACCGGGTGTGAGTTTTCCAATGGGACAATTTAATCAAGGTAAATCCTATTGGGCGATCTTGGTATTTACTTATTTGAGTGGAGTAGGGATGCGGCCAATTTGAAACCTTTATGTTTGAAGGGTGGGTGTCTCAGCATGGAATTCGATGGAATATTGGCATAATGTGTCTTTATGGCTTGACGGGCGTCAAACGGGGTACCAAAATGGCAATAAAGGTTGTGACTAGACTGGGTTTGTGTGTCCTATGGACTCAGATTGTATTTGGATTCATGGCCCCTCCGACCACAAAGGTTGTCCCCGTCATATTTAATGACTGCCATTAATGGAACCTCTTATGTTGTAGGTCCTGTACTGCTGATTCATCAACTCTATATCAACCAACACTTAAAAAAACAAATGAATAGTGTGTTATGGCGCAATACTGTGCACATGGACTGTCCTTCTCTCTTAGTTTTGATACAGGTAGGGATTCAGGTGAGCACCATTCACCCATCCCAGTCATAACATACCATCTAGTTTCACGCGTCGGACTGCTCTTGAGGGTCGGATCTCCGCAACTATGAAGGGTCCCAACCAGCGAATACGCAGCTTGCCAGGATTCTTCTGGTATCGGATATCATAGAATAACACCTTGTCCCCTTGTGTGAATACCTTGGTCTTAATGTGTCGGTCATGCCAATATTTTTGTCTTTCCTTTTCAACTGAATGATGGAAATCTACTATAAATCAGGTTTCCTCGAGTTCTTGTAGCTCCATAAGTCTCTGCGCCACTGATTCCTTTTCTGTCATACGTGTGACTTGTGCAATATACAGAATTGGATTGATGAACTCTACAGGCACCACTGTCTCTCTCCCATAAACCAACTGGAATGGTGTGTATTTGTGGAGTTTCTTTGTGGTTGTCCTGTAGGGCCATAGTACAGCTGGAACTTTGTCATCCCTGTCCTCCTATTTTTCACAGCAGACCTTTGTTAGTCCTCTTTCCAGAATCTTGTTCAAGTCTTCAACTGTTCCGTTGGCCTTTGGGTGGTAAGGACTGCTCTTGTGATGCTGGATTAGAAATTTTGCTGCAAGTGTTGCTATAGTGTTGCTAATGAAATGAGCTCCCTGATTTTTGGTTAGGCTCCTGGGACATTCAAACTAGGTAATGATATTCTTGAAAATGAACTGGCAGCAATATCTGTCGAACAGTCATGTACCACTACTACTTCTTCCCAACAGGTAAGGTAGTCAGTCACGATAATGATGTACCTAGCCTTTGAATGTTTGGTTGTGGGGTTGATTGGTCCAATGAAGTAAACTGCCCATTTCTCAAATGCCTGTAGATCTCTAACTGGTTGTGGTGGTGGTTCATATCGGTGTGACGGCTTGCCCACTCGTTGAAAAACATCACACGATCTAGCGTATACTTTTTCATCCTTGAAGAGTGTTTCCCACCAAATTCCTACCTATAGAAACTTTTGTGTCATGGCCTTTCCTCCTATGTGGACTCCTGCAATTCCACTATGGCATTCCCATAGTATATCCTGCCTTTCATGATCCAAGACACATCGTCTAAGGATGTTTACTAGTCCTAGTTTATACAATTGTTCAGCAATCAGCTGGTAATCTGTGGCTCTAACGACCATATGGCGTTTTTGGGTTGCGGAATATGGTTCAGGACATGCCCCTGCACTAAGAAAGATTTCTATGTCCTCCAGATATTCCGGTATGGCCTCAATCCTGAACAAATCTGCATCTGGGAGTTGGTCATCCACTGCTCCACCACTTTCTCCTGACTCTAGCTTGGATAGATGATCGGGTCCAATGTTGCATCATCCCGGCTTGATGATGACATCAAAGAAAAATTCCTGAAATAGCAACAACCATCTACAAATTCTCCCTTCCAACACAAGTTTGTTAACTAGGTATTTCAATGCAAAATGATTAGTAAATAATTTGAAGTGAGACCCTAATAGATAATGTCTAAATTTCTGTAAATCATAAATCATTGCTAAGCCTTCCCTTTCTGTCGTTGTGTAGTTGCATTCTTCTTGTGACAACTTTCGACTAGCAAAATAGATAGGGTGATCCATAGCTCCATCTCCAGGTTACGTTAAGATAGATCCTAGGGAAATTCCTAAAGCATCTACATGGATGAGAAATTCCTTCTCCTAGTTTGGGAATATCAGAATCGATGTTGTAATGAGTTTCTCCTTAAGTCTCTCAAATGCTTTATCACATTCAGGAGTCCATTGGAATGGTTCATCCTTTTTCAGGAGGTTTTCCAGAGGTGTAGTAATGTTGGCATATCTTCGAATGAACCTACGATAGTAACCTGTTGGTCCTTTTGTGGAGCACCACTGTTTATCACTTGTAGGTGGTGTCATATTCACAATGATCGCAACTTTGGCTGGGTCTACCAGTACTCCTTCTCGACAGACTATGTGGCCCAAACAATTTCCATCTAGCACACGAAATATACACTTTTTGAGAGTTAATGAGATTTGAAATTCTCTGCATCTGTCAAACATTATCCTTAGAAGTGCTACATGTTCCTTAAGTAGGCTATATATTTTCCAATCATCCATATAGACTTCTATAAATTTGTGAATGAACTCTCTAAAGGCTGCTATCCCAATCCTGGAGAAAACTATAGGGGTTTTATTTAAGCCAAATGGCATCATGTTGTATGCAAAAGATCCCCATTTTTTAATGAAAGTGGTCTTTCTTTTGTCTTCTTCAACAATCCTGACTTGATGGTATCCTGAAAATCCATCTGTAAATGAGTATGCTTCCTTCCCCGCAACCTGTTCTAGCACCTCATCAGTAAAGGGTGTTGGGAAAGGGTCGTGCACATAGGCAAAGTTGAGGCTTATATAGTCCACACAAACTCTAATATCCTCAGTGCCTTTCTTTCTTTGAATGACTATCGAGCTGACCCACTCTGCTTCCTCTACGACAAAAATGAGACCTGCTTCTAACATATTATCAATCTCCTTCTTAACTTTCTCTTTTACTCTTGGGTTAAGACAATATGGTCTATGTTTGATAGACTTGGATCCTATTTTTAACTCAATCTTCATTTCTCCCATGACTCCTTTGATTCCCTTTAATTCTGAAAAATTCTTTGTGAACAAATCCTCATATTCCCACAGTAAACTTTGTATTTCCTGACTGGTTTTCTCATCCTAGTAATCTCCCACCATAGCTATCTTGGGTTGCTATGCAGTCCCTATGTTGAGTCTGTGCAACTTTAATGGGTGGTTGTAGGAACTATCGGTCTGGATGGGTATGGTGTTTTGGATTTCTCTGATCCCCTTTGTCTCTTTGGTGGTTAGGTTTCTCATTTCTTCTAAGTCGTCTAGGATTTCTGAATCTTTGTTAATTTGATCGAATTCTATAGGCTTCTCAGTCAAGGGTAAGTGGAGTTTAGTCTAAAGTTCTTGGGTATGCTTGGGAAACACTACAAGGTTCGATCTCTTATTACCATTGGCTATAAAAATAAGTTTTCTAATCTTTCACAGCGCTAGTTCAAGCTCAGGGTACTTACTTGTGAATGAGAAATCCTTGCAAAATTGAGCTGCCAGTGTTTTCCAGTCATTGGTCTATCTTCTGGTTTCCTCATGTATAAACCAAGACTTTAGTATTGGTCCTAGAGAGAGGAAATAACTGAACCCAGAAGTGAGAGGGTATCTCCGCAGCCTGCCACTGTGTTGTGAATTGTTCAATGTGTATTCTAGGGTCCGATTCTCCACTGAACAGTTGTGCAACTTGAAGATCTGTCTGCATCTCTGATTCCATCTGATCCTTATTCCAAAACCTGTACTTGATAGCTTGCTTCAACTCATCCCAAGTTCTGAGTACGACTTTATGGGTGGCCCACCATCTAGCGGGGTTGTTCTAAAAGGCTACATCTAGTACCAAGATTCTTTGATCTTTTCTCACGTTCTCTTCCATGTTTTGAAAAACATTGTTTAGATCTGAGGTACCATCGTATATTGGGTGTTTTCTAACTTCAGTCCCAACCCATATGGTCATTCTAAAAGTTGTGCATATTCTTGAGAATCTTTCGTGTGAACCTTGTTGCCAACTATAAAAATCTAATTCTGAATCTTCGTCTGCTGACTGTATACTTCTCCATCTTACTGATCCATCAACAATAGGGTTTATATAATCATTTCTTGTCCCAGCTATTACAGTGTACAACTTTTCTAGGTATTCTCCCTCCATATTATTGTATGCTGGTTCTATGTACCTGGGTCCTAAATATGGATCCAAAGGTTAAACTACCTTGATTCCCTCAGCTTCAAAAGTCATGGTGTCTTTCTTTAAATCGATTACTGCATAATTTTCATAGGCGCAATCGATGCCAAGTAGTGCAGGGTAGGGGTCCTTATCTCCCATGATCTCAATGACTTAAAAGTCAACTACTGTTTTTACTCCTGCTACATCGATTTCCACATTCTCTAGTCTTCCTATGGGGAAGATAAAGTATTGGTTTTCAATTCTTAATTGAATTGGGGAATATGTCAATCTCGATTTCCTAAGGCTTCCCAAGTCTTCTTAGGAAAAATGTTCACATATGACCCTAGGTCCAACATGACGTCCTTAATTTCGAAGTCATCTAACTAGGCTACCAGTCAAAATTATTTTCTGGTTCATACTTTTCTTCCCTGCACTCTCTGAGTACTCTTCTCAGGAATATTACCCATTATCCTTACTTCTAAGGTTTCTTCATTCCCTAAGACTAGGTACAATGCATTGCGCAATTTTTCTATTAGTTGATCATTCCCTAGAATGCCAGAGAATAATTGGAACCAAAGGTCAACTACGTTTTGAGGTTGCTCAGGTTGTCTTGGTATGACTACAAAGTTTCTGGGTGCAAGGGGTGAAGTAGGGACTTGTTCCATATTAGGGTAAATAGTCGGCTGAGGGGGGTTCTCTCGCATTTCATGACTAGGAACATTCTGGAATACTTCTATGGAATCTTTAAAGAACAACTTTTTCTTTAGGGGGTCATACCTGTCTCCCTTAGGTGTTGCTTTCTGGATCCGAGGTAGATTATCAGCTTCAACTCCTGTCTTCGCTCCTCCTCGAGTAACGATATTAAGGTTGGGAAATTGTCCCTTAGAAATCCTCTTGATCTCTGAACTGATAAGGTTAGTTCCTCTTTGTCGTATTCTGTCTTCCCACTTTGCAATTAACTCTGACCACTCTTCAGTTGCATGTTTGTTGGTTCTGCAGTGGGAGCACCATGGTCGCCTTGGATGAGGACAATCTCTGGCCATGTGAACTTGTTCATCACATTTATAACATCTACTTGGTCCTCTTCCCCCATTTATTCCTCCTCTGAAATCTCCTCCAACTCCACCTCCTCGACCTCTTCCTGGTCCCTGAGGGTTTTCATTCACCATGAATGTTGTTCGGTCTAACCTATTTGCAAGTGTGTCCAACACTCTGCATTGATTGGTAGTATGTGTGGTAGATGCGCATAACTCAAAGTGTACTGTTTTTGGTATTGTTGAATAGTTTTGCATGACAAGGAACTGTCTTGGCCCATGCCCATGGATTCAAAAGATATCACAATATTTCACTGTTGGTGTTGCTTGGCTTCCTGGGAAAGCATGGTATAGGGAGGGGTTATGGAATGATGAATTCTTCGACACTTGCGCAACTCCTCCCGTGGGTCTTGGTGGGGTTATCATCATATTCTAAGGAGGTTCAAGTCCCCTCATTCGCAGACATTTGTTATCTAGATGACTTTCCATGTAACATCCAGTGCACCAAACCTGTGGTCGGCATGGTCTGGGTATCGTCAGCTCCTGAATATTTTCTGTAAGTGTCGATATCTTCCCTTATAGTTGTGCCAGATTCACATCTACTAGAGGTTGGGTTAATCTCAGGCTCCCAGGGTATCCCACCATAGATTCAATCTTCATCGATTGTTCTAAAGCATCTTTTAACGTGGCTATCCACTATTTCGTTAGAGGAATTTGAGTCAGAGGCAACAACCCCTGAATGTACAACTCCCTTTGATTTTCTTCGTGGATTGGATGTGTCAACCTCCCTATGGCATCTTTAAACTTCTGGCTATACTCCCAGGCTAATTCACCTTCCCTCTGTTGGATCTCTCGCAACTCAGACAAAACCTATTGCTCTGACTGAGGTAGATTGAACTCTTCTATGAACCTCGTCCATACCTGGCCAAGTGTGAACGCTTGACCTTGCATCCCTAGTACTCCTCGTTCAATGATATTCATGTACCACTTGAGAGCATGACCTTTCAAGGAAGTCTGGAACTCAACCAGCTTATTCGCATCTGGACTCCCTGTGGATCTCCAGATTTGTTTGCACAGGAACCAATGCTGCTCAACGTCTTCATCTCCCTTACCCAAAAATTATGGGTATCAGGCAATTGAACCTCCCACATGGCTGGCCATTGTTGATCTTTTTTTTTGTATCAATATGAACCCTAACGATCCTACTTGCGATCTGTCGGGGGATCCCAATATCCTCCTTGTACTCGCACTTCTTGGTTGTGACTGATTAACTAATTCTATTGGAACATAAATAACATGAGAAGGTAGTATCGAACTTACTTCTTGTATAGAAGGCACCTGGGGTGTGGGTGCTTTGGGGTTGGCGCCACTGGATTCAAGGTTGTTTTCGTTGATCTGGGGGTCTCGTTAGCTTCCACTAGGACGATCTCTTCATCCAAATTCTCGATCTCTCCTGTTATCGAGGACAAATCTTCTCTTTCTCCTCCAATATTTATGTCGGCTTCCTCCTCTCTTACATATGCACTTTCTCCTTCTCATCCCACTTCCTGGGGACTTCTTTCTCTCCTTGCTTCTCTCTCATGTAATCTTTGACTAGCAAGTCGTTCCTGTCTTCTCATCTTTTGTAGTTCTTCCATCTATCTTTCCTTTAATTCTCCCGATCTGCCTTCTTTCCTCAACTTTTCAGACTGTCTTCCTACTTTATTGATCTTTCCGCGCCACCACTTCTTAACTATGGTGACTCTCTTCAAGGCTCGCTCATCTCTTGAGTCCATTTCTTGATGTTTCACCCCATTTTTCAAAGAACCCTTCCCCTCTCTCATGCCATGACTCTCACCTTGTCTCGCCCTACCCCAAGCGAGGGTGTTTACGTTGCCATCTTGGTTTGGGACATAATCAACATCCCTTCCTCCATCAAGAAAACCTTAATCCACAGGGGGATTTCTCTCACCATTCTTCCCCTTGCGCCTTTCTTGAAAATTTCCTCTTCCAGTGAGAAAGACTGGTGGTTCTCATTTGCAAATTTGATTATGTGTCCCTCTAGCGTGGTGCTAACCCAGGAATCCACAACTCATGTAACTGGGCAATATAGCCTATGGAGTGATGCTAAATTTTCAGTATCCCACGCACGGATCTTCTTTCCCCATCCCCAAAACTGTGGAGCTTCTTGGAGCCTATTTATCTAGTGAAAAAATTCTTCCAGGAGTTTAACCCAGAAAATATCGTACTGGTCACTCGATCCTTCTAAGTAAAATATTTCTTCGCGAGTTTTTTCCACGAATTTTCTTCTCTGTTCTGCTTCTTTCCATATGAAGGCATCACAGTTCCTTTCCCACCATTGATCAATGCCATATCTATGGATCAATGACATCATTCTCCCTACAGGTTCCCTTTTAACACAGGTCCCAACAACGAAACCATTTTGTTGGCGCGAATTTGATCAGGCCAGGGTCCTTCTTAGGTTACCAACAAAAGGTACCATGTAGTCTAGAGCATTGGCATTTTCATCTCCCCTGAAGAGAAGAAGTCTCACCCGAAGAACTGCTGAGATAGATAGATAGGGAAGGGTAGGGAAAATACTAAAGAGGATCCATATATCCTTCATAACTCATTATTTTTCTTGCGCGAGAGACATGAGCAGATCTAAAACATATGAATGCAAGAATCAAACCTACTTATGTTGTTACCAAGCATTTAAACGTAGAACCATCAAATAAAACTCATAATCCATAAGGAAACACTGTAATGCATAAGTAAACATACAAAGACACAACATATTTGAAAATTTGGTCCTTCTTCATATTAACTTTAGGATCTTTCTCTGATTACAGACTCAGAAGTACACAGTAGGGTGCAATACAGACTCTTGGCTCTGGACTCAGGTCACATAGATTTAATTCTCCAACTGATATTTGCAATTCATTACAGACTCATACTTGTCTTCTTTCGACTTACAACAATTCTCAACAACTAATCCCAAAACATGGGCGACTCTGACCAACTTGACTCAACTCAACCCAACCAACCAACAAACCCAGGAAATAACGAACAAACCCTTTTACAATTATTTTCAACCCTATATATAGTTGGGTTGTGTCTTCCTTATCGGCTTGCATGCTTTCTTGTTGTATTGCAACTGTTTGTTGCTTCCATGGTGTTGCGCTAACTTTTGCAACTGCTTTTTGTTTCTCTTTCTCCCAGCCTCTGATGGAGTTTGCGCAACTTGTGCTTAGTCAAAACTTGCACAATTCCTTCCCCAAACTGAAGGGCCCAACAATAGAAATCAATTTTCATGAACCTTATTTTCTTATCTTGCACTTTTGTGAATCGAAAGTAACTTTATGACCTTGGTCACACATTTGACTCACACTTAGAATATTATGTTTCATGTCTTCTACTAGTAGAACATTTTTTGCCTTTGTATTCTTGTTCCCAATTCTGACTGTTCCTTTTCCAATGATTTTAGCTGAATCATCATTTCCAAAGGAGACTGATCCATCTCTTTCCTTTCTTAATGTAAGAAACCTGTCTCTATAACTTGCCATGTGTTTTGAATAGCCACTATCAAAATACTAACCACATTTCTTCTGCTTATCTTGTAGATATAGTGTGCATTCTTCATTGTTGTACTGATTCTTCTTTCTTATCTATGTCATTTTCTGTGGTTCGCTAGGAGGGATTGTCATTCTGCAATCTTTGGCCATGTGTCCAAAGTTCTTACACTTGTAACATTCCACTTCAGTGCTCAATGATCCAAACCTATTGTAACTTCTTTGTGTTTCACTAGTCCTTCTTGGATAACCCTTTTGTGTATGACTTTCAAAGTTGTTTATGTTCCTGTTGTTAGCTCTGCAATTCACATCTTTATGTCCAAAATTATTACATGCATAACATAAACCAAAAAATATAGTTTGATACAAAGGAGTTGAATATCTTCTGAAAGGAGGTACTCTTATGAATCCTTTTTCTTCCTGAGACTTATTTGTTTCTGTCGGTCGCTGATTTTGAAATCTAAATCTTCTTGGTGGAGGAGTGTCTCTCTAAGTTTCTCTATATACTTTCCTATCCCCTTTGATTGTTTCTTCATAGGTTTTTGGATATGTTTCTTGTTCTGTTGTTTTGGAGCTTGATCCATTTTATTTCTGATTGTATCCAAGTTCGGACATGTCATGATTAGGCATTTGAATGCTAATAATGTCATTCAAAACTTTTGAGTTGTTTTGCATATTTTTCTTTTGAAGATCCTTTCTTAACGTGACAATTTATGCTCCCAAATTTTCAATCATCTTGTCTCTTCCTTCTAGTTGTTCTTTGAGTTCTTCTTCAAATCTTTTATCTTCTTCAATTTGAACCTTCAAATTTGTGATCATTTGTTCTAATTCTTGAGCGTCTTCTTTCTTGTATAGTTCCGCTTGTAGCTTCTTGTTTTTCCTCTGTTCTCTTCTGATAATTTCTATGGAACTCATCAATTCCTATCGATAGTCAAATTCTGTCTCTTCAATTTCTTCTTCGGCTTCTTCATATTCTACTTCGTAGTTTTCTTTATCAGAGTCTTCTACTGCCATGAATAGAACTCTTTTTGTCTCACTGTCACTGACTTCATCTTCATCTGATGATGATATGTCTTGTTTGGTGCATAGGGTTTTCTTGAAAACTTTCTTTGTGGTTATTTTTCCTTTATATGTTTGTTTGATTTTTGAGTCACCTTCATCATTTCTCTTTTTCTTATGAGGACATTTTTTAGAAAAATGACCAATACCATCACAATTAAAACAAATTAAAGGAATCTTGCCTCTATACCTACCGTCAGTTCCCTTGTTCAATCTTCATACAAAGTTGGTCACTTCTTCATCATCTTCTGAGATGTCATTATTGTTGTTATGTTCTTTTTCTTGTTGGTTTTCCTTTTGCTTTGATATTTTGGATGCTTTGAAGGCTGCTTCTTTTACATCTGGATTTTCTTGTTCAGTTCTCATTTTATATGCAGTGAATATTCCATGTAGTTCGTCCATGCTTATTGAGTTTAGATCTTCTCTTTCTTCTAGTGCTGATATATTAGGGTCAAATATCATAGGAAGAGATCTTAGTACCTTTTGAATGATTACATATTCTTCAATTTCTTCTCCCAATCCTATGATTGCATTTACTGTTTCATCAACTCGTAAAAAGTAATATGCAATATTCTCATCTTCCTTCATCTTAAGTGATTTGAACTGACCTCTGTAGGTTTGAAGCTTTGCTGCTTTGACTTTTGAATCTCCTTCATAAATATTTGAAGTTTGTCCCAAATCACTTTAGCGGATTTACAATGTGCAACTTTGGTGAATACCGTTTCACTAAGACCATTCATAAGTGCATTTTTGGCTTTGGAATTATTCTAATCGAGTTTCACTCCTTTGTCATTTGTTGGCGACACTGTTGGTACTGTGTATCCATCTACAATTGATTTCCAAATTTCAAATCCCTGTGCCTGTATATATGTCTTCATCCTTATGCTCCAAAAAGCATATTTATTTCCATCAAACTGTGGTATTCCATTTTTATACAAGTTGTTTCTCTCCATGATCTACCTTTCAGTGCTTAAATTGATTTCTAAAGGAACCTCACTCTGATACCAATTGTTGGACTACTGAGAGGGGGGGTGAATTAGTAATAGAGCAATATAATCCTTTTTCACCAAAATACAAGTGTTATATCAATGTATCATTATCATACAATAGTTACAGAGTAAACAAACAATGAAGAAATGAGAAATCACACACATACATAGTACACCTGTGTTTTTACGTGGAAACCCAAGGCGGGAGAAAACCACGTAATGATTTTTCTTATACGTCTTGAAGAATTACATTCATTAGAAGAACCAACTTCCTTTGTTTTCCAGCTGCAACTGGAAGGAGGCTCCAACCCCCTAGTTTCTCAGGCTACAACCTGAGGGAAGCTCCAACTCCCCAATTCTCTAGCTACAACCGGAAGGAGGCTACAACCGAAAGGTGGCTACAACCACCTATCCTTGCCCCATCCAACCACCCTGAAATATAAATGCCAAATGTAGACAACCTGTCACTGTCACTGAATCAACTACTGCCACTTTCAACCTGTCATTGTCAACCTGTACCAATAACCTATAACAACCTGTACCAATCAACCTGCACCAAACAAACTATACCAATAACCTGAACCAACATGTACCATGCATCAACCATGCATCAACCTTGACTCATCAAGATGTACCAACATCATCAAATATACACATCATGTATGTGAAAAATCATTAACTATACATCTAATCTATGTGCCAACTCATCAACTATACACCTCATGTATGTGCCAACTCATCAACTACTTGTCTCAACCATGTACCCAACATGTAACTCAACCATATACCAAATATATACACCAATATAACCATAAAAAATTCATCACTCTATCCATAAACCAAATACCATAAACCCTTACATCAAACCATGTGCCATAGCCTCACTGTTATGTAGCCTCAAGCTAAACCAACAAATTCAACAACACATCACAACCAAAAGACCAATACTCATATGCCAAATACCAGCAACAAAATACCAACTGTATCCCTCAAAAAATCTGATATATGTAGCAATACTGAACATCCAATACCATCTCAAGAGATAAACCCTATCTCACAAAACATACCTCAAACAAGATGTGCCATATCTATCATAAATAGACCCCAACCATGTTGTTGCCAGGATATTTCTGCCGCACTTTTTTTGCCGCGATTTTTCTTCCGCACTTTTTCTGTCGCGAATTTTCTGTCGTGATTTTGTTTCCGCACTTTTTCTTCCACGATTTTTCGGCTGCACTTTTTCTACCGCAAATTTTCTACTGCGATTTTTCTGCCATGATTTTTCTGCCGCACTTTTCTTGCTGCAATTTTCTCTATAAATAATACCTTCCCAAATAACCTTTCACAAAATATATATTCAATGGTATTCAAGTGTGATTAAATGAGAGAACTTTGCATCTTATTTATACTTTCAGGTAGCATTACAATTTCCTTATTTTAGGGAGTTCTCCATTTACTTTATTATTTAAATAATTTATTTTTCAAATACTTGACTTTTGGGGGCTTCTATATGACTCATTAGGGTTCTTCAACTTCATATGGCCATAACTCTCTAACCGTGAGGAGTTATGTGATGTTCCACATACCACTGGAAATGGCATGACAAGAACTATCCATATAGGATAGTTTCACTAACAAATTCACTGACCTTCATCTCATTATTCCATAATTAAGCATGGGTTCACTAACCATACTTCTAGGATAACTCAATCTGCAAAGCGTCTTCTCGTGAGGGATTTCACCATAAGGGGACCACTTTGGAGTTCATCCATTTGTACTTCTTATAAATCATGACAAGAAAATAATGAGTCATCTTTACATCAAACAAAATTGGGTCCATTACCCAAACCTTTGTGCTATCAGGCTTTCTTCGACATGAATGAAAACCAACCTTAGTCAACATAACTTACTGAAGGTGAGTTATATCGAGCATGCGTTATTCTCCTAGAGATCGTTAAATAAAAAATAGGTACTCATCTATCTGAATGGGGGAAATTTTTTAAGGAAGTGGGTCAAGTTTCTTGAAAACTTTTCAGGCAGCTCTTATAGTCGACCTTGAACACGACACTTATTTTCACTTTTACCGTACACTTGGATAATCCATTAAACCTCCACACTGAACCAATCCTATGAGTATTTCTACTCCTTTGACCCATATGAAGAATGCCTCAACACTTGCTGCATTATGTTTTGGTCCACTTTGATTTTATGCTGCCAAGTCTTACATCATGCCTCATTGTTCAAGGGAAGTTTCTGCCTCAAAATTCAGCCATCAACAAAGTTACCAATTTCCATACCTGTGTCATTCTATTTTCATATACTATATCTTATAACCTTCCTGTGAAAATTTTTGTGTCGACTGATGGGGGACACATTAATTCCCTCCTTCGACGAGTCTTTTATTGTCGACTTAAACAAATTATATGGGAAACTGACTTAGGAGCACATCAGTACTTTGGGACCTGCATTCCTTAATGTGAGGCCTCCTCACATTCGGAAGTGGGTATTTATCAATGACCCATGACCGACTGGTTCCATGAATGTTTGACTTCAACTCATTTTTCACATTCGCTGGATTGTACTTTAAAAGTTCCTTGAAAATCATCGACATTAATGGTGATTTATCTCACATTTGTTAACAATATACCTCAATGTTTGGTAATCAAGTGGTTTCTATCATGTTCGATATCAAATCATCTATTCACATGAACATAATAATATTGTTATAAATATTGGGACAAAGACCCTGGGTTGAGAATTAATCTACATATATACTTTACCCAGGTTGCAATGGAGACTATCAGACTGATATACTTTTTTTAACATGGATCCACTTTGTATTGGTCTGTGGCTATGTTCTTATCATATCGTAGCTCCACTGTGTATTATTTCATGGATTTAATCAATTCATTTCATAGAGAGATGGATCCACATTGTATCCCTAATGGCCATCTCCTTAGTCAATATTATTATGGATCTGCAGTGTATTTATGGGCAACCGTACTTTGAGTCACTTGTAGTCTGAGCATAGGTAATCCTGCCTTGGGAATAGAACCCATATTAACATTGTTTGATGGTTGTTTGTAGCTTCTACCAGGTTCCCCAATTCCATACCCTTTCTTCGAAGAATATACAAAGTGTTTCGGCCATCAACATTCATTTTCCGACTTCACAGTTTAGGGGGAATTTTGTTACACATCAAAATTCCTCACTTTGACAGTGTCACATTCTCATTGTCGTAATTGTTGTAAGTGTTTCACTTTTGTCGCAAGTGTCGTAAGTGTCACATTCTCTTTCACTAAGTGTCACATCACAAACGACACCATGAAAACACTTGCTACAACCCCTAAAACATATTATAAGAAGAATCCCCAACATCTGACACTCGGAACAAATGTTTTTCTATGGGAATTGTTCATCTTGGTAACTTATGGGAAGATCAACGCTCCCTTTCTCATACACAGGAAGTGATAGCGCCCCATGTCCATCTCAGGGGGAGTGTTTTAGTGCTCTATTTCCCATTTTAAGGGATCACTGAGTTGGTTGAGGAAATCTTGGAAGAAATCCCATTTTCTTCTAAAGACAACTATGGATGGATTGAGTTAGTTTGGATCGAATCTAACTCCAGGGATACATCTCAAGGAGATATCACAACTATTAGATCCATATCTTAAGCTAATTCCAAATATACCCAAGGTAGTTGGGCCTCTCAAAGCCTATAAATGGAGGCATTCACATGAAGAAAAGGAAAAAAGAAAATTATCAAAGAATTGTTATTTTGATTGTGGATCTTTCGAGAAAGGGTTTGATGAGGAGTACTTGGAGAGGCTGTTGCAATATCATAAGAAGATTGTAAGTTTGTTATTGAAGTTCTCATCTAATATACGTGGCCTATTTCCTTCAAGTATGTGGTTTCATGTTCTTTTGTATGTTTAATTTTATTTTCATAGACGAATTTGCTTTGCCTAATCCATTAGAGTAGAAGGAAGTTGTTTGTTTCTTGTTGTTCATTGCAGGTATTTATTTGCGCCAGGAATTGGATCAAGATTGTAGATAGGAGCATATAGGGAAAACTTCATAAACAAAGTACATATTAATTTACCTTCTCCTCTCTTTTTCGATAAGAAAAATGAGTTTATAGGAATGGTAGTGTCCAAATGATTGTTTTTGTATTGGAATAAGGGTCAGTAATCTGAGGGGAAGTTTAGAGGTCTGCGGGGGAATATTTATGTAACATATGTGTCTATTTATTCTTGTTTATGTCAGAGACTAGATTGTGACTGGTGTTGAATGTCCAAACATTGATTGGGATGGTGATGACTGTTCAAACGTTGGTGTGAATTGGCCCTCACCTTCAATGTATGATTTGGTGATGAAGGGGTTCTTCTAATTTCCTTCTTGAAGCGTGATTTGGTTTTGGTGGAAACCCTCCTCCAAGCATATCAAGACTGCCTTCTCTATTATTTCTTCCATTATTTTGTTCACAAAATTCTTTATTTGTTCAATAGTGTTGCTCATATTTTCCATAATTTTCATGTTTTTAAGAATGATATTTTCCATCTTGAATGCATGTGCTTTTGGATTTCACCAAGATTTTCACTCTTATACCACTTGGAATATTAATACTTGATATATATAAAACATATATTTCATATTTAATAAATCTATTATGTTGATTAATTGGGTTGGTTGTCATTGATGTCAACCCTTGAAGAAAGTTCGGTAGCGAATTTTGGTAGCACAAAGGTTTGGGTAATGGACCCAAGTTTGTTTTATGGATAATGGTATGAGTTTTGATATATTTTTAGGAAATACTATTCTATATGGATATTATATGTCATACCATTTTCGGTGGTATGTGGAATGTCACATAACTCCTCACCATTAGAGATTTATGTCCATGTGAAGTTGGAGAACCCTCACGAGTCATCTAAAATCCCCAAAAGGTCAAAGTAGTCAAAGTGGTTGCAAAGAAGAAATTATTTAAATAATAAAGTGAAGTGATGAGTGTACTATAATTCAAAGTGGATACAAAATAAATTATTTAAATAATAAATTTAATGGAGAAATTACTAAGTGGACAAGTGGTTAGAAGTGGGTTAGACCTAAAATAGGGAAAGTGGTTTAAGAGATTTTATAAGGTAAATAATAAAGTGAAGTGATGAGTGTACTATAAGTAAAAGTGGATACAAAAGGAATTATTTAAATAATAAATTTAATGGATAAATTACTAAGTGGACAAGTGGTTAGAAGTGGGTTAGCCATAAAATAAGGAAAGTGGTTTAAGATGGTTACAAGGTAACCCCTTGAGGAAGCTACATAAAAGTATAAATAAGAGGCAATGGTCTCTCATTTTAATCACACTTGAGAATATTGAATATATACAAGTGACTAAGGTAACCAAAGGATATATAAGCCAAATTTCAGAGGGAAGATGAAGTAAAGAAGGCCAAAATTCAAGGGAGGATAAATTCTTTTGATGATGTTTTCTAAGGTATGTTATTTACAGGTCATCTCACCATTTTTGCAATATTTGTTTTTATAGAATTATTCAGATTGTGAAATTGGGAGGTAATTGAGGAAACATATCCAAGTAGTTTTGATAACAATTTCATTGTTTGAATCGTTGTATTTTTGGATTTACACTCTGTCGAAAATAAGGTTTGTGGCTAGTCCTTAAACTAGTCTAAAACATGTGTTTTGGGTAAAAATGTCGTAACTTATTCATAACAGATCCAAATTTAGTAATACCAAAAGTATTGGTTCGAGTATAGTCTATAGTATGTTTTGTAAAATTTTCATATCTATAAAAAAATTATTCCATGCGACGCATTCTCTACAAGTTTGATCTCTATAATAAGACATAATTCAACAAGGTATGTCATTTTTGCTATAAATCCTTTTCTGAGAGGTTCCAAGTAGTGAAATCTGGAGGAATTGCATAAAAGACACTGAAGAACATTATGTACCGTTTTCAGATATTTATTCATTATAGGTACATAGTTATGATTATTGCAAGTTAGGGTTGTTGACTAATCCAAAATTAGTCATGTGAGACTAAAGTAAAGTTTGATAAAATGATAGTCTCTTATTGTTAAAGTTAAGGAAGGTTTGCAGGTATGTGATCATATACACCAGCTCTATTATAGAGTTACAAATCAGATTTGGATGATGAAATTTATGAGGGATTTTGGTTGAGGTTGAGGTACAGGTTGGGGCATGGTTGATGCACTTGTTTATGGTACAAGTTGATTATAGGTTGAGGTACATGTTGGTGCATGGTTGATGCACTTGTTTATGGTACATGTTGATTACAGGTTGTTTGGTATAGGTTGGTGCATGGTTGATGCACTTTTTTATAGTACAGGTTGATTACAGGTTGATTGGTATAGGTTGTTACAGTGGTATATCTCACAGTGATAGTGTGATAGTGGTTCATCATTCTACTTCTACGTCAGGGAAGTTGGACGGGGCAAGGATAGGTGGTTGTAGCCACCTTTCGGTTATAGTCCGAGAAGATAGGGGGTTGTATCCTCCTTCTCGTTGTAGCCAGAGAATTGGGGAGTTGGAGATTCCCTCAGGTTGTAGCCTAAGAAACTAGGGGGTTGGAGCCTCCTTCCAGTTGCAGCTGGAAAACAAAGGAAGTTGGTGCTTCCAATGAATGTAATTATTAAAGACATATAACAAAAATCATTCTATGATTTTCTCCCGCTTTGGGTTTCCTCATAAAAACATTGGTGTACTGTGTATGTTTATGATTTCTTATTTGGTCATTGTTTATTTACTCTGCAACTATTGGATGATAATGCTACATTGACATAACACTTTCATTTTATGGTTAAAAAGGATTAAATTGATCTATTACCGATTCATCCCCCTCTTAGTAATCCAACAATTGGAATAAGATCTAGTTTCTTCAGGAAAGAGTTTAACCACTGGAAGGAGATAATGGATTATTCTGAGAAAGGAGTACCATTGTTTAATGGCAAGAGTGGTTTAGAGTGTGATATGTGGAGCATAAGGACAAACGTATTTTTACAGGCACAAAGGCATTATATTTGGCTATTAGTCATTACAAGATATCATAGTTCAAAAAGGGAAAAGGCTGCAGCCAAGAAGGAATTGAAGAAGAATAACAAAATAGCAATAGATTTCATCTGGGAAGGATTACCTAATCCGGTAAGAGAAAAGGTTGGTAAATGATCATCAACCAAAGAACTTTGGGATAAGTTACATGACATATATTCTTAACCCATCTCATATTCAAAAAATGCCAAAGAAAATGCAGATACAGATCAAGAAGAATTATGTTGACCATGTCAAATAGATTCATAAGATGAAGAGTACATAATCACCAGAGGTATGTTGTTTTGCTTTAATTGTGAAAAATGTAGACATCTTGAAGGAAAAGAGAAAAAAACTAATTACGCATGAAATGGCTCAAACAATACTAATGGATTCCAAATTGATAGATATTTTTTGGACACATGCAGTGCATACAATAGTTCACATTCAAAATAGAGTAATTCTCAGAAACAACAATGACAAAACTCCCTAAGAGATATGGAAAGAAATACCAACAAATGTGAATCACTTCAGAGTATTTGGAAGGAAATGCTACATCAAAAGAGAAGATGGCAGAATGGGAAAGTTTGACTCTCATGTGGAAAAGGGAGTACTTGTTGGTTACTCAAGTACAAGGAAAACATACAAGTGTTACAATCTAAGATTGAACAAAGTTGTGGAAAGAATCAATGTAACAATTGATGAAATAGGTGGACGAGAATCAAAGGAATAAGAAAATGAATCAGTGGAACAACTTTACAAAGAAGAAGAAAAAGATGAAGAAGAAGTAGAAGGGGAAGATGAATAAGATCAGATAGAAGTAGAAGAGAAAGTTCAACAAGTGCCTCCAAAGACACCTAGCAAACGAGTACAAAGAATCATCCTTCAGATCAGATTATATGAAATAAAGATGCAGGAGTTGATACTAGAAGAAGAATCCATTCACCAGAAAAAACACACCTAGCACTCTCATCTATGATTAGACCAAACCATTTTGAAGAGGCCAGCAAGGATGAATTTTGGAATATGACTATGGATGAAGAATTGGATCAAATAGAGAAAAATGACACTTGGGAATTGGTTCCAATACCAAAGAATAAGAATGTGATTGGCACAAAGTGGGTATTCATGAATAAATTGAATGAAGATGGACAGGTTACAAGGAACAAATCTAGATTGGTATGTAAAGGATACACACAGGTTGAAGGAATCAACTTTGAAGAGACATTTTCCCCAGTTACCATAATGGAAGACTTCTGATTGATTTTAGCTTATGCATGCTCCAAGAATATTAAAGTGTATTAGATGGATGTGAAATCAACGTTTTTGAATGGGGAACTTAAAGAAGAAGTATACATTGAACAACCAGAAGGATTTCAGTTGTCAGAGAACACATATTATGTGTGTAAATTGAAGAAGGCCTTGTATGGTATAAAACATGATCTTAGAGCATGGTACTCTAGACTAGATAAATATCTACAACGGGAAGGGTTCAGAAAAGGAAGTGTAGACAACAACCTCTACATAAGGTAACTCAAGATAGTATTTTATTAATTGAAGTTTATGTTGATGATATTATTTTTGGAAGTACTGATGACAGGTTAAGACATAAATTTGCAAAGGATATGTAGAATGAATTTGAAATGTCATTACTCGGAGAACTATCCTTATTTCCGGGTCTTCAAATACATCAAAGAAACTAAGGAATTTTTATTTCTCAAACTAAGTATATCAGATAAATGTTAAAGAGGTTCAGAATAGAATATTGCAAACCAGTTATCACTCCTATGCAAACCAGTTGCAAGTTTAGTAAATATGATGATTCAAAGTATAGAGACCAGAGGCAATACGGGTCAATGATTGGTAGCTTACTATATGTGACAACATGCATACCATATGTAATGCCGACAGTTGGACAGGTGGCATGATTTCAATAAGCACCAAAGGAATCACATATATTAGCAGTGAAGAGGATTTCCAGATCTCTCAAAGGAACAAAAGAGTTTGGATTATGGTATCCAAAAGGAAAGGATCTATCACTTATTTCCTACACAAATGCAGATTGGACAGGTTGTATTGATGACTAACGAAGAACCAGTGGAGAAACGTTTTACTTGGGTGAGTGTTTAGTATCATGGCTAAGCAAGAAACAATCATCAATATCCTTATCTACAACCAAGGAAGAGTATATTGCAGCAAGAACATGTTGTACACAAGTTCTATGGATGAAACAAACTCTGACAGATATACAGGTTGAGTATGATGAACCCATTCCAATCTATTGTGATAATACAAGTGCCATCAACATCTCAAAGAAATCAGTGATGCATTCCAAGATGAATCACATTCCAATCAAGTATCACTTTCTACGAGAATAGGTTGCAAAGAAGAACATCAGAGTTGAATATGTGGGCACAAAAGAACAAGTGGAAGACATTTTTACAAAACCACTTCCAAGAGAAGCCTTTGAGTATCTTCTCCAAAGACTCAGAGTAATTTCTATTCCAAAATGAATTCCTTTGAATGTTTATCTTATATGTCTTAGATTTACATGAGGAAACACCATAAAGAGGAAAGTTTAGGTTGGGATATCAGTTTCAAGAAGAGTTCAGTCATGGGAGTATCCCCAAGGACAATTCATTTAGGGGGAGCAAATTCGGATGGAAATATACCTTTTCCATTGATGAAACAAATGGAGAGATTTATCAGATGCAGAGTACATAAGCATGGTTCCAGGGGGAGCGATGGTCACAGGGGGAGCATGAGTGATATGACTTAAGTATTGCATGACATGACTTCAGTATTGCATCAGAGTTTTTCCATCAATGCCAAAGGGGGATATTGTTTATTAATTGGGTTTTTTTTCATTGATGTCAACCCTTGAAGAAAGTCCGGTAGGGAATTTCGGTAGCTCAAAGGTTTGGGTAATGGACCCAAGTTTGTTTGATGTATGATGGTATGAGTTTTGATATATTTCTAGGTAAGAATATTCTATATTGATAGTATATGTCATGCGATTTCTTGTGGTATGTGGAACGTCACATAACTCCTTACAATTAGAGAGTTATGGCCATGTGAAGTTGAAGAACCCTCATGAGTCATCTAGAAGCCCCAAAATGTCAAAGTAGTCAAAGTGGTTGCAAAGAAGAAATTATTTAAATAATAAAGTGAAGTGATGAGTGTACTATAAGTCAAAGTGGATACAAAATAAATTATTTAAATAATAAAGCTAATGGAGAAATTACTAAGTGGACAAGTGGCTAGAAGTGGGTTAGCCCTAAAATAAGGAAAGTGGTTTAAGAGATTTTATAAGGTAAATAATAAAGTGAAGTGATGAGTGTACTATAAGTCAAAGTGGATACAAAAGGAATGATTTAAATAATAAAGTTAATGGATAAATTACTAAGTGGACAAGTGGTTAGAAGTGGGTTAGCCCTAAAATAAGGAAACTGGTTTAAGATGGTTAGAAGGTAACCCCTTGAGGAAGCTACATAAAAGTATAAATAAGAGGCAAGGGTTTCTCATTTTAATCACACTTGAGAATATTGAATATCTACAAGTGACTAAGGTAACCAAAGTATATCTAAGATGAATTTCAGAGGGAAGGTGAAGTAAAGAAGGTCGAAATTCAAGGGAGGATAAATTCTTTTGATGATGCTTTCTAAGGTATGTTATTTACAGGTCATCTTACCATTTTCGCAAATTTTTTTTTTATAGAATGATTTAAACTGTGAAATTGAGAGGTCATTGAGGAAACATATCTAAGTATCTGTGATAAAAATTTCAGCTTGTGGGCGTTGTATTTTTGGAGTTACACTCCATGGAAAATAGGGTTTGTGGCTAGTCCCGAAACTAGTCTAAAACAGGTGTTTCGGGTAAAAATGTCATAACTTCTTTACAACAGATCCAAATTCAGTAAGACCAAATGTATTGGTTAGAGTACATTTCGTAGTATGTTGTGTACCATTTTCAGATCTATACAAAAAATATTATGTGTGGGTCATTCTCTACAATTTCGATCTCTAGAATAAGCTAGAATTCAACAAGGTATGCCATTTTTTCTATAACTCATTTTCTGAGAGGTTCCAAGTAGTGAAATCTAGAGGAATTGCATAAAATAAAATGAAGAATATTGTGTACCATTTTCATATCTGTATTCATTATAGGTACATAGTTATGATTATTTCAAGTTAGGTTTGTTGACTAATCCAAAATTAGTCATGTGAGACTAAAGTAAATTTTGATAAAATGATAGTCTCTTGTTGTTAAAGTTAAGGAAGGTTTGTAGGTATATGATCATATACACCAGGTCTATTACAGAGTTAAAAATCAGATTTGGATGATGAAATTGATTAGGGATTTTGGTTGAGGTTGAGTTACAGGTTGGTGCATGGTTGATGCACTTGTTTATGGTACAAGATGATTACAGGTTGAGGTACAGGTTGGTGCATGGTTGATGCACTTGTTTATGGTATAGGATGATTACAGGTTTTTTGGTACAGGTTGGTGCATGGTTGATGAACTTTTTTATGTTACAGGTTGATTGGTAGAGGTTGTTACAGTGGTATATCTCACAGTGATAGTGTGACATTGGTTCCATCATTCTACTTCTACGTCAGGTCGGTTGGATGGGACAAGGATAACTAGTTGTAGCCACATTCCAGTTGTAGTCGGAGAACATAGGGGGTTGTAGCCTTCTTCTAGTTGTTGGGGATTTGGAGCTTCTCTCGGGTTGTAGCATAAAAAACTAGGGGGTTGGAGCCTCCTTCCAGTTGCAGCTGGAAAACAAAGGAAGTTGGTGCTTCCAATGAATGTAATTCTTAAAGACATATAAGAAAAAACATTACGTGGTTTTCTCCCTCTTTGGGTTTCCACGTAAAAACATTGGTGTACTGTGTATGTGTATGATTTATCATTTTTTCATTGTTTATTTACTCTGCAACTATTGGATGATAATTCTACATTGATATAACACTTGCATTTTATGGTGAAAAGGGATTAAATTTCTATATTACCGATTCACCCCCCTCTCAGTAATCCAACATATTATTCATTCCTTATTCAAATGTACAACAACGTGTATAAATACACGTACATGAGTAGAAGAACTAGAAAAGTGGATGAAAATTTCCAGAATAGGATTTCACAATTACTTCCCAACGACTCCACCAAACATAACTGCCATGGGATTCAACATTGCACGAGAACCACTTGCAAAATGCTTGAACACATTTACATTTTCATCAATGGCATTGGCATCCAACTTAATCAGGAAGTTGTCACTGCCATTTAAATCCTTTTCTGCATCAATGAATCTACTGGCATCTTCCTTTGAAGAAGCATGAGGGAAACACCCACATTGATGAACAAATTTATGTAGTTCTCGGAAATCCAAGTATAGAATTGTAGGGCGATCAAACTTGGATAAATATCTGAGAAGAAACTCATCGATATTTTCAAGTGCTTCCTTTAGTGGCTTAAAATTTAATATCTTGGGTTTCTTAACCTAAGTGACTATGATACCCATCTCATATATTATAGATTATGCAAGAAGTGATCATGTTAGAGATATAAATTGAGGTTTCTACAAAACATAAAAGGATGATTATGTGAGAAAAAAAAATAGAATTTATCATGGGTTTGCTAACAAAAAATACAATTCATTTGCTCCTCTACTTGATACTGAATGTTATAAGTGAAATAAATACAGGAACATAACACATGACTGTATAAGAGGCATGATAAATTCTCCTAAACAAAATAGGGAAGAAGATGTTCTTACCAAGCATAGAGAAGAATATGCCAGGGTGTGGAAAAGGAAGCAAGAATAACTAAAGAAAGAAGAATGTGGACTTGCACTTTATGCTCAAAATGAAGGGAACCAATGGTACATTGATAGTGGATGTTCAAAACACATGATACGGGACCAAACCAAGTTTCTCACATTGAAGGAAGAAAAAGGAGGCAGTGTTACCTTTGGAGATAAGGATTCTACAAGGATAGTTGAAAAAGGTATTATTAGTCTTGATAATGGAAAGACTAAGAGAAATAATTTCTTGTGTGTTGAAGGTTTAAAGAATAATCTTCTAAGTGCCAGCCAAATTTGTGATCAAGATTACACTCGCACATTTCATTGTAAAGGGTGTGAGATAAGAAAAGCAACTTCAGGAACATTAGTGGAAAATGCAAACAGAAACTTAAGAGATGTATACATACTTGATAAAGTCAAAGGTGAAAAATGGTGTATGGGAGTGACATCCCTCTCATATTTTCAATAAAGGGAAGAACAAGCTCAGGGGGAGAATCTTTTTTCCATTGATGTCAAAGGGGGATAAGTTGCAAATAGAGGAAGAATTGCAGACACAAGGAGAGTTGTAGATAGGGGGAGTATTACAAAATTGAATAAGGGTTGAAATCAATGAAAAAGGGGGATATTGTTGGAAATATTGTTTTCATTTATTTCAAAGGAAAGAGGAGCCTACATATTTCCAAGATAAATATTACAAGCATATATATGACCAAGATAAACATTGCAAGATGCAAATTGTTGAAAGTATTATTTTTGGATTTTTGATGCTTAAGGAATTTTTACCCTACATACCTAGATCAAATGGGAGCACAAGGTATATGGTTGGAAATGTTATTTGAATTCCTTTCCAACGGTATATTTAATTTCCTCTAACTCCCTAGGAATAATGAGATATTAATTTTTCCATCCAACAACCCAACCAGAAAATTAAGGTTAGCTCAACCAATCTTTACAGTTCATCCTTGAAAGTAGGGACATAATTACTATAAATAAAAGATAGATGTGCACATTTTTAGTAAAACCAAGAAAGAGATAAAATATGAGGTCCACATAAGTGATTTCAGGTGCGCAAAAGGTGTTGGGGTGTCTTTTTGGGATCTAAAGGTGTACAAGAGAAGTAAGGGATTTTATTGGGGTGTTTCTTATTATCAAGGTGGACTATAGGAATGTGATGTTTTCATATGTGTTATTATGTTGTTTTGATGTTTTCATCACTGTGATGCTTCAATTCTAAGGTGTGATGTTGTCTCCAGGGATTATATTATGGAATGATGCTATGGGGTTGGCTAGGGAATGAAGGCTACATGTGACTAGGGTTTGAAGGATTTTCTATGGAAGGAAGCATTCAAGTGAATTCAGAAGTAATATGTGTATGAATATATTTGATTGGTGCCTACACATATGTTTTTGAGTTGGTTCTCAGGTGAGGGGATTAGTGTCTCCAGTAGGTTAGTGCCTACAGGTGCTACTGAGTTGGTGCTCAACTGAGGATATTGGTGTCTCCAGTAGGTTGGTTCCTACATATTACTAAGTTGGTGATCAATTAAGGTGATTGGTGTCTCCATTTGGTTGGTTCCTACAACATTTGTAACAATAGGTTGGTGTCTACATGAATTTATAAAGATAACTTTTATAGTTTTCTCCTGATAATTGGGTTTCCATGTCAAACTTTGTGCATTTTGATTTGAGTTTATATGTGATTATTATTTCTCAGTTAATGAATGATTGATGAACGGTTAAATAAGAGAAAAAAGTATCTTATATTGATTCACCCTCCCCCCTCTCATTATAAGCATAAGTTTAATAGAAATTTACCTTGGGAAATGTCTAACCAATAACTCTACTTTGAAAAAATCTCAGGAGGAATGGTTAATTAAATTATTGAAGAAATATTTTAAATCATTCACCTGGGACTACATAGATATGAAAGGTATATATCTAGATACTTGAACACATCATATTTATATAGAGGAGAATGTAAAACCTCTTAGAAAAACACAAAGAAGGATGAATCCAATGCTAAAAGAGATAGTGAAAGAAGAACTTCAAAAATTGCTAAAAGTTTACTTTATCTATCCTATCTCAAACAACCAATTGGTTTCTCCCTTGGTGGTAGTACCAAAATAATAACGGAAAATGGTGAATATGTGTGGACTATCGAGAATTGAATAAAGAAAATATAAAATAAAAGATTATTTTCCTCTACCCTTGATCGACCAAGTCCTAGACACATTAGTAGGAAGGAAACATTTTTCTTTCCTCGATGGATTCAGTAGCTACAATCAACTAAACATATCCTTGGAGGACCAAGACAAGACAACATTCACATGTCCTTGGAGGACATATTCATATAAAGTACTACCCTTTGTATTATGTAATGCATGAGCAACATTTCATAGGGAAGTCTTAGCTATTTTTTATGATTTTATACATGAATGTGTAGAAGTTTACATGGATGCATGTTTAGTCTATTGAGATAATTTTGAAGATTCTTTAAACAATATGGAAAATGTGCTAATAAGATCCCTAGAAACAATTTTTCCACTCAGTATTGAAAAATACTTTATGTTGAAAACTGAGGGAATTGTGCTTGGTCATCATGTGTCTCCTGCAGGGTTAAAAATAGATCCAACCAAGACATAAATCGTTGTCAAATTTCTGATTATATAAAACCAATGAGATGTTAGAAGTTTTTTAGGATATGAAGGCTATTATCATCTATTTATAGAAAATTTTAGTAAAATAGCCTTGCTAATGTTCAAGTTACTTGTGAAATATACTGAATTTTGTTGGGATAATAACTCCCAAATTGCTTTCCAAACTCTTAAAGAAAAACTTTTATCAACATCAATATTGAGGGATCTGAATTGGATATTACCATTTCACATCTCTCCATATGCATCTGATACAACAATGGGATTAGTTTTAGGTCAAAATGGAAACCTTCTAACCTATGTTATTTATTTTATCAGTAAAAATTTAACTCCAGCTGAACTCAACTATACAATGAATGGAACGGAAATGTTGGCAGGTTATTCATGATGTAAATGAGTTTCGACATTATATCACTAGATATGAATTATTTTTCCATACAGATCATTCTTCCATTAGGTATTTAATAAATAAACCAATTACTAATGATTGAATAACAACATGGTTATTATTATTGAAGGAATTCAACATTACTATCATAGATCAACTCGGAAAGGACAACCAAGTGGTAAACTTTCTTTATCACATTAATAATCTCGATGAGAGTGTTCTAGTAGAATATTATATACTAGATGGGCATTTATTTTCTATATCTACTAAATATCCATGGTTTGTAGATATAGATAATTATTTATCCATGGGGAAGTTACCATTGTCCTTTTCATCAAAAGGGAAAAAAAAGATAATCAAATTAAGTGATAAATAAGCATGGGTTAAAGGAGATATTTTATATACATTGGCATATTTGATATTACATAGGTGTGTTAGAGATGATGAATTCTTTGATATTTTAAAGGCATGCCATGATGAACCATGTGGTGGGATTTTTTCAGATAAAATCATTGTTTATAAGATAAGTCATATGGATACTATTGGAAAAATCTATTTAGATATGCCAAGACGTATGTGAGAATTTGTGACAGTTGCCAATGAATGGATCGACCAACAACAGTAGATGAGATTCCCATAGAGCCTCAAGTTATTGTGGATCCTTTTAAGAAATGGGATCTTCATTTCATAGGACCTATGAATCCCTTGTTTAAAGGAAAAAGATACATATTGGTTTGCACTAACTATGTCACAAAGTGGGTGGAAACAAAATCCTTATCATGAGCAATTAAACAATCACTAGTCAATTTCCTTTTTGAAGATACTTTTTTTATATTTGGAATTCCAAGATAAATTTTTACTGACCAAGGAGCACAATTTACTTCAAATTTTGTGAAGGATATTGTTGAAAAATAAAATATAAGACACAGTAAGTCCATTCCCTATAATCCACAAGCTAATGGTCAGGTAGAATCTACAAACAAGGTCTTGGAAGAAATCATGAAAATGACAATTCAACTCCATCGGAAGGACTAGGAAGATAGGATTTCAGAAGCTTTGTGGGATTACCGGACATCATGGAAGAATACTATTATTTTTACCCCTTGTGAACTATTGTATGGTAAGAAATCCCTACTTCCTATTGAATCTCAAATTCAAACTTTTAGAATTGCAACTGAACTAGGAATGGATTCAACTGAGGCAAAAAAATAGAGAATAAAGAAACTAAATGAGTTAGATGAGATCCAACATGATGCTCTACAAAAAAATACTTTAATTCAACAAAAAAGGATGAAGTGGCTTGACAAGTTTATCAAGAAAAAAAATTCAAATTTGGTGATTGGGATTTTCTCTTCGACTCCAAAGTCAAGGATTTTCAGAGAAAATTCACCACTCATTGGCTTGGGCCTTATGAAATTCAAGAATTGTTTGACAATGGTTCCATAAATGTGAATACAATTGATAAGAGTGGAGTTTAATCTGTGATCAATGGGCACAGGTTGAAACTCTACAACAAGACAATGATTCGAGATGATTTTATTTCCCAACTATCTCAGCAAGATGAGATGCAAGTTGTGTGGAAAGGAAATGATACTCCTACCCCTATTCCATATTTAATTCTACTTTCCAAATAAAAATAAAAAAGAATACACACACACACACCCACACACAGAGAAATGGTTGTGCTAGTATTAGTCATTGATTGCATATGCATAGCTCATGGAAAGACATGTTTTTACTATGGGGTAAAAATTACAGACGGTCTCTCCAAAATAAAACTTTTTTTAAAACGGTTATGGAGTTCCCGTCCAAAATTTATATGTTGGAACATTTGGCTAGCTCATGATAGGGGTATTTTCAACCATGAATTAGATAATCCTAAACATGTTGCAACCAAGGTTAAAGGTCTCTTATTGGAATATATCAATTCAAGAATAAAAGGGAAGCTAGATCAATAGGCATTAGATCAGGATTAGGAGGCTTAGATCCTTCAATTTCCTCTTTCGATCCGTGGAACCAAATCAATCAAGAACAACCAAAATTCCATCACTTCATGGAATATTATAATGGATAAGCATGATTACCTTGAATGGAATTCAAAGAAAAACTCTTTCATTTTTTTCTTTGATGGAGCATCCAAAGGAAATCCATGGGTGGCAGGTGCAGGGGGATTATATTTTATCCCAAGGGAAAAATAGAATTAACCTTTTCTTGTGGATTAGGAACATCTACAAACAACCAAGTCAATGCCTATGCTCTTCTTCAGGGTCTCCTTATTTCAAAGGAATGCACATATAATCATTGATCATTATTGGAGATGCAAGTGTCATCATTAAATCAATGGTACTAATTTTTTCTATGAAATAAAATAAGTTAGCTTCAAACATCTCAAGAATCAACAAGGAAGTTAAAACTTTGAGTAGAGTATAATTATTTAATGTTTTGTGAGAACAAAGTTCTCGGGATAATCGATTAGCCAATGAAGCTACCTCTCTCTTATAGGGGGTCATGGAAAAAAATGGGGGGCCTTGTTCTTGCTATATCCCCTATGTTATAAGCCATTTCAATAAAAATCCCCATCACATCATAATTAAGTAACACATGTTTAAAAAAATATCATTTTAGTTTTCAAGTGTGGAGAAAGGACTTGCAAGGATGCGACCTCACCATGTATGCGAGAACTAATCGGTGTCCTATATTTTGATTCCATTTTTATGGAATCTTGTTTGCAAGGTAGGAAAATGGATGAGACCTGGGTTATACATCAACATGGATCTGGAATTATTGGTTGATGCATTGGTATTTTGGTCCTTGGGTTGCAGTTTATTGGTATTTTCAATGGTTAATTATTGGATTTCTCTAGTTGCTAGAGTGTGTTGGCATTTTTATATTTGGTGTTTGGTTTTGGGTTCTAGTTTGGGTGTACTGTATGTCTCTGTTACCTTGTTGAATACCTATCTTTGGCTCTTGGTATAGTATTATATTTATGTTTGGTATTGGACCCTATGGAATTCTTAGTTCAAGTAACAAAAAAATCTAGAAGGAAGGTGTCATGATGATGTTTCTTCTTGGTCTCTGGAGTTTAGAAAATACTTTGTGTTTTTGAAATAATTCTGGTTAGTCTGGCTCCCATCTAACACTGCCACTTTCATTTACTCTTGTTATGGTTTTGAAATTTATGGAATACATGGATTTATAATAGGTTCGAATAAATTTGTAATGGCATGAAGAGACTAGTCAAAGTAACATAACACCCTTGTTTTGAATGACCTATAAGGTCCATGAAAACAAACATCAATGTGTTTCTAAAATTGCAACAATCATGAATCTTCTAGCCCAACAAAGAAAAAAATTGTATGTTCTTGAAGCAGAGTGCAACATAATGAGGAATCCAGTTCTTAATCTCTGAAAATATTTTATCTCCACTATCTCAAACAAACGAATATTAATAAAGTCATCTTAGGATAACTTCAAAGAGGAAAATATAGTGCACTATATGAAACCGAACATGGAGGTTCATAAATAGAATTCTCTTCCCTCCAATGCATGTCAAAAGGATGTTGTTAGTCTTCATGTCTTTCCATAATCTTTATGTTTTTTAAAATTTATTAGAATTCTAGGTGTTTTTATCAAGTAGTTTACTTGCAGGAATAGTTGGGATGTAATAACTATAGATATTCACAAACTCTCTTATGTGCCTACAGAGAGTTACCAATTTGTTTTGAATCTCTATATCAGTATTTTTTGTGTGCTTGTTGTATCTATGCTACAACCCTTTTAATAAAATATTCCCCTATTTTGGTTTTAAAAATAATAATGAATATCTAACTTCAATAAGGAAAATGACATATTATACTCTTCTCCTATGTTATACACATGAAAGTGAACTTCTAAATATTACAGTAACCAATGATTTAACATTGATATCACCTTGAGGGCATGATTTCTACCTTGGATTTCACTTTGAATAGAGATTAAGAATATGCATTGCTGGATATTGGCCTTTATTTCTTTGTATTTTTCTCTTCCTTTCCTTTATATTTTCTCTTTTCATGAGAGCTAACTCCCCATTTGAGTTGGCCCACTCCTCATAGTCTCTGAAATTTCCATCTAAGGATGACATTAGTTCTTCCATACTCCTAGTGATGTTAACAAATTTTACTTCTATTCTTATGAATATTTCCTTTGATTTTTCTTCTAGAATGTCTCCGTGATGATCCACCATGTTTATAGTTCGAGGCTATTTTCTTGCTTCCTTGTGTCAATGTCTAGATCCTACAACTATTCCACAAAACCCCCAAATAAGGATGCTCTACTATTGTGTATATTCTATTGGAACATCAAGCATTGATGTTTCATCAAACACATCTTTCATTTAGTTAGTTGAGAGGTTAACCCACATCTGGATACAGCCATTTGGTTGATTGACCAACACACTACACCAGTCGGTCGAGTAATCGACATACCTTTTGGTCAGATGATCGACTAGTAGTCAAAGATATTCAGGTGTTGGATCGAACAACCTAGCAATTGACTACGATTTGGACACGTAGGAGGTCATGTAGAGCATCTGTATCAAGTTGACTTGATAGAGAGGATTTGATGGAATCAGCTCTAACAACCAATGGTTCTATGTGGAAAATATCTTCTGTATTCTATGGAAGTTGGTTAGATATTGAGACTATAGAATACCCCTGTTATAACCCTAAAATGCACCATACAGGTTTACCTGGCATCAGGCCAACTCATGCCTCTTCCTAGCCAAAGCCATGCTGAGTAATTCTTCAAAATTCACTTGAAAACAAGCAACCCGCGCCCTAACTTCTTACTGAGCGC
>ML777851.1:81042-108037 GCA_009831015.1 Picea engelmannii | reverse complement strand
TTCATTCTTACTGTGTTTGCCTGAGAAAAGGGGTTGAGATTTTGGGTAGAAGGATAAAGATTAAATCTGAAGGGTCATGATCTGCATGTAGGCTTAGAACCCTAGCTTACTAGTCCGTAGGGTAAAATACCCAACAACAACCCCCTGGTTCATTTTCATCATGGCGATCAGATAATCAAGATCTAATATGCACTTTGATGTTCTGATCATAGTGTACCTTTCTAAAGTGTTGTAATAGTGTCTTTATACACCACCCTTTATCTTTGAATTCTTTGGTCCTCTACAATTATCTACAATACTGTATTTTCTGTTTCATTTCATGCTCCACCCTATTCCCCAACTTGGGATCAGAGTCGATGGTTTAAAACCTTGACCTATTATCTGCAAACCTTGTCGAGTCAGATATGTTGTGTGATTGACTCTAGGCTAGTGGTTTGTTGATTTAAACTTATTGAAATAGAACAATTTCTATCTAGATATCGAAGATGTCTTCAAATATTGATCTTGTTGTTCTGAATAGATCAAATTATGTAGTATGGGCACCAGATATGGAAACTCTAATGAAGAGAAAAGGAATATGTCTATATATGAAGGTTGTGATTCCATATCCAACATATGACCATGTAAATTTCATTATTGATGTAAAGAAGGATGAGGCTATAAGAGTCATCACTACCTACATCTCATGGGAGATGTGATTTCACCTTAGTGGAATCGATTTCCCTCATCAAGTCTAGAAGAATCTAAGGTTGTTTTTAAACAAAGTTGATGAGAGCCACACCATGTAGTTGGAGAAAGAGTTGATCTCTATCAATCCTCATTATTTTGATACAATGGAAGACTATTTGGCACGTGTTAAAGAACTCCAATTGAAATTGGTTGAATGTGGGAAGAAATATCAGAAGAAGGATGGACAACCCATCAAGATGACCCTGATGAACTTGAGAATACCATTTGACGTGTTCATGCCAAATTTTAGCACCAATTGGAAAGCATGAAAGGAATATGGTAAGGATTACACCTTTGAATCTTTTTGTGGTATTTTGATTATTGATCAACACAAAATGTTTGAAGAAGGAAATATTGGTGGTAAAAACCATGCCCACTTACTCAAGGTAAAGGGAAATATGGATCCTAGGGATAGAGAATGGTGTGTTTCCTCTAAACATAAACCTACATACTGTGACCAGAAACCTCAGAAATAGGAAAATGCACCACAACAAAGTCGAGAGAAGAAGACATGTCAGTATTGTGGAAAGACTAGACATGTGGAGAAAGTATGCTATAAGAAGAAAGACAATTTATAGGAGAAGGTTAAATTTCTTGAAGGAAATGTGTCCTTTGTACGTCAACCCGTTGATAATTTCACATTCCAAGTAAAAAATTCTTAGGCCTTGTTGTCTCATTCTACGCAAAACCAATGGGTAGTCAACTCTGGGTGCATTCATCACATGGCTAAGGGTGCCTCCTTTTTCATGTGGTTGGATGAAGCTAAGGAGAGGAAAATATATTTTGATGATGTTTTTTCTCTGGATGTTGCTTGTAGATATGGGAATATTGTCGAAATATATGATGTGACAAATATCAATGGAAATTTACTATCGATTTCCCATCTAACATAGACATGTAAGATTTTGTAATTTTGGCCATATCAATTCTATGTTCATGATTTGAATAAAGGTAAGTGGATTTTCGTTGGTTGGATCCTCGACTTGATGGATAGTTTGTACAATTTTTGTAACACAATTCGACCTTAAATTGAACCAACTTCACTTGTTTCTCACACTAACAAGCAAATTCAAATTTGGAATGAGTGACTTGGACACTTGAATTTTCGAAGTTTGCAAGCACTGACAACTCAAAATATGATTGTTGGTTTATCGAAAGTGTTTCCACCTGAAGGAGTCTGTACGGGTTGTATGCTTGGGAATAATCATCGGGAACCATTTGAATCTAGAAAATAATGGAAATCACAGAACCTATTGGAACTGGTTTATAGTGATGTATGTTGCATCAATCTACCTTCACTGGTAGGTGCAAGGTATATTTTGACTTTCATTGATGATTTCTCTCGTTTCACATAGGTATTTTTAATAAAGAATAAAAACCATGTCTTTGATAAGTTCAAGGAGTTTCATGCCTTTATTGAGAAGCAATGTGGTCGACCCATCAAATTATTGAGAATAGACAATGGTGGTGAGTATGTCAATTGATCGTTTGAAGAATACCTAATTCGATCTCATATTCACTGGCAACGGTCGGTTCCTCACAAACCTCAGCAGAATGGCATCACATAATGTAAAAATAAGACGTTAGTCAAAATGGCTAGATGTCTTTTGCAGGATAAAGATATGCCTACTCACTTCTTGGATGAAGTGGTATACTCTGCAAATTATATGCTCAAACACATCTTGAATTGAACTATTTTTTCCATGACTCCATTTGAATGATGGTATGGGAAGAAGTATTTAGTCGACCACCTCCATGTGTTTGGATGTGTTGTTTGGGCTCACATTCCTAATTATTGTAGAAATAAGTTGGATGCAAAGAGTCATTCTTGCATGATCATGGGCTACTCTAAATATTTGAAATCTTATCGATTGTTTGATTATGTCAAACAACAAATCATTATCAAACTAAATGTATGATTTAATGAGAAGTATTTCGACATCAATTTGTTGAATGCCTCCTCTGGATTGCTTCAAGATGGTCCCTTTAATTTTGTATCTAACACTAGATATCATATTCCATACTTCATTCCTTCAACTAGGAAGTCAAATTTTGTTCCTATTTCGACTTGATCGTTGACCTATGAATCGACCAGTCCCTTGTATTTTATATTGATTGGCCCGTCGACTGAATATCCTTTGACTTATGATCGACCTACAGAAGAAAATGGATGTGAAGAGTTCCTTTCTTCACGGAGACCTATCTGAATAAATTTTCATGGAACAACCACCTGGTTTTGTGACATATTCTAATTTGGTTTGTCGACTCAAGAAGTCTCTTTATGGTTTGAAGTAGGCTCCCTGATCTTGGTATGCTAAGATAAAAAAATTATTTCTTCGACTTGGTTTCAAACATTGTGAATATAATACAACTTATATGTAATCCATACCAATGGAGACACCTTTATTGTTGTTGTATAAGTAGATGGCTTACTCATTACTGACAATAATAATTATCTCATTCGTAGATTGAATAAAAAACTTGTTGACTCTTTTGATATGATATATCTTGGTACTCAACATTATTTTGTTGATTAATTGGGTTGGTTGTCATTGATGTCAAACCTTGAAGCAATTCTGGTAGCCCCAACAGTATGATTAAGGGACTTCAGTTTGATTGATGTATAATGGTATGAATTTTAATATATTTACAGGTAAGACTATTCTATATGGATATTACATGTCATAGATAGTACATGTCATGCCATGAAAAACCACTACAGAAAAACCACGACAGAAAAGGCGCGGCAGAAATATCGTGGCAGCATAATTGTGGTAGCAAAACCGCGGCAACAGAACGCTGCAAGAAGAAAAAGGTATGGTTTTCATATGTGTAGTGTTGAATTTATTAATCAAGTTGAGGGTTTTCCTAGTAAATATGTTGGATGCCCTCTTGGAAGTTTAGGGCTTTCCGTATAGTTGATCTGAGACAGATCTATTGAAGTTTAGTATCGGTTCATGTTTGAGGTCTTTTTAGTTGAGGTATGTTGTTGAATTTATTGGTATATATAGAAGTTGTATAAAAATGAGGTTATAGCACATGGTTTGAGGTACAAACTTGTCATATAGTGTTTGAGGTATATGTGATCAGATCTGGTTGGTTGATGAGAATACAGTGACAGATTTCTTAGTGACATATTTGACAAAACAGGTTTTGACAGTGACATATTTAGTTTCTAAATTTGGCACTTATATTTTAGGGCGAATGGAAAGGGTGAGGATAGGTGGTTGTAGCCGGAGAACATAGGGGGTTGTAGCCAGATAATTGAAAAGTTGGAGCTTCCCTCGGGTTGTAGCCTGAAAATAGGGGGTCAGAGCCTCCTTCCAGTTGCAGCTAGAAAACAAAGGAAGTTGGTGCTTCCAATGAATGTAATTCTTAAATACAAATAATAAAAATCATTATGTGGTTTTCTCCCGCATTGGGTTTCCACGTAAAAAATACGGGTGTACTATGTATGTGTATGATTATTCATTTTTTCATGGTTTATTTACTCTGCACTTATTGGATGATAATTATATATTGATTATAAAGATAAATAACACTTGCATATTGTGGTTAAAAGGATTAAAAATCTCTATTACTGAATCACCCCCCTCTTAGTAATCCAACAATTGGTATCAGAGCGGGTTCCTTCAGAAATCATTTTAACCACTAAAAGGTAGATCATGGAGAGAAATAGTATGTATAAAAATGGAATACCACAGTTTGATGGAAAAAAATATGCATTATGGAGAATAAGGATTAAAACATATGTACAGGAACAGGGATTTGAGGTTTGGAAATCAGTTGTAGATGGATACAAAGAACCAGCAGTTCCACCAACAAATGACAATGGAAAGAAATTCAGTATAAATAATTCAAAAGCCAAAAATACACTTCTGAATGGTATTTGTGATTCATTATATAACAAAGTTATACATTGTAGATCCGTTAAAGATATTTGGGATAAACTTCAAAATATTTATGAAGGAGATTCAAAAGTCAAAGTAGCAAAACTTCAAACTTACAAAGGTCAATTCAAATAGCTAAAGATGAAGGAATATGAGAATATTTCATCTTACTTCTTGTGAGTTAATGAAACAATGAATGTGATCATAGGATTGGGAGAAGAAGTTGATGAATTTCTAATTGTTCAAAAGGTACTAAGATATCTTCCAATGATATGTGATCCTAAGATCTCAGCACTAGAAGAAAGAGAAGATCTAGACTCAATAAGAATGGATAAACTACATGGAATCTTCACTACCTATGAAATGAGAATTGAATAGGAAAATACAGGTATAAAAGAAGAATCATTAAAATCATCCAAAAGGTCAAAGAAAAAGGAAAAATAATATAGCAACAATAGTGACATCTCAAAAGATGATGATGAAGTGGCCAACTTTGTTAGAATATTGAAAACAAAAATGGCGACAGATATAAAGGTAAGATTCCATTGATTTGTTTTAATTGTGATGGTATTGGTCATTTTTCTAATAAATGTCCTCACAAGAAAAACAAAATACATGAAGAGGATGATTCAAACAACAAAAAAACGTTTAAATGAAAAAAAACCAAAAATAAAGTCTTCAAGAAAAGTTTTTGCACCAAAGAAGAATGCTCATCATCAGAAGAAGATGAAGTCAGTGAAAGTGAGACAGAAAGAGTTATATTCATGGAAATAGAAGACTCTGATAAAGAAGAAACCAAAGAGGAGTATGAAGAATAAGAAGTTGACTACAGAGAAGAATTGTTGAGTGTTATAGAAGTTATAAAAAGAGAAAATAAGAAAAACAAGAAACTCCAGGCATAACTAGATAAGAAATAAGACATTCAAAATTCAAACTCTGAAGAACTAGAACAGATGATCACTAAATTAAAGGTTTAAATAGAAGAATACAGAAGAATAGAAGAAGCACTCAAAGAACAAATGGAAGAAAAAGATAGGATCATTGGAAATTTGTAAGCATAGGTTGTTACATTAAGAAAAGACCTTCAATAGAAGAATATGCAGAACAATTCAAAGGTTTTGGATAATATTATGAGAATTCAAAGGCCACATCATGACAAGTCTGGGCTAGGATACAATCAGATAGAAACGGGCTCAAGGTCCAAAACCACATATAATGAAACACAAACAAGAATCTATGCAAAAACAGTTAGAGGAGACAAGAAGTTTTATAGGGAAGATCACAGGGACACTCCTCCACCTAGAAGAGTCAGATTTCAAAATCAGTGACAATAAAAAACAAGGAGGCCTCAGGATGAAGAAGGATTCAGAAGAATAACTCCTTTTAGAAGATCTTCAACTCCCAGGTATCAAACTATGTTTTTTGGTTTATGTTATGCATGTAATAATTTTGGACATAAATTTGTAAATTGCAGAGCTAATAGAAGGAACATAAACAACTTTGAAAGTCATGCATAAAATGGTTATACAATAAGGCCTAATGTAACACAGAGAATAAGTTACAACATGTTTGAATCATTGAGAATTGAAGTGGAATGCTACAAATGCAACAACTTTGGACACATTGCCAAATATTCTAGAATGACAATCCCTCCTAGAGAATCATAATAGAATAACAACAGTCATAGACATGAACCTCAACAAAGAATACAGATAAGAAAGCAGGATCATTTTAACAATGAAGAATGCACACTCGCTCTAAATGTGGTTGGTATGTTGACAGTGGTTGTTCAAAACATATGATACGTGATGAAGACAGTTTTCTTACATTAAGAAAGGAAAGAGATGGATCAGTCTCTTTTGGAAGTGATGACTCATATAGAATCATTGGGAAAGGCATAATCAGAATTGGAAACAAGAATACCAAGGAAGGAAATGTTGTACTAGTGGAAGATATGAAACATAATATTCTAAGTGTAATTCAAATGTGTGACCAAGGTCATAAACTTACATTTGATTCACAGAAGTGCGAGATAAGAAAAGAATGTTCAGGAAAATTGATTGCAACAACTGCAAGAACTTCAAGAAACATATATGTGTTAAGTGAAATTGGAAATGAAAAGTGTATTCCAAGAAAGGAAGATGAATTTTGGTTATGGAACAAAAGAATGGGTTAGATAAACTTCGATAACATCGTCAAATTCAACAAAAAGTAAGCAGTCAGAGAAATTACCCAGATCACGAAACCAACCAACACATTATGCAAGCATTGTCAATGAGGAAAGAAAACAAAGACTAGGTTCAAATCAAAGGAGTACTCAACGATAAGACCACTGGAAATTGTGCATACTGATATATTTGGACCAACTAGAACAAAGGGTTTAAAAGGTGATAAATATTTTATGTTATTACTTGATGATTATACAAGAATGGCTGGAGTTTGCTTTCTCAAGAATAAGTCACAAGCATTTGAAAACTTAAAAGTTTACAAGGAAATGGTTGAAAATGAAATGGATTCAAAAATCAAATGTTTGAGATCTGATAATGGAGGAGAGTTTACATCAAAGGAATTTATAGATTTTTGCAGCAAACCTGGAATAAAAAGGTAATTCTATGTTTCTAGGACACCTCAACAAAGTGGAGTTTTTGAAAGAAAGAACACGACAGTACAAGAAATGGATTGAACAATGTTAACAGATTCTAAATTGACAGATATTTTTTGGACACATGCAGTGCATACAGTAGTTCACATTCAAAACAGAGTAATACTCAGAAATTGTTGGGCACAGGCCTAGTTTTTAGGAAAAGTAGCACGTGTAAGGCAGATGTGCATGAAGGAAATGAAGCACGTGTAAGGCAGATGCACATGAAGGAAAAGAAGCACATGCAAGACAGGTGCACATACAAAAGAGGAAAGCATGCGAGGCATGCATGAAAGAAGACCTAGCCATGATAGGGTTATGGTTTCAGTAAGAATATGTAATAGTTAGTAAGCCAAAAACATGTATAAGTAGGTACCTAGAAGGTCTAGATCGGGGTTGTTCCTTTTTGGTTGTTTATTGTTACTATGTTGTTTGAAGACATAATGACTGTAAGTCTGATATATTTTGTAATTTGTTGAGTTGAGGAGAGGAAATAAGGTAGATCTTGAGAGTTATATCACAAGATGAGGGTCCTGGTGTAATCTAGTCCACCTCATTATAGATCTTGACCCACTGATGGAGAGTTGTAATGCACGTAGCACTGTAGTTTTGGAAACACCAGAATAAAAGAACAGAGCAGCCAAATATTTGTGGACATAGCCCAGGAGGGGTGAACCATGGTAGATAATGTGTTATGTGATTGAATATTGTGTATTTCATTTACTGTCAATGATTAGATGTTAGACTAATCCATGAATGACTATTTAGATTTGTTATTTTACATGCATGAATAAGAATGACATGGTATTCAATATAAGGTGAATGTTAAAGTATTAAATGAAGATCACAGAGTTTAATCGCAGATCCCCAATCATTCCCAGGCTGCAAGAACTTGAGCATTGCATCCACCAATAGAACTATCTCAGGTGAGGTTGTGCAGTGCACTGTGTGTATTGCATTGCCTTCTAGTTTACCAAAGGGGATGATAGTTTTAAAGGGGTTTTGTTGGAAACCATGGTAGACCTGAACCTAGGTCAGCCAAAGAAAGGTAACAAGAGAGAAGTAACCAATAAATGGTTTTGTTGCCGTCTGGAATAGAATGGGGTTAAGTGAATGGGATTTGTTGAAGAGTCGTGACAGGAATGTCATATCTGGTGAGGAAACATTAAAAAGAATGAGATTATAAAAGGGGATGTTTAGATCATGGAATGAAACGAAGTTGGATATCGAGAGTTGGTTGAAAACAAAGGATCTTGAATTTTCACAGAAATATAACAGAAACCCGAAGTTAACACCGCACAAATATTTGGACAAGTACATATTTAGCGGCTTGCATGAAATATTTTTATGTGATTTCCCGCATGTGTTGCAGAAGTGGATATTGAGGTTGAAATTCAACCACCCTACAAATCAGATCATAAAGCTAGAGTGGAATTATGTGGGGATCGTGTAGTTACAACAAGTTGACAATAAATTTACATGTGCAGTAGATTTCTGGTTAGACAACATTGTTGCAGGATTTATCATGGAATTTGCAGTAGATACCGTGAAGTCTTACAGTGCAATAGAGAAAGAGTTCTTGGAGGTACCTAGAGGTAGGTATATCATATTGTTGTATACTTCCATCAAGATTTTACTTTATAACAAAGGTGTAATAACAATGACATCAAACAACTAAACTTCCCTACGTGCATGGGGGAAGGGGGGAAGCACTGATAAGAGACGGATAAATGGAGGAAGAGATGGATAAAGGAAAGAATGAGGAGGCCTTAGATCCAAACATGATGGAGGAAGACCAGATCAAGAAGATCATGGAAAAATTTGGAAGAACGCACAGTGGATCACCCTACCAATACAAGATGAACAATAAGAAGAGAGCCATAGCCACGAGGGAAGGCTTGGAAAGTGATGAAGAAGAGGTAGAGGATCTCTGGGATGTGGAGTAGATTGAGGAAATCTTGCGCACAATATATGAAAGGAATACAAGAGGTCCAAGGGCAGAACAGAAGGCAGAAATCCTATCCATATCAGTGTCAGTGTGGAACCCATAAATGCATGTGAGACCAATACACCAGAGATAACACCACCATTTAGACAACCAAACTTTAGTGGAAGAAACGCAATAGGAATTAAATCTACACAGGGGGAAATAAATGGGGAAGATAGTTCAGAAGCATTAGTCAAGGATATACACCACGCGGAGGTAGTAGTTCATCATTCAGGATGATCCCACCATCAGGTTACTAGAATTCAAGGGAGAGGCATCTGAAGACCCTGAGAAGAACTTGTTCATCTGTGAAAATATATGGGAAGCAAATTAGACCATACATGAGGATACAAAACTTGCGCAATTATCTATGACACTAAGAGACTGCACACTGGATTGGTACATGAGCTTAGATGCAAACAGTCCACCAGGAACAACTAGAAGGATTGTAGATATCAAGGAGCTTCTGATAAATAAATTCTAGAAGCCTAGCTCAGAGGATCAGTACATGAATGAGATGATAGAGATTAGAAAGAAACCAGGGGAATCTGTCTGGGAGATTGACCAGAGATTCAAACGATTGAATGGAAAATTGAAGTATGTCATGACAGATATGCAACAAAGACAACTATTTGTGAATTCCCTGCTACCACACCTTAAATACTCTTTGAGACGACATAAGTTTCAAACTCGGGAAAAGGATCTACATGCAACCTTACAACTAGAAGAGAACCAATATCAGAAGATAGATCTAATAATAGAGGAGTTGAAGGATGATATGAATAATTTAGCATTTCAACTGAACCGAAATAGGACTAATGACAAAAGAGAAGTTGTTTTGGTGTACCACATGTAGGACATAAGGAAATCACAAGAATTAGTGCCCAACATTTGCGGAGTACATGGAAACATGACTTCCAAACCCTTTGCCATCAGGAGGAATATGGTGTGAGATCTATAAGACATAGGGGCATGATCCATATAATTGTCCAATGATGCAGAAATATCAGAGATTGCCTATGAGTTCATATTGCAACTTTTGCAAGTCAGTGGGCCATGATGACAAATATTGCAGGAAAATGTATCTAATGAGGGAAAGAACATTAGAAACATATAGGGTGTAGAAGGAAATGATGACAGGGCAATCTGCACCACATTTAAACCAAGTACCATCCCCATATAACATTGCACCACAAAAATATAACACTGCATAGACACAATACAATACCACTCAGCCACAGTATAATACCACACAGTATAATCAGGTGCCTTAGTAAAACGCCCCGCGAGGATATCGAGCTGGCTACAGAGGTTGAAGACGAGGTAGAGGAGGATTTGGAAGAGGTAGAGGAATAGTGGTATGCCATAACTATCAACAACTAGGACATTATGCAAGAGAATGTCAACTTCCACTTGCGACATGTATGTAATGTCGCACATCAGATCATGACACAGAAGACTGCTCGACACTATTGGGGAAGATCTAGGAAAAGAGAAATAAAAAAAATCAGAATGTTCAATGGATTTCTGCATAAGCAAGGGATGATGGAATAAATATCAACATAGTTATGTGTGGAGGATATAAAACAGGAGATAACGCAGTAACACAAGATCCAACACAACACCAATGGGTGAAGAAGAATTTTGAACCACATAATCAATTTGATGCGTAGAACGAAAAGAAGATATTCAAGGAAGACAACCAAGGATTCTTGAAGCCATACATTGCATCTACATAAACTTGACAACATACCCAGGACATGCCAATGTACGATATGCCTTCATCATTGGATCACACTAATGAAGCACAACCCCTAGGATAGTACTATAAAGGATTTTCTGCAATCCTGTGTTAAAATACTAAATGATCCATCATCTGTTAAAGTATTAAAAAATATGTTAGAAATATGTAACACATACGTAGAGGGAAATCTAGAGAAGAAAACATTTAATCACTTGCATACAAGGAGGAGGAAAAGTAGAGAGTTCAGACTGAATGTCAACATTGGAGATTTCAACATGGGGGATATTATACTAGATTTAGGCTCCGAAGTAAATGTGTTACCCAAGAAGACATGGCAATGTATGGGAGAGCCCACATTAGGATATTCACCTATTCAACTGAAACTCGCAAATCACCACAGGGTTCTACCAATTGGAAGGCTAAAGGGTGTGACAGTAGATCTAGAGGGAGTGTGCACTAAAGCCGATTTTGAAGTGATAGAAATAGTGGATGGCACAACACCTTATCCAACATTTCTTGGCTTGGATTGGTCATTTGACAACTAGAAAATAATCAATTTGAAGACAAGGAAGATGGCATTCGATTCAGGAGAGTATAGAGTTGTTGCTCCACTAGACCCATGAGAAGGAGAAAGGTTTCTAGAACCCACTTGCTTAGACTTGGAGGAAATCAACCAGTTATACATAACCACCGTGAAAGAAGAATATTATGTAAATTCAACTGCAGATGGAGTACTCAGCTGGAGAAGAATCACATCATGCACTTCATACTCATATACAGGTTTGGAGAATTGGCAACGGAGATTACATGAATTATCCACAAGAAGGTGCTCAAGAATAGACCGTGCATTAAGATGGGTAGGTACAGAGATAAGAGAACCTCTCATTTTTCATGGGGTGAATGACTTAGAAGAATTCCTAACAAGATATGAAGATGAAGTGTTATAAAATTAGAGGCTCTTAGCTATGGACATAGAACCCAAGGAAACACCTACAAGATGGTGGGTTGTGCACAAAGAGACATTAACAGACTAGTACCAATGTAAGTGGTTATTGTGCATTAGATTTGGTGCAGAACATGGAAGCAATGAACTGAAGAGATATGATGGACAAGGGACACCAACATAACACTTGGAGAAGTGCAAAACACTATGGAAAATGACACCACCAGAAGAATGGCCTCATCACTTTATTCACACATTGGAAGGAATTCCAACAAACTAGTATGTAGACCAAGAACTGCGCAGAGGTACTACAGAATGGACAACATTACAACAAAATTTTATAGTCACTTTCTCATTTGAACATGAGAACCCCAACATTGATTAAGCACCCAAACAAATCATAGGGGTGATATTTGTTAAGCAACTAGAGGTTGAACTTATAACATAGTATCAACAATATAATAAACAGACAATGAAAGAACTATTGTCATGCTATCATGTGCAGGAAGAAGCACCAGATGAAGATGACCCATGAAACATTCAAATTAAAGGAATTGAAGGAGAAAGAGAGGTGGAAGGTCCATCTCTGGCATAAGAAGTATTTGTTGCACAAATCAAGGTGAAGAAAGTAAATATTGGGACAAAGGATAATCCCAAAATGGCCAGTATTGGAGATTATTAGGATGAACAAACAGTAGAAAGAATAACAGAGTTGTTTAACGAGTACAATGACCTCTTCCCAAAAACCTTTAAAGAGATGAAAGGCATTGTAGGATATCTAGGAGAGATGAATATACCTCTCAAACTTGAGGCTAGATCTGTCAGATAACGATTGTATAGACTGAACCCAATATATAAGAGGAAAGTAAAAGAAGAAATTGAAAAAATGTTGGAAGCTGGAATCGTAGAACTAGTAGAAGAATCAGAATGGATAATACCTATGGTATTCCATGAGAAGAAGAAAGGAGGCATAAGGATATGTGTCAATCTAATAAAGTTGAATGATGCTTGCCTACATGACCCTTTTCCCACCCATTTCACAGATGAGGTATTAGAGAATGTGGGAGGCCTGGAAGCATACTCATTCACCGGTGGATTCTCAGGCTACCATCAGATCAATATAGCTCCAGAAGATAGGTACAAGACCACTTTTTCCAGAGAATGGGGATCCTACTGGTACATAGTCATGCCTTTTGGGTTGAACAATGACCAACTATATTATCAAGGGAACTCATAGCTGCCTTCAAATAATTCATCCATCAGTTTTTAGAAGTATATCTGGATGATTTGAGAGTCTACAGTCTATTGAAAGATCATGTAGAGGTATTAAGGTTGATGATGGAAAGATGTAGGTAGTGTCAGATATCATTAAATATCAAGAAGTGCATCTTTGGGACACCTTTTGTAATACTATTGGGACATATAGTCTGTAAACAAGAGCTATTGGTGGATCCTGCAAAGGTTGCAGTCATTGTTAACTTACCACCACCCAAATCAGTACGCCAGTTGAGAGAAACACTACGACACAAAAGATACTACAGTAAATTCATAAAAGGGTATGTGAAGATCACTGCGTTGATGGAGAAACTATTGAAGAAGGATAGTAAATTCTAGTGGAATGAGGACTGTCACCGAGGTTTGGACACTCTAAAAGAAAAAATGGTCACAACACCTATACTAGTATTCCCAGACTAGGAAAATACATTTCATGTGATTGTAGATGCATCAACCATAGCACTTGGAGATATTTTGGCATAGCCAGGAGCAGGAGAGTTAGACCATCCTATAGCATTTGCAAGCATAAAACTATTAGAGTCAGAGCAGAACTACAATACTATAGAGAGAGAAGGCCTAACAATGGTATATGCACTGCAAAAATTCAGACACTATCTACTTGGGAAACACTTTAAAATGTTCACAGATCATTATGCCCTCAAGTACCTAGTCAATAATCTAGTGTTGGGGGCGATAATTTGTATATGGTTACTGTTGTTTCAGGAATTTGACTTTGAAGTAATAGCCAAACCAGGGAAGTTGAATGCAGGACCCGATCACCTATCAAGGATCACTAATGGAGAGGAACCTACAAATTTAGAGGAAAAATTCCCCGATGCACATTTATTTTCAGTGCAAATAGCTGATGAATATTTTGCTGACATCATTGCATACTTGAGTATAGGGACTGTGCCATAAGAATTCAACACTGCAAAGAAGAAAAGTTTGGTATTCAGAGTTGTAGACTATAAATTGATTGCAGGACACTTATACAATATGGGCACTGACAAAATCTTGAGAATATGTGTACTAGAACATGAAAGGCCTAGGATATTAGTAGAGGCTCACGAGGGAATAGTCAAAGGACATTATGCAGGAAAAGATACCACACAGAAGGTATTGTGCGTAGAACTATGGTGGCCGACCATTCAAAAAGATGCAAAGGACTACTGCCAGAGATGTGATGTATGTCATAGGGTTGGAAAACCTAATAGATGGGATGAGATGACTCTAAGACCACACATAACCTTGCAAGTATTCAAAAAATGGGAAATAGACTTTGTGGGACCAATTAATCCACCAGCAAAGAGGTAAGGAGAAAGGTATATCATTACTGCAACAGAGTACTTAACGAGATGGGCAGAAGCAACACCGGTAAAATATTGTAGAGAAGAGACAACAACGCACTTCATGTTTGAGCAAGTGATCACTAGATTTGTATGCCCAAGTATTTTGATGAGTGACCAAGGAACTCACTTCGTCAATAGTACTATCAAGGCTATGACTGAGGAGTTTGAATTCTATCATCAAAAGAGTACACCTTATCACCCTCAAGAAAATGGGACAATGGAAGCCTTTAATAAGATCCTAAAGAATGATTTGACAAATATTTGCAATGTCAACATGGATGATTGGGATTTGAAGATACTAGCAGTATTATGGGAACATAAAACTACATGCAAAAAGTTGTCAGGACAAACACCCTTCAGGTTGGTGTATGGACAAGAAGTAGTGGTGCCATTATAATTTTTGGTACCTAGTTTGTGCGTAGCAACAATCACCAACATGCCAGAATGAGGCGTAGTACAAGAAAGGATAAGTCAGCTGATGGAGATGGAAGAAGATATGATTCTAGCAGGATTTCACCAAGAAGTACATAAAGCAAGGGACAAAGCTTGGCATGCCAAACATATTAAAAGGAAGAGTTTCAAGGAGGGAGACCTAGTCTTGGTGTATGACAGTAAATTTCTTAAGCATCCAAGAAGTTTTAGAATGCATTGATTGGGACCATATGAAGTGAATAGTGTCACAGAGGGGGGAGCAGTACAATTGAAAGATTTAGGAGGTATAGAACTCAGAGGAATGATTAGTGAGAGTCAAATGAAATTGTATAGGGATAGTCAACCTCCTAGTACTTAGAAAGTTACCATGCAGTAAGAAGATATGTGTATAGTGTATTATAGTAGAAGTAAGGGAGAAAAAATGAGAAAAAACAAATAAAAGAAGAAAAAGAAGGAAATCCATAAAAATTAAAAAGGGGATAAAAATAAAAATAGATCGACGCATATGGAGGGTCTTGATAGAATAAAACTAGTAGAACAAAATAGTGTGTTGCAAGAAAACCAGGGTTCGAAAACACTGCGTGCAGAAGAGAGGTTAACGGGTAGAAAGGTTCAACACGTAGGAAACACAACAAAATGTCAAAAAGTGACAATTTTTAGTGCAACACAACTATCACTTCTCCGTCTCACTATAAACTCGAAAAAAGGCGGGAAATCAACCCATTGTATTATTTGCTAAGGAGAAGAATGCAGAGCCAAGTGGAAGAGCGACAGAGTGAAAATTTATGTTACCATATGTTGATTTGGAAGAAAGTAGCTCTTATTTCCTTTCCATGTCACCACTGAGGGCTGGAGCATTGAGCAAAACCGGAAGAAATACACGAGGTATCTCTCAGGTGCCACAAACCAGAACAAACGAGATGACCATAGTGGTGGATGTTGATGAAATCCACACACCGGAGTATGATCAGACCACATTGCATGTGGAAGAGGAGCAGGAACATGCACAGGGGCCCGAGTAGTTGGAAGACGACGTCGAACTAACAAAATTGGACACGTCCAGGGGAAAAGGGCGACAACAAGAAGAACCGGCCACGGGTTCCATGCAACATGGCCTAGAGATGGAACTAGAGAATGAAACAAAGTAAGAGTCTATACCATAGGGTGGGGTATCATCCCCATAAGGGAAGAAGAATGCATGAGCAAAGAGTAGTAGTGCACAGGGCGTACAACGCGTACAGGAGGAATTGTTGTTAAGAACCAAATATCAATATAGCATAGAAAAACCTTAGAATAAGTACTCAACGCCTTGAAAAAGAGATAATTTCAGATAATAAGCCTCTTCGAGGGGGAAACCTCCTTTTACCCCACATAAAATGTTCAAGTACAAGATTATTCCAAATGAAAATGTATCCTTGGTATATATAGGAGACTAGGAGGTATAATTACAACTAATGGAATAAAGCCGACATAAATAAAATAACATTACTAATGTAATATGCCCCAATTAAGGGGTAATAAGCCAATATTAGGGCTTAACATGCCCCTCCCCTTGAGACAAGTGTTGTCCGCAATGCTTGAGTAACTCTGGATGCTTTTGTATAAAAGACTCATCTTCCCAAGTGGAATATTCAACCGATAGTTTCCTCCATTTAATGAGATACTCTGAAATGGATCTATTCCTCAGCTGGAGAATTCTTGTGTCAGTGATGGCTTCAGGCTCCAATATGATTTTTCCTTCCTCGTCAAGTTCTGGAAATATATTTTGAACTAGGATCTTGTCGCCTATAACCTTCTTTAAGCATGAAACATGGAAAATTGGGTGTACTCGTGAAGATGCAGACAACTCCAATTTGTATTCCATAGTACCAATCTTTTGCAATACCTTATAAGGGCCATAGTACTTTGGTGATAATTTATTATCCTTCTTGGCTTGCTTGAGGGAAATCTGTTTGTATGGTTGTAGTCTTAAAAACACCCAATCCCCTACTTCAAAAATTCTTTCACTACAATGTTGATCTGCTTGTTGTTTCATGTGATTTTGTGCCATGGTCAGGTTGTCCTTTAATATTTGGAGAACTTGTTGTTGATGCTCGATGTGATCTTCCACTTCTTGAACCTTATATTTTTCTTTTAGAGAAGAAGTGATGGAAGGAGGGTGGTATCCATAGAGTGCCATAAATGGTGTCATTTTTGTTGCAGTATGAAAGGAAGTGTTATACCACCATTTTTCCAAGGGTAACCATTTGAACCATTGTGTTTGTTTATCAGAGACAAAGCAACGAAGGTAGCCTTCCATATATTTCTTCACTATCTCAGTTTTTCCATCAAATTGAGGATGATAGGATGAGATATGAGCTAATTGAGTACCCAAAAAAGAAAATAATTATGCCCAACAATGTCCAGTGAAGATGGGATCTCTGTCACTTACAATAATCTTTGGGCTACCATGTAGCTTTTGAACTGTCTCCATGAATGCAGTGGCAACTATACTAGCTTCGAAGGGATGATAGAGTGCGAAAACGTGTGTGTACTTGGTAAGTCTATCAACAATCACCATGATGACACTCTTTGACGTAGACCTATCGGCCCTCAGGCCGAGATCTGCTCACAGGATCGTTCTATATCCCCTTGAGCCGAAGCGGCTCCTTTCGATTTCCTGCTGGAATCTGCAATTTATCGATCCACATGTCCTTTTCGCAGCTCGCAATCTCGCGAGTTCATGAGTCGTGGCTCCCAACTCTTCCTCTCCAATCTCGTGATAACTGAGATCGTGAAATGGGTATAGCTCTTCTTTCGTCAGCGCCCTCTATGCGTGACCACTGTCTAAGCTTCACGCAAGCTCCTCTCGCTACTCTGCACTTTTCATGTTGTGGCGTCCAACCTTGACACCTTCCTTTCATAAATCCCTGAGACGTGAGAGGTCAACGGGTGTTGACATATTCACTAGGTGATGTGTGTCCACCAGTCTACTTCCCGGTGTTATAACCCTAAAATGCACCACACAGGCTTACCTGGCATCAGGCCAACTCATGTCTCTTGCTTGCCAAAGCCATGCTGAATAAAACCTTGAAAAACCACTTAAATCAAGCAACCCGCGCCCTAACCTCTCACTGGGCGCATTGGAACGCTTGCTGGCCTTATACTGCACGCATTGGAATGCGGGCTAGCCCACTACAACCCGCGTTTACCTAACAAAGAAAAAAATCAGGAAAGTTTCCGCCGGGACGAAAAGCTTTGGGTCAGTTAACTGGAACTCCCAGCCATGCATGGCCGAGAGTTCGTCTAAAACCCTAGCTCCTTCTAGATTATAAAAGAAGGGGTAGGGGTACTATTCAAAGGAGGAGAATCATAGCAAAGAAACTCTGCCCAATTGTCGAATCTGTTTTGTCCCAACCCTTTAGCCTTTCCTCAAGCTTTAGGAGAATTCAAGCAAAGTAGTTGGAGGACAAAGAAGAAGAGGAGCCCAGGATCAAGATCGAGGAACGGTGGCCGGTCTCTATAATCATTGTAAGTTGGTTCATATTGAGATTAATAAAAAAAGATACTTTTCTCGTCCAAAATACATGAGTCTTATATGTTTTATGTGATTTGTGTTTAATCTCTAACCCTCTAGTAGAACAATAGCATGCATGCATAGTTTTGCCTTGATTGCAGGATCACTTTTTGGAAGGAGCAGCAGAAGCAAGGAGACAAAGCTCAACGGAGGATCTACCCCAACCGTCGATAAAAAGGTTAGTTGGTTCTTCCCTTGTTTGCTTGTGAAAAAGGGTTTTAGGTTGGGGTAGAAGGTTAAAAGTAGTTTATGAAGGGTCATGATCTGCATACAAGTTTAAATCCCTAGCTTGTTAGTCTGTAGGGTAGAATACCCACAACAGAATTGGCGACTCCACTGGGGAGATTTTACTCTTAGGGTTTCCGGATTTCGTTAAAGGTTCTTGGGTAGTTCAAAGAAGTTGAGTTTCTGTTTCTTTGTTTATTTCGTTTTCTGTTAGGTCAAAAGCTAGCAGGGAACCTGGTTATCAATACCAATTTTTCCTTGGCTGTTGCTTGACATTGATTCTCGGGACACACAGAGGTACACACAGCCTGCAGAAGGCCTGCACGCGTGTGACCCGTGCCCTAACCTTCTACAGCCCGCGTTTGAATGCCTGCTGTAGTGGTTTCAGTAGCGTGTAGCATTCAGAAGGCTTGAGAGCCAGTCTCCTCTTCCCTGTCATAAGTTTACCTTCTCAGGGGGCTTTCTGGATCCTGTCTGGGTCTTGATTGGTTTATTGTCTTGTTCTTCAGTCTGCCTTATTGTTTTTGTCATTCTTAGCATTAGTTTTCGTTTCTGCAAATTTTCTTTTTCTGTTGAAGTAATAGCATCCAAGCCTTTTAGAGACCCTGGTTGTCAATACCAGAGGCCTTTTTCAGGTCTGGACTGCCTGTGTGTTGATTCATCTTGACTTTTATACAGACCCGCGGCCTGCTTGAGTCTAGCCCGCAGGTACCCGCGCGCTGTTTTAGCTCAACACGCGTTTACATGCGTGATGTCTTGGTGACAGTCGCGGGCTTAATTGGTAGCCTTTCAGCTTGGGTGGGGCAGTCATCCCCTCCTGAGGTGAGAAGAGATCCTCTTAGGGGCAGAGAGTCTGGAGCTGCACAGTCATCAGGTTAGGGCATCTTATCCTTAGCTTGTGTTTGTTAGTTGATGTTTCGATAGAAAAGACAAAAGAGAAAAAATATTTGTTTTATGGTTTTTAGGCAAGTGTTAGAATCGGTGCTGTTTGGATTGCTTTTTTGCATTTTTGTGCTCTGATTCTGTTTGCGATCTGCGCTTTAAGCCAGAGTTTTCTTTTCATTCTCTTGGTTTTGTTCTTGTCAACATTTTTCCTTGTTGTGTTATTTTACAACGAAATAAAAAACAATTTCTTGTTTCATTTTCTTCTTGGTTTGAAGATTGTGTTGTTGCATCAGTAGCTAGGAAAGAAGTCTTTTTGCATAAGTTCTCGTAGTGCATTTCGAGTATAAGTAGCTTGCAGATCTGAGCGAAAGTTCTCCTTATTTACTGCATGAAATCTTAGTAAATTTGAAAAAGAAAAGAAGTCTTTCATTGAAAAGTTGTTGGTTTTGCATTTTAGTAAAAGTTTTTGTTTCCGCGCATTTTGTTCATTTTTCTTTGAGTCTTTTTACACACCATCAGTTTCACTTTCACACCTTGTGACTTAAAAAATCCCATTAAAAGCAATGCTAACTAAAAGCAATTAGACTTTTCTGTTTGTAGGGTGCATACACTAGCTCAGGAATAAGGCCTTGGAATAGGTTGGAGAGTAAATTCTCCAAGGCCACCCAAACCAAACATTGGAGTCTGTCAATAGGGAGTGTAGAAGTCCAGTTACGGAAAGTTATCCGGGACCCCCCTCTAACACAGGGGCTAAACACGAGGTCGCGTAAGGAAAGGAAGCGGAGATAACCCCTCCAAAGCTAGACCGAACGTTGTGGAGAACACATATCGAGGATTTGTTAAGGGATTCCGTCATTTGCATTTTCCACGGAGCTTCGTGGGTCTCGAATTTGTTCGAGGTCCTCAGTTGTCTTCCGGACCATTTTCTCTCGATACCCTTGACAGGTTTCGGGCTTGATACCCTGCTCATTGTGGTCTACCCGACTGCCGACTGTACCCGCCTGGTGACTATTCACGTGCTGGCAAACTAGTTGCCAATCTTTTCTAGGGACATACATAGGTGACTGCGGGGGTATACCGCGGTACCTAGGACGGACATCGGACCAACGCTTTGCAGAGTCTACCCGGAGGGTGCTTCCGTATTCGAGTTGCACTTGCACTGGTAAGTTGCTCTAGTGTTGGTTGTTGTAACTCTTCTTCCAACTAGTTTAGTGCTTGCTTGATTTATCTGCTAGGGGATTTCTTTTAGTGAGTGTTACTGTTTGTTCATGTAGAATACCTTAGAGTTTCGTGAATATTATCACATAGTGGAGGATTCAGAGCTCCGCCGGTCATGAAGGCTTTTGGGCCTGCCGCCGGTTATACTGGAGCCACCCCCGCCACCATTGAGGCGGAAGCTATACCATCAAGGGTCTTTCGAAGCAACCGGGGCTTTTGAGCCCGAACAACCCCTGGAGGAATCAAACGCTAATCTTGGCATGATTGAAACCCAAAACACTGATACTTGGCCGGACATTATTGTGCCAATTCAATTTTACGAAAGCCTGTCAGTGCCTAACCCAGTTATGGAACAAATCACTTCCTCTGGGAATTCTTCCATTCCTATCACTATTGCTACCACAGGAGAATCTTCTCCTAACTTTCCTTTGTCGGCGGTCCGGGCCACCACGGTCTTGGCCACAACTTCGTCGCACAGTGGACCGACCCCATCTATCGTGGCGGCCACACCTCTTTACACACCTAGTGTGACAGGCGCTCCGTTTTCATATGGTATGCCTAGTTCAGGTACTAGTCCTGCACTCACTTCATCCACTTTCCAGACTTTGGGTCTAGGGGCAGGGATCTCTAACGCTCCTCTGCAAGGTCAACTTGGGGGCATTCCTCTCCCTTTCAATGCTTTTCCTTACGCTGGAGGTCATATTCCTCCTTCGTCCCCTTCGCTCGGTGGATCGCATCCGCAGTCCGCCAGGAAGCCTGTACGCACAAGTCCTTTTGGAGCCGGGAGTCAAGGAACACCTGCGCAAATTCAGCCGACAGGTTCGTCACCGTTTGTTTGGAACGGGACGTTTGGTAATAACACTTTCACATCCGCTGCCTTCCCATCTAGAGGCACACCTGTTTTTGGACAGTTCACACCGGCACAGGGTACTATTCCTGCACTAGGGGCACATATACCAGGACCTTGGAACTCAGCACAAGGATTTGTTCCATCCTATGGAATGCCGTTCTGGGGTAACTCTTTCCACAACCATTGGAACCCCGGGCAGACTTCTATGCCTCTTCCATCCGGACCGACATGGGGTAATCCGTCCCAAAGTCCATCAAACACAATGAATGCTCAACATCCTATGTCCTTCATGGGGAATCAGACAATGATGTCTCCTCAGATGCAAAACCCTTACGCTGGTCAGGGCCATGGTTTCTACCAGAACCCGGGCCAACAACCAAACTTTTCCTGGCTACCTGGTGCCAGTTAAACTCCAGGACCCTTTTATCCTAGCTATCAACAACAACCTAAACTACCATTCTTGGCGACATTACACTTGCCAGATTTGACACGGTTGTTAAATGATCCTATCTGTCACGATCCGCGTTGGCCTCCTATGATGACGAAGTTGCCTTCGGACATCCCAAAGTTCGAGGCCAAGCCTAACGAAGATCCAGGTGATCACGTGACTACTTTCCACTTATGGTGCTCATCTAACTCACTAAAAGATGACTCTGTCCAATTGCGATTGTTTCAACGCACTCTTATTGGGAGTGCCACGAAATGGTACATAGAGCTTGATCGTTCATGATATTCTTCTTTTGGCGAACTGGCGATGGCCTTCCTTAACCATTTCCAGTTACCTGTGAGATACGACGCTGGCACAGAATTGGTAGCTAATTTTGAGCAGACGACCGCAGACCATATCTCGGATCATATTCGAGAGTGGTGACGCTGAAAGAGTCTTATCAAGGTACCCGTCCCACCAGCATTCCTGCTCGAGTGGTTCCTTAAGTCTTTAGTTCCGCAGTTATCCAAAGACGTCGCAACTTCAGGGGTTTTCTCCGAAGAAGATGCCATCATGAGGGCTCAACAGTTTGAGCTTATCTATTCTCAGTCTGGTCTTTTGTACAACATCCTGCCGGATGCACCACAATTGATTCTAGATAAAACCAGACAGAGAGTCGGACCACATGCCGATGGTATAGTTGGTTCGGCACAAACCAAGCTCGCTGAGCAATTGAAAAAACAATTGCAATAGTTATCTATACAACACTCAGCGGACAGCCAGAATACTTCTTTGGCTGCTCCTCCTACTCAAACATCATAAGTACACTCCGTACAGACGACTAACCCAAAGGCCAACCAGCAGCCCGAGGGGAAGAAAAAACAATGCAAGAAGAGTAAGGGGGATAAAAAACCAAATGATAATGCTGGCGAGGGCACCATGGAAAAGAGGAAGGAGAGGTATCCGTGCAACTTATGTGTGGAAGACCACCCAACCCATTTATGCCCTCGACTTGCGGAGGCCCAGAAGTTTGTCACACAGCAACAACAAGCTGTGTTGACTAATCCCTTTCAGCATGGGCAAAATTTAACTCAAGCCTCTGCAAGTACCGAGGGGGGCAGCCATGAAAACTGCCCTCCCCCAAACAATTCATCTTCCGTGAACGTATATATGGTGAAAAGTGATGCTTTCATAACAACTAGAGCTCACGATTATAGCAAACCAAGTGCTCCTGAGAAGGGAAAAGAAGTCGAGATCCCATCTCTTCCTCTACAGATTGAGAAGACGTTGGGTGAAACAATGACGCGCATTCCAAAAGGTGCGTTCAAACGCGCTTCTCATAATCCAAACGCAAGGGCCGCCCAAAACTACTCTGTGGTGGAAGATTTATCTCAAACCCCTTGTGCTATGTCTGCTTTGGAGGTCCTCCAAAGTTGCCCTGCTCAGAGAAAAGCCTTGTTGACTGCTTTAGGCTCTACTGAGACTTGTAACCCGAGAACTATCATGTTAGATACAACTGACTTAAAACCTCGTTTGCCTTACCATGTCGCGTTTCAGATAGTAGTGGCTCATCCCACAAAAACTTTTACACGGAATATCTTCCGCACGGTGGTAGACGAGGGCGCTTCGACTTGCGTTATGTCGTTAGCATGCTGGAAAGACATTGGTCAACCTGAGTTGTCTCTGTCACCTACTCTCCTTACTGCGTTCGATGGTCGTTCTTTTCAACTGCATGGCATCATTCCTTCTTTCCCAGTACAGTTAGGGGGAAAGACCGTGTGCGTCGAAGTAGAGGTAGTTGATTCCCCCATCGACTACAATCTATTGTTAGGTCGTAGTTGGACTTATGCAATGCAAGCGGTGGTCGCTACAATCTTCCGAGTCTTATTGTTTCCACATGAAGGCCGGATAGTGACCATTGATCAGTTATCCTTCTCTCGAACTGACCCAACTTTGGGGGCATCCACGGTTCCCATGGTTGATAATCCTCAAGCCGGTGTCATCAAAATCGGAGTTGGTTTGTGCCCATCTTTGATGGGTACTTTTGATTACCCACCTCCTCATGGCGATGTCAAATTTATATCGAACCACCATAAGGCTGAGATTTTCCATGTTTCGTCATTTCGCATGAATTACTTTCAGGATCTGTGGATTCTTCCTTCCCCATCAGACACGATGGATGCGACAGGGCATGCGGGCATGACTATGCCCTTGTTGGCCACTGAAGTAGCATACTCTTTGGTCCAACAAACTTCAGCCACTCCTGATCCGATCCCCACACAAGAGTTGGATCCACTCCCTGAGCCTATCTGGGCTCAGGGTTCTCTTACTGATATCGATTCGTTAGATTTAGTCTTTCCTTCTGATGAAGCTATAATCGAAGCAATGACTGCTCCGGACAAACCCTAGGAAGATCTTCATCACAGATCATATTTCCTTCCAGAGTTACACCGAATCGAGGCAAGAGAATTCACTATCACCATGACGGGAGACCAGCCTTGTCCCATTAACCTCTTGGCTACACATGATATTTACGCTGAGGGCAATATGGCGACTATCGCTGAAACGATACCTATCAATATCTCCCGAAACCCTGGTGTCGTGGAAAATGTCTTCGTCGGAGCAGATTGCTGCCCCGAGGAGATTCAGATTTACATTGATCTTTTTAAAGAATTCTGCGATGTTTTTGCTTGTTCTTATGAGGAAATTCCAGGCATTGATCCAAAAATAGTTGAACACGAAATCACTACGTATCCGGACGCTAAGCCTGTTCGACAGAAACTTTGTCCAGTTAATCCTAGGAAAGAAGCCGCTATCAAAGCTAAGGTTGAGAAATTGCTTAAGACAGGGTTCATATACCCTATTCACTTGACTCAATGGGTGTCAAATCCCGTGCCGGTCGATAAAAAACAAGGCATGATTCGTGTCTGTACCGATTTCCGTGATTTGAACAAGGCATGTCCGAAAGATAATTACCCAACCCCATTCATCGACCAGATCATTGATGAATGTGCCAGTTGTGAAGCCTTTTCATTCATGGATGGTTTCTCGGGCTATAACCAAATCCAAATCAAATCCGAGGACCAACACAAAACGACATTCATTTGTCTGTGGGGTACATTCGCCTATCGAAAAATGCCTTTTGGTCTCAAGAATGCTGGAGCCACTTTCCAGCGGGCCATGTCTTTTGCATTTCACGACCTCAAACATATAGTCGATGCCTATCTAGATGATTTAGCATCACGCTCTCGCAAGAGAAAAGATCATCCTACACACCTCAGACTCATCTTTGAACGCTGTCGCTACTTTAGGATTCGCTTGAATCCCAACAAGTGCATCTTTTGCGTCACGTCAGGTCGTTTGTTAGGTTTCATAGTGTCAACCATAGGGATCATGGTCGATCCTCTCAAGGTGGAGGCGATAATCCAGTTGCCCCCCCCACGCACAATTTTACAACTTCAAAGTCTTCAAGGTAAGGCGAACTTCTTACGACGCTTCATTGCCAACTATGCCGAAATTACCAAGGCCTTCATGCGTTTACTGAAGAAAGACGTTCCTTTTCTCTGGGACGAAGCTGTGCAATGCTCTTTCGATGCATTGAAACACGACCTCACAACCGCACCTCTGCTATGACCACCGAATTATAACAAGGATTTCCTATTATATCTGGCTGCCGCAGAGTCAACCAAAACACACTCAAAAACATCAATTAAAGTATTGAAATGCAAGGTTGGGGAGTTTGTACTTACTTGGTCCAAGCAGAAGTCCGTTTGGTCCACTGTAGCTCCCGGCATCACAATCTCTGGCAAAGGGGGTCTTTTGGCTCCAGAGTCAATTTCCAAATCAGCAATGGTGATAATGAGCTGCCACCTTCTATTTATAGACTTTTGGGCCTCTTTTTGTCACCCTTTTGGCCCCTTTTATCAGTTTCTTTATACCAAAAACCGTTTTGAGTGGTTCCAGAGTTATATGGGAGGGATTTGATCAGGTATTGGGACATTTTTCAATGAGATTCAGAAAATAAAAAAAAAATACACATAAGGACGGTCCATAATTATTTTTTTTTTCAAAAATCAACCTGAGCATATAGGGTAGGATTTTATCCCCACTGTTGCATCTCGTTGCCTTTTTTTTTTACGATATAGGATCGATCCCATCCGGTTGTGCCACGAAACTGTCATATCTTCTCTAGAAGTGTCGAAACTAGGTGGTAGAGCTTACCAAAACATGGATGCCCTAGGTAGTTCCTGGTCGCATTATGGTGTCCATGCCGTTTCTGACAACATAGTAGGCTCGGGAGTCCGTATAGTCTTTCTTGAACACGAGTTTGAGCCTCATTTGCATGGTTCTTTTTCACTCTTTGTCTTACCCTCCAGACTCCCAAAACATAACAGGTCTCCTTTTAAGCCCTTTTCAGACCCTCTAAACATGAAAAGATTGCCGAGCGATCTTGTGACCCTTCACGCTTGTTAAACTGAAATTTGAAGTCACATCTGTTCGGCGGTAGTTTACCCCTTTTTCGGTCCGGACGGTCAACGGTACGAACAAATGAACACTCTATCGAATTCTGATTCTTTAGAAGAGTATTCTCAGGTATAATTTTATTCATTTTTCGGGCCTGGGGGACTAAATTTACGAAAAAGAAACCCCCCCAGAGTCCATAGTTAAGCTCTTTTCAGATTCCCTAAAATTGAAAAGATCGCCGAGTGACCTTATTCTTTCACACTCGTTAAAACGGTCCAGAAGAATATTCCTGACGGAGTCCATAGTTAAGCTTTTTTCAGACTCCTTAAAATTGAAAAAATAGCCGAGTGATCTTGTCCTTGTCACACTCGTTAAAATGG
>ML777851.1:63296-79649 GCA_009831015.1 Picea engelmannii | reverse complement strand
GGAGGATCTACACCAACCGTCGATAAAAAGGTTAGTTGGTTCTTCCCTTGTTTGCTTGTGAAAAAGGGTTTTAGGTTGGGGTAGAAGGTTAAAAGTAGTTTATGAAGGGTCATGATCTGCATACAAGTTTAAAGCCCTAGCTTGTTAGTCCATAGGGTAGAATACCCCACAACACCCGGGCCCACTTTGAGGTTTTGCCACGTGTTTCCTCTGTGCCTCGGTTTTCGACACTTCGCAACTTCTGATGTTGAAAAAAACTCCTTTCAACCTCTGAACCCCTGAATGTGCGAAATGCAATGGGGTTCCTGATCCAACGGTCCTCCCGTGACCTGGATCCAACGACTATCCTTGCTCCTCGCGATTTCGTGACTTCCTGACTTGGAGCACCCAAGTCTTGGGCTCTCACCCTGCGAACCTCTGAGTTCACGATATCCCTAGATCTCTGCCACATGTCCTCCTCTAATGGATGGCTGTGATTTTATCGTGACTTCGCCACTCGCGAAGTTGAAGGACTTCACTTTTTGACCTCTGATGTCTGAATCCCTGATATGGGTGATTTCGTGACACGTATCCTCCTTCACACGGATGACTCAGATTCTTTTGTGGTTTCACGACTTCGGGACTTTCGAGACAAAAGTCTCAACCTCTTATCCTCCGATATGCCGAAATGGCGAAATTCCGACACGTCGTCAACGTAGGTCCCACGATGGAACTTCCCGCCTTTTTGGAGTTCTTAGACTTCGCGACTTCATGAATCCTGATGCTAAGACTTCAGCTCTTGAACCCACGAAACCATGAAATACCGAGTTCTGATGTACTTCACCAATAACTAGCCCAAACTTCGCCTTTTGCCCCTTCGGGACTTCGCCTTTCGCAACCTCGCGAATCTTGAGGCAAGGCTTTCAGTTCTCCAACTCACGAAACCTCGAAATGAGATTTCATGAGTGATCCAACGACCCCTGTTGGTTCAAATCCTACGAATCAATTTCTCCTGAGTTTTCACTTAGAAAAACACTCATCGTAACCTTCTTTCTCCTCTGCAAGATCTGACGACTCTCGAAACTTCGTGAATTCTCCACAAAGAATTCTGACCATTCAATTCCTCCTTAACACTCTTGTGAAATGAACAAGTATGCTTTCACGAAACTGGTCCACCAGCAAACCAACGTTGTTGCGCCTTTTTCCAACTCTTCAAGGCACTAACCCTCTTGATCTTTCTCCACAACTCGAGTCCTCAAGAAGACTCCTGCACGCACTCCTTGCGACAATTCTTCAAATACTTCCAAGTATTTGAATCTCTTCGACTCTGCGCACTCCTTGCGACAACTGTCTTTCGACAATTTCTCTCAGGTTGTAAACTCCGAGACTTCACTCGGGCTACGCACTACTTGAATGAATCCTGTGATTAACTTGCACTTCTGCGTGAATGAGAACAATGTTATCCCTCCTGAGCTTGCAGAGACGAACTCTGACTTCTGTCAATGCACACCTTGCGGACAATTTCACTGCACTCCTTGTAGGAAAACTCTTTCTCAGAGAGAGAAACAATTGAAACTCATTCCTTCCTCTCCCTCTCTTCAGATTTCATACATTCAACATGAAATCATACATTCACACATCAAATAAAATGCATAACAGAGAGTAAACAAGCATATATCAATCAGCATGTACAACACATAAAGCAATTGGACACCATGAGTCTGAACTAAAGATCTTTGTATATCCAAAACTTCTGTACATGGGTTTTTACTCTACACAACTCTCTGCTTCTCCTCCTCTATGCTCTATTGATTGATTATGCTACTAATGTTACAAATGATACAAGTGAGGGTGTCTATATCCGTTTTTCCCCTGGCTCCTAAAACTGTCTAATCTAAGAATTCAAAGGCTACCTACTTACATTTACTAGCATAAATGCCTCTTAGTCCTTTAGATGAGAGAGGGACGCTCAAGGTCTGATTACAATCAAGAAGTACGCCCTTTCTTAACTATTACATTTAAGTTTGGTGCATCCAACTTCAAAACATTTCAAACAATTTTATCATGTGCCAAAATGTGTTGGCGCTTGCCCCCACGCTCGCTTGTTGTTGGCGATGCTCTTGCATCATACTCCCTCACCTGAAAATTTTCATGGGCTCCTATCCATGAGCTCTCGCACGGTCTATCCATGCTTCTGGATCTCTGCTTCATTTTCCCAGCTAGCATCTTCAACTGGATGTCCCTTCCACTTGACCAAGTATTCAAAATATTCCCTTCGCCTGGTCCTCTTGCTAACTCTTTTGTCCAGTATGCTTTCCATCTGTGGCTTCTCTGCAACTGTCATCTGTTTAGTACACTGAACCTCTGGTTGTTCATCACTTGTTCCTGCTTCCTCATCTTTGTAAGGGTACAAATTTGAGATGTTGAATATCGGAGAAATTCCGATCCCATCGGGTAATTCAATCTCATAAGCATTTGTCCCAAATTTCTTCAAGACCTTACATGGTCCGATCTTCTTCATATTCAGTTTGGTATATGTCCCCTTCAGGAACCTTTCCTTTCTCCGATGTGCCAGGATCAAATCACCAACCTCAAATTGAAGTTGTCTCCTATGTTGATCTGCTTTGCGCTTATACTCTTGGCTCGAGTTCTGCAATCGCTCCTTCACCTGGATGTGAAGTTCCTTCATTGCTTCGGCAAAGTCTTCTGCACTAGCACTCCTAATTGCATTCTGTTATGAATCTCTCAATTCCAAAACTCCTCTTGGTTGCATCCCATAAACAATCTAGAATGGACTCCGCCCTGTGCTTCTGTTTAGTGAGTTGTTATATGAAAATTCTGCCTGTGGTAGAATATTGTCCCACTGACTGTGGTGTTCTATCACCAAGATCCTCAGCAAGTCTCCCAAACTTTTGTTCACAACTTATGTCTGTCCATCCGTCTGAGGATGATAAGCTGAACTGAACGATAAGTTTTTTCCAAACTTTTTGCATAAGGTTCTCCAGAAGTGTCCCACGAACTTGGTGTCTCGATCCGAAACTATGCTCCTTGGTAAGCTGTGAAGTCAAATGACTTCTTTGAAAAACAGATTCGCAATGTGAGTTGTGTCACTGGTTTTCTGACATGGTATGAAGTGTGCCATTTTAGAAAATCTATCCACCACCACAAAGATCGAGTCAAACCCTCTTTGTGTTCTTGGCAGCCCCAATATGAAGTCCATGCTGACTGCATCCCACGGCCTGTCAGGTATGGGTAACGGTTGATAAAAGCCTGCATTCTGGCTCTTCCCTTTTGAATGATGACAAATTTTGCATCTGTCCACGAATATTTTGATGTCTTCTCTCAGTCCTGACCAAAAATATGACTCGTTTAACTTTGAGAACGTCTTGTCATGACCGAAATGTATGGCCGATCCTCCACTATGTTTCTCCTTCAACAAATTCTCCCTCATGGAGCATTTTGGAATACAAAGTTGATTACCCTTAAACAACAATCCTTCCTGGATCATGTATTCTGTCCATTGACTTCTGTCTCTGAGAATTGGATTCTCAGTTGCTTCACATGCCTCGTTAAAATCTGGATCATCTTTGTACATGTCCCTGAGATCACCAAAACCCAATGTTTTGACTCTGAACTCCTGCAACAACAAACATTTCCTGCTCAAAGCATCAACAACTTTGTTAGCAGTTCCAGAAATATGTTTAATTGCAAAAGTAAAGTTCTGCATGTATTCAACCCATTTAACATGTCTTTGATTCAACTTCTCCTATTGAGTCACAAATTTCAAAGCATGATTGTCACTATATAAGACAAACTCCTTAGGGATTAAGTAATGTCTCAATTTCTTCAATGCCTGAATAATAACATAGAACTCCTTGTCATACGTGGAGTATTTCACTTTCACTTCATTCAGCTTCTCGCTGAAGTATGCTATCGACCTGTCTTATTGGCTCAAGAATTCCCCTATTGCAAATCCACTTGCATCACATTTTACCTGAAACGTCTTATTGAAATCCGACAACACCAAAATTGGTTGTTCCCTGATTTTCCTTTTCAATAAAATGAAGCTTTTCTCTGCCTCTTCTGTCCAGTGAAAAGACTTGTGTCTCTTCTTCACTGTGTCCATCATCGGTGCACTAATTCCACTGAAATTATTGATGAACTTCTGGTAGAAACTAGCCAATCCATGAAAACTTCGAATCTCAAATATACTCTTCGGTGATGTCCAATTCTTAATTACCTCCACCTTATCTGGATCCATCCTCAATTTATTTGCAGAAATAACAAAACCCAAATAAATGAGATCTGTCTTTGTGAACGAGGATTTCTTCATATTTATTAGCATCTTCTCTTGTTGTAGCCTCTGCATCATTGTAGCCAAATGTTTCAGATGCTCTGCCTTTGTTTTACTGAAAAACAGTATGTCATCAAGATACGCAATGACAAATTTCTCGATGAACTCCTTCAAGACTTCGTTCATCAACCTCATGAAGGTACTTGGCGCGTTTGTTAAGACAAACGACATAACAAGCCATTCATACAAGCCTTTGTTAGTCTTGAAGGCTGTCTTCCATTCATCACCTTCTCTCATATGAATCTGATGATATCCACTTTTCAAATCAATCTTCGAAAAAAAATTGGCTCCACTCAAGCAATCCATCAAATCATCCATCCTTGGCAATGGAAATCTATACCTGATGGTTATCTTGTAAATTTCCCTTGAGTTAGTATACATCCTCCAACCTCCATATTTCTTCGGACTAAGCACTTTCAGAACAACACATGGACTCAAGCTTTCTCTAACCAACACTTTGTCCATTAAGTCCTGGACCTGTCTATTGACCTCTTCATTCTCCTATGGCATCAATCTGTAGGCTGCTTTGTTTGGTAAACTAGCTCTAGGTATGAGATCAATATGAGGACTCACACTTCTGATCGGTGGCAACGAACGAGGTAGTTCGTCCACTACTATGTCAGCAAACTCTTCCAGCAGTTTCTGAACCTCTTCTGGTAAATCATCTACCCTTGTACTGGTTAAGACGATTTTAGGCTTCCTGACCAAAATGAATTGTGGTTCCTCCTTCTTCTTAACCTCTGTAAGAATTTCCTTCCCACTCATGAGAAGTACAGTGTTTCTTACTTCAGGTTTCACCTCCTTATCTTTGATTGGAAGCAACATGTGAGTTCTCCCATTCTTCTCTAGGGTGTATGTGTTCTTCCTCCCATCATGAATCACATTTCTATCATATTTCCACGGTCTACCCAGCAATATATGACAAACATCCATGGGAATAACATCACAGAGTATTTCATCTTTATACCCTCCTATTTCAAATTCAACTAAACATTGTTTAGTGACATTTACCTGATGTCCTTTTTGTAGCCACAAAACTCTGTATGGGCTTGGATGTTCAATTGTCTCAAGCTCCAGATTTTCTACCATCTTTGTAGAAATAAGATTATCTATGCTACCACTGTCCACGATGACTTTGCATGCCCAATCTTTGGTCTTGCAAGGAGTTCGAAAAAGTTTGTTCCTTTGGACCGAACTCTCCACCTCCTTCTTTGGTGTTAAGAGAAATTTTCACATCATCAATGATATTCTGCCTTCAACATCCTCTGTCTCAACATTCTGCCTTTGTGCTTCGGCAATGTGAGTTTCACCACCTTCTTTCTTTCTGTCTAGACACTCATAAGATTTATGTCTGACCTTTCCACATATGAAGTATTTCACCACTCCACCTCTTCCTCTTCCTCTACCTCTGGTACGAGGAAAAATGTTTCCATCAACATACTGACCTCTCTGTTTGGTATGCTGCCCTCTCTGTGAGATTCCACCTCTCTCAGTTTGAGTCTGAGGTTTCTTCCACTCTTCCTTGGGTTTCTGATCTCTATCCTGGGCAACTGATTTTCCTCTGGCTTGACTTCTTCCTTGGCCTCTTTGACCTTGTTTTCGGCTCAGCTTCTCTTCAGCTTTTAGAGCCATCTGATAAGCATCTTCCACCGTTCGGATGGTCATCATGCACAACTCATCCTGAATGTCGTATCTCAGACCATTCATATACCTAGCAACTTTTTCATCATTGCTTTCCCGATGACCTGCTCTGATGTTTAGCCTGTAGAATTCTTCAATGTACTCCTTCACTGTCCTCAGCTTCTGTCTCAAATTTTTCATTCTACGAAACGAAGTAATTTGGTAATCCCAGAAATGAATTTTGCCTTCATCTTTGTGATCATCCTATCCCAACTCTTGATCTTTTGCTTGCCTTTGCAACATCTATCAGCTTGTAGCTCATCCCACCACAATGTTGCATGTCCTTTCAAGATTGTGATAGCATGTTTGACCTTTTTGTCCTCCTCGACATCTTCATAGTCAAATTATGTGTCTAGAGCTCTAATCTAGTCTAGAATCTCTTCAGCATCCAGGTTTCCTTCATATACTGGAATGTCCATTTTTTCTCTAGCACCCATTCTTCCAACAGCCCTGATCAGGCGTTCATTTGCTGCATCTTCTGCTATGACTTCTTCTCCTTCATGTCCAACGTCATTTTCACTTTCAGAATCACTGACATCTCCAACACCAGCTGTGTGCCTCTATTTTATTTCCATGTCCATGAATTTGGCATATAGGTCATGTATATCTCTTTCCATGGCTGGATTTGGCACCTGCCTACCCCTTCCTTCTGGCGTTTCCCTATCCTCTGGCGGATCAGGTGTTTGTCTGTCTCTTATTCTCGGTGGCATGGCTGAGATTTTCTTTCTCGCTTTCCCTGTCTAAAGTATAAAAATAGAGTCAAGCTTTGATACCACACTAACGAATACCTATCAACCCTTGGGCCGAGATCCGCTCACAGGATCGTTCTCTATCCCCTTGAGCCGAAGCGGCTCCTTTCAATTTCCTGCTGGAATATGCAATTTATCGATCCACAAGTCCTTTTTGCAGCTTGCAATCTCACGAGTTCACAAGTCGTGGCTCCCGAATATTCCTCTCCAATATCGCGATAGCTGAGATCGCGAAATGGGTATAGCTCTTCTTTCGTCAACGTCCTCTACACGTGACCACCGACTAAGCTTCACGCAAGCTCCTCTTGCTACTCGGCACTTCGCATGTTGTGGCGTCCAACCTTGACACCTTCCTTTCATGAATCCCTAATACGTGAGAGGTCAATGGGTGTTGACTTCTTCACTAGGTGACGTGTGTCCACCGGTCTACTTCCCAAGCCCACTTTGTGGTTCTGCCACGTTTTTCCTCCGTTCCTTGGTTTTCAGCACTTTGCAACTTCTGATGTCGAAAACAAATCCTTTCAACCTCTGAACCCTCGAATGCATGAAATGCGATGGGGTTCCTGATCTAACGGTCCTCCCATGACCTGGATCCGACGACTATCCTTGCTCCTCGTGATTTCGCGACTTCGCGACTTGGAGCACCCAACTCTTGGGCTCTCACCCTATGAACCTCCGAGTTCACGAGATCCCTAGATCTCTACCACCTGTCCTCCTCTAATGGACGACTGCGATTTTCTCATGAATTCGCCACTCGTGAAGTTGACGGACTTCCCTTTTTGACCTCCGATGTCTGAATCCCTGATATGGGTGATTTCGTGACACATATCCTCCTTTTGACGAACGACTCAGATTCTTTCGTGGTTTCACGACTTCGGGACTTTTGAGACAAAAGTCTCGACCTCTTATCCTCTGATATACCAAAATGGAAAAATTCTGACACATCGTCAACACGGGTCCCATGATGGAACTTCCCGCCTTTTTGGAGTTCTCGGAGTTCGCAACTTCACGAATCTTGATGCTAAGCCTTCAACTCTTGAACCCACGAAACCTTGAAATACCAAGTTCTGATGTACTTCACCAATACCTGGCCCACACAAACCCTTTCGCACCTTCGAGACTTCGCCTTTCACAACCTCGTGAATCTTGAGTCAAGGCTTTCAGTTATCCAACTCATGAAACCCCGAAATGAGATTTCGTGAGTGATCCAACGACCCCTGTTGGTTCAAATTCTACGACTCGATTTCTCCTGAGTTTGCACTTAGAAAGAAACTCACCATAACCTTCTTGCTCCTCTGCAAGATCTGATGGCTCTCAAAACTTTGTGAATTCTCCATGGAGAATTCACGGCCGTTCAATTCCTCCTTAACACTCTTGCGAAATGAACAAGTATGCTTTCACGAAACTGGTCCACCAGCAAACCAACGTTGTTGTGCCTTCTTCCAACTCTTCAAGGCACTAACCCTCTTGAGCTTTCTCCACAACTCGAGTCTTCAAGAAGACTCCTGCATGCACTCCTTGCGGCAATTCTTCAAATACTTCCAAGTATTTGAATCTATTCGACTCTGCGCACTCCTTGCGACAACAGTCTTTCGACAATTTCTCTCAGGTTGTAAACTCTGAGACTTCACTCTGCCTACGCACTCCTTTCACGACTCCTGTGCTTAACTTGCACTTCTGCATGAATGAGAACAATTCTATCCCTCCTGAGATTGCAAAGACGAACTCTGACTTCTTTCAACGCACACCTTGCGGACAATTTCACTGCACTCCTTGCAGGAAAACTCTTGCTCAGACAGAGAAACAATTGAAACTCATTCCTTCCTCTCCCTCTCTTCATATTTCAGACATTCAACATGAAATCATACATTCACACATCAAAGAAAATGCATAACAGAGAGTAAACAAGTATATATCAATCAACATGTACAACACAGAAAACAATTGGACACCATGAGTCTGAACTAAGGATCTTTGTATTAATCCAGAACTTCTGTACATGGGTTTTTACTCTACACAACTCTCTGCTTATTCTCCTCTATTCTCTATTGATTGATTATGCTGCTAATGTTATATATGATACAAGTGAGGGTGTCTATATCCGTTTTTCCTTCGGCTCCTAAAACTGTCTAATCTAAGAATTCAAAGCTACCTACTTACATTTACTAGCATAAATGCCTCTTAGTCCTTCAGACGAGAGTAGGACACTCAAGGTCTGATTACAATCAAGAAGTACGCCCTTTCTTAACTATTACATTTAAGTTTGGTGCATCCAACTTCAAAACATTTCAAACAATTTTATCATGTGCCAAAATGCGTTGGCACTTGCCCCCATGCTCGCTTGTTGTTGGTGATGCTCCTGCATCATACTCCCGCACTTGAAAATTTTCATGGGCTCCTATCCATGAGCTCTCGCACGGTCTGTCCATGCTTCTGGATCTTTGCTTCATTTTCCCAGCTGGCATCTTCAACTAGATGTCCCTTCCACTTGATCAAGTATTCAAAATATTCCCTTCGCCTGGTCCTCTTGCTAACTCTTTTGTCCAGTATGCTTTCCATCTGTGGCTTCTCTGCAACTGGCATTTGTTTAGTCCACTGAACCTCTGGTTGTTCATCACTTGTTCCTGCTTCCTCAACTTTGTAAGGGTACAAATCTGAGATGTTGAATATCGGAGAAATTATGATCCCATCGGGTAATTCAATCTCATAAGCATTTGTCCCAAATTTCTTCAAGACCTTACATGGTCCAATCTTCTTCATCTTCAGTTTGTTATATGTCCCCTTCAGGAACCTTTCCTTTCTCCGATGTGCCAGGATCAAATCACCAACCTCAAATTGAAGTTGTCTCTTGTGTTGATATTCTCTGTGCTTATACTCTTGGCTCGAGTTCTGCAATCGCTCCTTCACCTGGTTGTGAAATTCCTTCATTGCTTCGACAAAGTCTTCTGCACTAGCACTCCTAGTTGCATTCTGTTCTGAATCTCTCAATTCCAAAACTCCTCTTGGCTGCATCCCATAAACAATCTGGAATGGACTCCACCCTGTTCTTCTGTTTAGTGAGTCGTTATATGCAAATTCTGCCTGTAGAAGAATATTGTCCCATTGACTGTGGTGTTCTGTCACCAAGCTCCTCAACAAGTCTCCTGAACTTTTGTTCACAATTTCTGTCTATCCATCTGTCTAAGGATGATAAGCTGAAATGAATGATAAGTTTGTTCCCAACTTTTTCCATAAGTTTCTCCATAAGTGTCCCATGAACTTGGTGTCTCGATCCAAAACTATGCTCCTTGGTAAGATGTGAAGTCGAATGAATTCTTTGAAAAATAGATTCACAATGTGAGTTGCGTCACTGGTTTTTTGACACGATATGAAGTGTGTCATTTTAGAAAATCTATCCACCACCAAAAATATTGAGAAAACCCTCTTTGTGTTCTTGGCAGCCCCAATATGAAGTCCATGCTGACTGCATCCCACGGCCTGTCAGGTATGGGTAACGGTTGATAAAAGCTTGCATTCTGCCTCTTCCCTTTTGAATGCTGACAAATTTTGCATCTGTCCACAAATATTTTGACGTCTCCTGTCATTCTTGGCCAAAAATATGACTCATTTAACTTTGAGAACGTCTTGTCATGACCAAAATGTTTGGCCAATCCTCCACTATGTTTCTCCTTCAGCAAATTCTCCCTCATGGATCATTTTGGAATACAAAGTTGATTACCCTTAAACAGTAATCCTTCCTGGATCATGTATTCTATCCATTGACTTCTGTCTCTAATAATTTGATTCTCAGCTGCTTCATATGCCTCATTAAAATCTGGATCATCTCTGTACATGTCCTCGAGATCATCAAAACCCAGTGTTTTGACTCTGAACTCCTGCAACAACAAACATTTCCTGCTCAAAGCATCAACAAATTTGTTAGCATTTCTAGAAATATGTTTAATTACAAAAGTAAAGTTCTGCATGTATTCAACCCATTTAACATGTCTTTGATTCAATTTCTCCTGTTGAGTCACAAATTTCAAAGCATGATTGTCACTGTATAAGACAAACTCCTAAGGGATTAAGTAATGTATCCATTTCTTCAATGCCTGAATAATAGCATAGAACTCCTTGTCATACGCGGAGTATTTCACTTTCACTTCATTCAGCTTCTCGTTGAAGTATGCTATTGGCCTGTCTTCTTGGCTCAAGTCTACCCCTATTGCAAATCCACTTGCATCAAATTTTACCTGAAATGTCTTTTTGAAATCCGACAACACCAAAATTGGTTGTTCCGTGATTTTCCTTTTCAATAAATTGAAGCTTTTCTCTGCCTCTTCTGTCCAGTGAAAAGACTTGTGTCTCTTCTTCACTGTGTCCATCATCAGTGCACTAATTCCACTGAAATTCCCGATGAACTTCTAGTAGAAACTAGCCAATCCATGAAAATTTCGAACCTCAAATATACTCTTCGGTGATGGCCAATTCTTAATTACCTCCACCTTATCTGGATCCATCCTCAATTTATCTACAGAAATAACAAAACCCAAATAAATGAGCTCTGTGTTTATGAACGAGGATTTCTTCATATTTATCAGCAACTTCTCTTGCTGTAGCCTCTGCATCACTGTAGCCAAATGTTTCAGATTCTCTGCCTCTATTTTACTGAAAATCAGTATGTCATCAAGATACAAAATGGCAAATTTCCCGATGAACTTCTTCAGGACTTCATTCATCAACCTCATGAAGGTACTTGGCATGTTTTTTAAGACAAATGGCATAACAAGCCATTCATACAACCCTTCGTTAGTCTTGAAGGTTGTCTTCCATTCATCACCTTCTCTCATACGAATCTGATGATATCCACTTTTCAAATCAATCTTCGAATTTTTTTTGGCTCCACTCAAGCAATCCATCAAATCATCCATCCTTGGCAATGGAAATCTGTACCTGATGGTGATCTTGTTAATTTCCCTTGAGTCAGTTAACATCCTCCAACCTCCATCTTTCTTTGGACTGAGCACTGTCCGAACAACACATGGACTCAAGATTTCTCTAACCAACCCTTTGTCTATTAAATCCTGGACCTGTCTCTTGACCTCTTCATTCTCCTGTGGCATCAATCTGTATGCTGCTTTGTTTGGTAAACTAGCTCCAGGTATGAGATCAAAATGATGACTCACACTTCTGATTGGTGGCAATGAACGAGGTAGTTCGTCCACTACTATGTCAACAAACTCTTCCAGCAGTTTCTGAACCTCTTCCGGTAAATCATCTACCCTTGTGCTGGTTAAAAAAAATTTAGGCTTCCTGACCAAAATGAATTGCGGTTCCTCCTTCTTCTTAACCTCTGTAAGAAGTTCCTTCCCACTCATGAGAAGTACAGTGTTGCTTACTTCAGGTTTCACCTCCTTATATTTGATTGGAAGGAACATGTGATTTCTCCCATTCTTCTCTAGGGTGTATGTGTTCTTCCTCCCATCATGAATCACATTTCTGTCATATTGCCATGGTCTACCCAACAATAGATGACAAACATCCATGGGAATAACATCACATAGTATTTCATCCTTATACCCTCCTATTTCAAATTCAACTAAACATTGTTTAGTGACATTTAACTAATGTCCTTTTTGTAGCCACGAAACTCTGTATGGGCTTGGATGTTCAATCGTCTCCAACTCCAACTTTTCTACCATCTCTGTAGAAACGATATTATCTGTGCTACCACTATCCACGATGACTTTGCATGCCCAATCTTTGGTCTTGCAAGCAGTCCGAAAAAGTCTGTTCCTTTGGACCAAACTCTCCACCTCCTTCTCTGGTGTTAAGAGAACTTTTCGCATCATCAACGATCTTCCACCTTAAGCATCCTCTGTCTCAACATTCCACCTTTGTGCTTCAGAAATGTGAGTTTAACCACCTTCTTTCTTTCTGTCTGTACACTCATAATATTTATGTCTGACCTTTTCGCATGTGAAGCATTTCACCACTCCACCTCTTCCACTTCCTCTACCTCTAGTACGAGGAAAAATGTTTCCATCAGCATACTGACCTCTCTGTTCGGTATGCTTCCCTCTCTGTGAGCTTCCACCTCTCTCAGTTTGAGTCTGAGGTTTCTTCCACTCTTCCTTGGGTTTTTGATTTCTATCCTGGGCAACTGATTTTCCTCTGGCTTGACTTCTTCCTCGGCCTCTTTGACCTTGTTTTTGGCTCAACTTCTCTTTAGCTTTTAGATCCATCTGATAAGCATCTTCAACCGTTTGGATGGTCATCATGCTCATCTCATCCTGAATGTCGTATATCAGACCATTCATATACCTAGAAACTTTTTCATCATTGCTTTCCCGATGACCTGCTCTGATGTTCAGCCTATAGAATTCTTCAGTATACTCCTTCACTGTCATCAGCTTCTGTCTCAAATTTTTCATTCTCCAAAACAGAGTAATTTGGTAATCCCTGGGAATGAATTTTGCCTTCATATTCGCAATCATCCTATCCCAACTCTTGATCTTCTGCTTGCCTTTGCAGCATCTGTCAGCTTGTAGCTCATCCCACCACAATGATGCATGTCCTTTCAATCTTGTGACAGCATGTTTGACCTTTTTGTCCTCCTCGACATATTTATAGTCAAAATATGTGTCTAGAGCTCTAATCCAGTCTAGAATCTCTTCAACATCCAAGTTTCCTTCATATACGGGAATGTCCATTTTTTCTCTAGCACCCATTCTTCCAACAACCCTAATAAGGCCTTCATTTGCTGCATCTTCTGCTGTGACTTCTTCTCCTTCATGTCCAGCTTCATTTTCACTTTCAGAATCACTGACATCTCCAACACCAGCTGTGCGCCTCTGTTTTATTTCCATGTCCATGACTCTGGTGTATAGGTCATGTATATCTCTTTCCATGGCTGGATTTGGCACCTGCCTACCCCTTCCTTCTGGCATTTCCCTATCGTCTGGCGGATCGAGTGTTTGTCTGTCTCTTATTCTCGGTGGCATGGATGAGATTTTATTTCTCTCTTTCCCTGTCTGAAGTATACAAATAGATTCAAGCTATGATACCACACTGACATAGACCTATCGGCACTCGGGCCGAGATCCGCTCACAGGATCGTTCTCTATCCCCTTGAGCCAAAGCGGCTCCTTTCAATTTCCTGCTGGAATATACAATTTATCGATCCACAGGTCCTTTTTGCAGCTCGCATTCTCGCAAGTTCACAAGACATGGCTCTCGACTCTTCCTCTCCAATCTCGCGATAACCGAGATCACGAATTGGGTATAGCTCTTCTTTTGTCAACACCCTCTACGCGTGACCACCGGCTAAGCTTCACACAAGCTCCTCTTGTTACTCGACACTTCGCATGTTGTGGCGTCCAACCTTGACACCTTCCTTTCATGAATCCCTAAGACACGAGAGGTCAACGGGTGTTGACTTCTTCACTAGGTGACGTGTGTCCACCGGTCTACTTCCGGGGCCCACTTTGTGGTTTTGCCACGTGTTTCCTTCATGCCTCAGTTTTCAGCACTTCACAACTTCTGATGTCAAAAACAACTCCTTTAAACCTCCGAACCCCCGAATGCATGAAATGTGATGGGGTTCCTGATCCAACGGTCCTTCGATGACCTGGATCCGACGGCTATCCTCACTCCTCGCGATTTCGCGACTTCGCGACTTGGAGCACCCAACTCTTGGGCTCTCACCCTGTGAACCTCCGAGTTCACGAGATCCCTAGATCTCTGCCACCTGTCGTCCTCTGATGGACGACTGCAATTTTCTCATGACTTCGCCACTCGTGAAGTTGAAGGACTTCCCTTTCTGACCTCCGATGTCTGAATCCCCGATATGGGTGATTTCATGACACGTATCTTCCTTTTGACGGATGGCTCAGATTCTTTCATGGTTTCATGACTTCGGGACTTTCGGGACAAAAGTCTTGACCTCTTATCCTCCGATATGCTGAAATGGTGAAATTCTGACACGTCGTCAATGCGGGTCCCACGATGGAACTTCCTGCCTTTTTGGAGTTCTCAGACTTCGTGACTTCGCGAATCTTGATGCTAAGCCTTCATCTCTTCAACCCATGAAACCCCGAAATACCGAGTTCCGATGTACTTCACCAGTAACTGGCCCACACAAACCCTTTCACCCCTTTGGGACTTCTCCTTTCACAACCTCGCGAATCTTAAGGCAAGGCTTTCAGTTCTCCAACTCATGAAACCCCGAAATGCGATTTTGTGGGTGATCCAACGACCCCTGTTGGTTCAAATCCTAGGACCCGATTTCTCCTAAGTTTGCACTTAGAAAAACACTCACCGTAACCTTCTTTCTCCTCTACAATATTTGACAGCTCTCGAAACTTCGTGAATTCTCCACGGAGAATTTCGACCGTTCAATTCCTCCTTAACACTCTTGCGAAATGAACAAGTATACTTTCATGAAATTGGTCCACCAACAAACCAACGTTGCTACGCCTTCTTCCAACTCTTCAAGGCACTAACCCTCTTGAGATTTCTCCACAAATCGAGTCTTCAAGAATACTCCTGCATGCACTCCTTGTGGCAATTCTTCAAATACTTCCAAGTATTTGAATCTCTTCGACTCTGCGCACTCCTTGCGACAACAGTCTTTCGACAATTTCTCTCAGGTTGTAAAATTTGAGACTTCACTCGGCCTATGCAATCCTTGCACGGCTCCTGTGCTTAACTTGCACTTTTGCATGAATGAGAACAATGTTATCCCTCCTGAGCTTGCAGAGACGAACTCTGACTTCTGTCAACGCACACCTTATGGACAATTTCACTGCAGTCCTTGCAGGAAAACTCTTGCTCAGATAGAGAAACAATTGAAACTCATTCCTTCCTCTCCATCTCTTCAGATTTCAGACATTCAACATGAAATCATACATTCACACATCAAAGCAAATGCATAACAGAGAGTAAACAAGCATATATCAATCAACATGTACAACACATAAAGTAATTGGACACCATGAGTCTGAACTAAAGATCTTTGTATTAATCTAGAACTTTTGTACATGGGTTTTTACTCTACACAACTCTGCTTCTTCTCCTCTATGCTCTATTGATTGATTATGTTGCTAATGTTACAAATGATACAATTGAGGGTGTCTATATCCATTTTTCCTTCGGCTCCTAAAAATGTCTAATCTAAGAATTCAAATCTACCTACTTACATTTACTAGCATAAATGACTCTTAGTCCTTCAGACGAGAGCGGGATGCTCAAGGTCTGATTAAAATCAAGAAGTATGCCCTTTCTTAACTATAAGATTTAAGTTTGGCGCATCCAACTTCAAAACATTTCAAACAATTTTATCATGTGCCAAAATGCATTGGCGCTTGCTCCCAAGCTCGCTTGTTGTTGGCGATGCTCCTGCATCACTCTTTCCTTCAGACTTTGTTAACCCTGTGATGAAATCCATGGAAACCTCCTCCCAGCGTTGACTTGGGATGGCTAATGGTTGTAAAAGACCCGGGGTCTTAATTGTTTCCACCTTATTTTGTTGGCAAACCAAACATTATGCCACAAACCTTTGAACATCAGTTTTAAGGCCATCCCAAAAAAAATCCTTCTTGACTCTATGGT
>ML777851.1:23049-61267 GCA_009831015.1 Picea engelmannii | reverse complement strand
GTCCTTCTAGTATCCATAGCCATATTTTTACTTTCAACATTTCTTGCCACCTTAAATGCATTCTCCAATGATTTGGGTTCCCAAAGGAGAACCTCATGTTGAATGTTATCCTTTAAAGTTCCTATGCATACATCAATCAAGTGTTCATTTGGAATATTTGTTACCTTTATATTCAATCTTTGGAAGTTCTCAATGTGCTCGGTAATTGAACCCTTTTGCTTGAGATTTATCAATTGGATAAATAAGGTATTGCTCCTTGTATCCTCATAGTGTGCTATCATTTCTTCCATGAAAATTGTCCAAGTGACGAGTGATTTGTGAGAACAAATCCATCGATACCATACAAATTGATTGGTTTCTAAATATAAAGAAGCAATTCGTACCTTTTGTGTATGTGGCACATTATGTAGATCAAAGAATTTCTCCATCTGAAGTATCCATGTGATTGGGTCCTTGCCATCAAAATTCCTCATGCCGACCTTAGGAACGTGGTTGGTCTTCAACCCAAAGTTGGAGTTTCTCCATTCTTGATTCACCTTCCTTGTGTCCTCATCATGAATTTCATGGGATGCATTTTCACTTTCAGGTGTCTTCTCTGTTACGAATTTTTTCAATACTTCCATGATCTCCTCTTTTAAACCATCCATCTTTTCCTCCAACTTAGCTTCCATCTCTTGTATTTCATCTTTTTTTACTATCTTCTTTTGTAAATCATTTATGTCCCTACGCATTTCTTCACCTTCAACAAGAGTCCAAGTAGGATTGTCTGGAGGCTTATTTGGTGTAGAAGTTCCCTTTTTGGGTGGCATGTTGGCCAAGTATCACTTTTAAACATTGATTTTGAGGTGGTTCTACTAGACAATATTTCTTATGTTGTATCTCCCAATTTTAGGCCCTTCTAGGTATGAAACTTTCATTTATGTAGTTCTATGATATTTCTTCTCTGCAATGCCATAGGTATGATCAAAATTAGATGTTCCAAGTGGAATTTACGGTAACTTCCCCACAACTTGCTGATTGTTGGCCTTTCCAGGAGATCTCACTTGTATAGCATGGCCCACACAACATAATGGATAAAAAATTCTAAAACTTGTATCAGAAATACTAAAGACTATCCACTATCCAATGCAACTGGTCTCACTCAATTTGGATACTCTAGGAAGAAGTTATGATTTTTTTACCTCGAACACCTTCTTCAGACTAATCAATAGGACTAGTCAGATACCCTATCTTCCACATGGTGTATATACAAATGTAAGATGACCCAGAAGCTTAAAATTTTACCACAGATACCTTACTAATTTCTGTGAATAGCCTCTAGAGTTCAGGGTCTGAAACATTATAGAAATTTTTTTATAGCGAAAATTCCTCAATGACTCAGTTCATGATGATTCCAGAACCCTATCTTGCACAGGATGTATCTCCGAAAGTATAAGTCTACTGAAATTTTAACCCAACGTACCTTGATCTATATAATAAATATCTTCCAAGCCGTTCCTTCTGAAATGTTGTAGAAAAAAGTTATAGCGAAAATTCCAAGGTGTCTCAGATGTAGCAACGAAACCCCAAGACCTTGAGCTCTGATACCATATGTTAAGAACCAAATATCAATATAGCAAAGAAAAACCTCAGAATAAGTACTCAATGCCTTGAAAAAGAGATAATTTTAGATAATAGGCCTCTTCGAGGGGGAAACCTCCTTTTACCCCACAAAAAATGTTCAAGTACAAGATGATTCCAAATGAAAATGTCTCCTTGGTATATATAGGAGACTAGGAGGTATAATTACAACTAATGGAATAAAGCCGACATAAATAAAATAACATTACTAATGTAATATGCCCCAATTAAGGGGTAATGAGCCAATATTAGGGCTTAACAATTGTCCATAGTGATGTCAAAAATTCCCAAGGGAGTGAAGATCGACGAAAACATGGTAGGAGGATTCAATAGCCCTAAATACTCCGACCATGATGTCTCTGACACCATAAAGTTCCCAGATTTGGAAGCACAAAGCTACCTAGAGAGAAGGGGAGAAGGCCCATCAGGTGCACCACTGTTGGAGCCTGTACAATGGATCCTAGGACTGTAAAACACTGACATCATGAACTTATTAGAAATAACACACTTCGGGTGCAGGAAACATATAAACGGATGTGTCAAACAACTGTTAGTGAGGGTGCACGGAAGCATCTTATGGATGGATAGGTCAGTGCCTATCAATATCAACCTCATTGCAATGATTACAGGGCTACCCATATATGGGGAGAAGCCAGAACAATACCTAGAAGAGAAAACTAAGGTGAAAGCCATCTCAGATGAGATGAAAGCAAAGCATGGCGCGGAGAGGGGTAACAAAGGTATAAGGATCAGTGACATCAATGATCCTACGACACGATTTGAAACAAGATTGCTTGGTAGAAAATTAATGTGGAAGTGTCGAAAAGAAGAAGTGCCCATAGGAGTAGTAGCAGTTGTGGCAAGTGCGCAAAGAGGATCTTGATGAGTTGGGCCCCTTATCTATTGAACTTGTTCCTTGAAGACTGGAAAGACATGCAAGACTGGGGATCTAAGTTACACTACTCATTTTTACTCATCCTCATTGCACTTATGGGGTGGCAAGAACCTACATACACTATGTTCGTGCCAAGGACATGCAAATGTGGTGCAACGTGCTACATGTCATTCCGAAGCACAATAGATCCAAAGAAAATCAACAAGGACATGTTTTGTCTATACTTAACAAAGATCCAGAACAGCTTGGCGGATACAAGGAGGATCTCCCCAGAAACAGTCTAGGAGTGTGGACAGATATGAATTTCCAGGCATCATGCCAAATCATATGGCTGTAAGAAAAGAAGGATCCAACTAAGGAGTGGTTGCAGTTGAAGTACTACGTAACAATGCAGGACATCCAAATGGAGGTCCAGGAATGGCCCAAGTAGTAGAGACTGCCAACAATCCCAAATACGGTGCCAGAAGAACGAACGAGGACACAGGACAAAACATTCCCTGCACAACAGATAGGCACAAACGGCCCAAGAAAAAAGAAAAACATGACACAGGGCCAAGAAGGGGGCAACAGTGCCATACATAAGAAATCCATAATGAAGAATAAATACCAATGTGGCTCTACATAGGGACCACCGCACACAAGGAAAATAATAAGAGAAACAACAGAACAAGTGCGCTTGGAGGAAAGGTAGAAGGAGACATAAGAAGTCTCAATGGAAGGAGGAGAAGGGAAGGATATTGGCAGGGATACATAGATGATAGAAGCATATTAACCACCAGATGCCTAAAGGAAGAGAACAAGGGAGCAACCAAGTCATTCCAGAAAGAAGGCCAAGGCCCACATGAAGCCCATGGAAACACAATTGATGACAAACAATGTGGAGTTGATAGCACAATAGTAGAGGATCGACTGTCATATGTGTGGGAGAATGTCAAGAACCACAGAGCTTCAATTTTGGAGAAAATACAAGAGGTGAAAACTGTGTTGGAGAAGTTAAAGGTCAAAATAGAGAAACAAAAACAAAATACAATAGCACTAACAAAAGAAGGGGTACCAGTGGGCGAGACAGTGCAGGTCACAACACAGGGGAGTGTAAACTTTAGGATCACTCTCGACATGTTGTTCATGGATGAGGAGATAGCGCAGAGGCCACTGAGAGAGATTGAGATGTTGGACTTGGTGTTGCCCAAGATTCCAACCAAAGTACTTTATAAATTACAAGTGAGCGTCATGCAGGAAATTCAGTCCAGAGAAAGATCTAACGTGACAAACTTATAGTTGGCGTCGAAGGACAACACCTCATTGAAGGAGGCACTTAGCCAAGAAGGGAAAGAGAAGAATATGGCATAGTAGAAGGTGGATGAGATGGAAAACCAGATCCACGTATTGTTCCAAGCCATCTCGGACAATGAAGGAATACAAGGAGTGTCAGGGAAGGAGAAAATGCAAAGGATATCGAAAATGATGCAACACTACAAGGACCAGATAAAAGAGATGGAGGAGCGCACAGTGCCCACAAGTCCTCCAGAAATTAGAGCACAAATGGAGTGGGATGTGATAGATTTTACAGACAACATCGCGTAGAATATACATAGGTTGACAAAAATGTTGGATAAGAGTGCCCAACTATGGACACAACTTCTAGAGGATGGAAGCTTACAAGAGATGAAAGGGAAATAGGACAAAATACACGCAGCCATGGAAGATGTTAAACAACGACAAAGAGCGATGTCACTACCAGAAAAGATCAAAACTTCCGCGGAGATGAAAACCTTACAAGAAGAGGAAAAGGCAGTACAAGCGCAAAAGGTGACGTGATAGGCTCAGTTGGAGCCCTTGTAAGAAAAGGAATAACAATTAGTCGTCAAGATTGACGTAGCAACATTGAGTGTAGAGTGCATCACAGTGGAAGGATGAGAGCTTCTAAAAACCCCAGTCATCGTACATCTCATGGAAGATATGGCCCAAAGGATCAGCCAGGCTTAGGCGTAGTGCCAGAAAATCACCGAAATATATGACACATTGGTACAAGAAGTGATAGACACTGGAGTTAGGAAGTGACATGGGACGAGTCACGATGTTAGTGTTGGGGACCTGTTGGGCGCAGGCCCAATTTTGAGGAAAAGAAGCATGTGTAAGGAAGATTTGCATGCAGGAAAAACAACACATGTAAGGAAAACATGCATGCAAGAAAAACAACACATGCAAGACATACGCACATGCAAAAGAGGAAAGCATGCAAGGCACGCATGCAAGAAGAGATAGCCATGATAGGGTTAGGGTTTTGGTAAGAATATGTAATGGTTGGTAAGACAAAAACATGTATAAGTAGGTACCTAGGAGGTCTAGGTCAAGGTTGTTCCTTTTTGGTTGGTCATTGTTACTATGTCGTTCGAAGACAAAATGACTGTAAGTCCGATCTATTTTGTAATTTGTTGAGATGAAGAGAGGAAATAAGGTAGATCTTGAGGGTTATATCATAGGCTGAGGAGCCTGGTGTGATCTAGTCGGCCTCAATGTAGATCTCGACCCGCTGATGAAGAGTTGTAATGCACGTGGCGCTGTAGTTTTGGAAACACCAGAATAAAAGAGCAGAGCAACCAAATATTTGTGGACGTAGCCTAGGAAGGGTGAACCACGATAGATCATGTGTTATGTGATTGAATATTGTTTATTTCCTTTACTATCAATGATTAGATGTTATACAAATGCGTGAATGACTAGTTAGATATGTTATTTTACATGCATGAATAAGAATGATAGAGTATTCAATATAAGATGAATGTTAAAGTAATAAATGAAGATCACAGAGTTTAATCCCAGATCCCCACTCATTCCCAGGCTGCAAGCACTTGAGCATTGCAGCCACCAATATAGCTATCTTGGGCAAGACTGCGCAATGCACTCTATGTACTGCACTACCTTCTCGTTAACTAGAGGAGCCGATAGTTTTAAAGGGGTTTCGTTGGAAACCATTGTAGACCTAAACCTGAGTCAACCCAATAAAGGTATCAAGAGAGAAGTAACCAACATAAACAATTGTGATGAAACTCCCTATGAGCTATGGAAAGGAAGACCAACAAACGTGAATCACTTCAGAGTGTTCGAAAGAAATTTCTACATCAAAAGAGAAGATGGAAGAATGGGAAAGTTTGACTCTCGTGTGGACAAGGGAGTACTTTTGGGAATTGGTTCCAAGACCAAGGTACAAGAATGTGATTGGCACAAAGTGGGTTTTCAGAAATAAATTGAATGAAGATGGACAGGTTACAAGGAACAAAGCTAGATTGGTATGTAAAGGATACGCACAGGTTGAAGGGATCGACTTTGAAGAGATGTTTTCCCCAATTGCCAGAATGGAAGAAATATGATTGATCTTAGCTTATGCATGCTCCAAGAATATTAAAGTGTATTAGATGGATGTGAAATCAACCTTTTTGAATGGGGAACTTGAAGAAGAAGTCTACATTGAACAACCAGAAGGATTTCAGTTGTTAGAGAACAAAGATTATGTGTACAGGTTGAAGAAGTCCTTGTATGATCTAAAATAGGCTCCTAGAGCATGATAATCTAGACTGGATAAATATCTACAACAGGTGGGGTTCAGAAAATTAAGTGCAAACAATAACCTCTACATCAAGGTAACTCAAGATAGTATTTTATTAATTGAAGTTTATGTTGATGATATTATTTTTGGAAGTGATGATGACATGTTGAGCCATAAATTTGCAAAGAATATGCATAATGAATTTGAAATGTCATTACTTGGAGAACTATCCTTCTTTCTAGGTCTTCAGATATTTCAAAGCAACCAAGGAATTTTTATTTCTCAAACTAAGTATATCATAGAAATGCTAAAGAGGTTTGGAATGGAAGATTGCAAACCAGTTAACACTCCTATGCAAACTAGTTGCAAGTTGAGAAAAGATGATGATTCAAAGTATACAGACTAGAGGCAATACAGGTCAATGATTGGCATCTTACTATATGTGACAACATCTAGACCAAATGTAATGTAGGGAGTTGGATAGGTGGCACGATTTCAAGAAGCACCAAAGAAATCACATGTCTTAGCAGTGAAGAGGATTTTCAGATATCCCAAGGGCACATAAGAGTTTGGATTATGGTATCCAAAAGGAAATGATCTATCACTTATTGCCTACACAGATGCAGATTGGGCAGGTTTCATTGATGACCGGAGAAGCACCAGTGGAGCGACATTCTACTTGGGTGAGTTTTTGGTATCTTGGCTAAGCAAGAAATAGTCATTAGTATCATTGTCTATGGCTGAAGTAGAGTATATTGTAGAAACAACATGTTGTACATAGGTTCTATAGATGAAACAAACTTTGATAGATATACAGGTTGATTATGATGAGCCCATTCCTATATATTGTGATAATACAAGTGCTATCAGTATCTCAAAGAATCCAGTGATGCACTCCAAGATGAAGCACATTCCAATCAAGTATCACTTTCTATGGGAACAGGTTCCAGAGAAGAACATCATAGCTGAATATGTGGGGACAAAGGAAAAGGTTGCAAATATATTCACAAAACCGCTTCCAAGGGAAGCCTTTGAGTATCTTTGCCAGAGACTCAGAGTAATTTCTACTTCCAAATGAATGCTTTTGAATTCTGATCTTATATTTATTAGATTTACACGAGGAAGCACCATACAAAGGAAAGTTCAGGTTGGGGGAATGGGTTCATGAAGAGTTCATTCAGGGGGAGCAACCCCAAGGACGGTTCAATTAGGGGCAGCAACCCCAAAGGGGAAGTTACCTTTGCCATTGATGTCAGAGGGGGAGATATTTATCAGATGCAAGATAGAGATTTATATTCTTGGAGAGAGAGCACACATGCACGATTCTAGGGGGAGCGATGGTCACAGGGGGAGCATGAGCGATATGACCTTAGTATTTCATCAGAGTGTTTCCATCAATGCCAAAGGGGGAGATTGTTGACTAATTGCATTGGTTGTCATTGATGTCAACCCTTGAAGCAATTCCGGTAGCCCCAACAATATGATTAAGGGACTTTAATTTGATTGATGTATAAAGGTATGCATTTTAATATATTTGTAGGTAAGACTATTCTAGATGGATAGTACATGCCATGCCATTTTCGGTGATATGTAGAATGTCACATAACTTCTCACGGTTAGAGAGTTATGGCTTGGTGAAGTTGGAGAACCCTCATGAGTTATCTAGAAGGTCAAAGAAGTTAAATTAATTCTAGAAGCTCCTAGAATAAGTTGACTAGTAAAGTGGTTGCAACAAGAAGATAGTTAAGGGCAAAGAAGTTATGAATTGACTAATTATAGAAAAGTTAGTTGCAATAATAAGTTGTAAGTAAAGAAAAAATATTTGAATAATAAAGTAGTCAAAGTGGTTGCAAAGAGAAATTATTTAAATAATAAAGTGGTTGCAACAAGAAGTGGTGAGTTTATTATTTATGGATAAGTCAAAGTGGTTGCAAAAGAAATTAGTTAAATAATAAAGTTAGTTGCAACTAGGAGTGGAGAAGTTACTATTTGTGGAAAGTGGTTAAGTTAAGTGGAAAAAGTGGTTAAGTTAAGTGGACAAGTGGTTAGAAGTAGGTTAGCCATAAAAGAAGGAAAGTGGGTTAAGTTGGTTAGAAGGTAACCCCTTGAGGAAGCTACATGGAAGTATAAATAAGAAAGAAAGGCTCTCCCATTAACACCTATTGAATATAATTGAATATATATATTGTGAAAGGTTATTTGGGCAAGTATTATTGAAAGAGAAAAGTGCGGTAGAAAAAATCGCGGCAAGAAAACTGCGGTAAAAAAAGTGCGACAGAAAAACTGCAGCAGGAAAACTACGACAGAAAAAGCGTGGCATAAAAATCGTGGCAGGAAAAGTGTGGAATAAAAATCGTGGCATGAAAAGTGCGGTAGAAAAATCATGGAAGAAAAATTTCTACAGAAAAATTGCGGCAACAGATTCGTGGTAGCAAAACCGCAGCAACATAACGCTACAAGAAGAAAAAGGTATGGTTTTCATATTTGTAGTGTTGAATTTATTAATCAAGTTGAGGGTTTGCCTTGTCAATATGTTGGATTCCCTCTTGGAAGTTTAGGGCTTACTGTAGAGTTGATCTGAGGCAGATCTATTGAACTTTAGTATCAATTCATGTTTGAGGGATTTTTGGTTGAGGTGTTTTGTTGAAGTTATTGGTATAGATAGATGTTGTATAACAATGAGGTTCTAGCACATGGTTTGAGGTACAAACTTGTGGTGTAGTGTTTGAGGTATATGTGATTAGATCAGATTGGTTGATGAGTATACAGTGACAGGTTTCTCAGTGACATATTTGACAGAACAGGTTATGATAGTGACATATTTAGTTTCTACATTTGGCACTTATATTTCATGGAAGTTGGACATGGCAAGGATAGGTGGTTGTAGCCACCTTGATCTGGTTGTAGTCGGAGAACATAGGGAGTTGTATCCTTCTTCTGGTTGTAGCCAGAGAATTAGGGAGTTGGAACTTCCCTCGGGTTGTAGCCTGGAAATAGGGGGTCAGAGCCTCCTTCTAGTTGCAGCTGGAAAACAAAGGAAGTTGGTTCTTCCAATGAATGTAATTATTAAAGACAAATAAGAAAAAGTGTTTTGTGGTTTTTTCAGGCATTGGGTTTCCATGTAAAAAATATTGGTGTATTGTGTATGTGTATGATTGTTCATTTGTTCATGGTTTATTTACTCTGCACTTATTGGATGATAATGCTATATTGATCATAAAGATAAATAACACTTGCATACTGTAGTTAAAAGGATTAAAAATCTATATTACTAATTCACGCCCCCTCTCATTAATCCAACATATTTTTTGGGTCTTCAAGGATTACCACTTTGTGATGGATTTTTCATTTCTTAGTTTAAATATGTGATGGATATGTTGACATGTTTTAAGATGGATGATTGCAAGCCTTTTGCTACTCCTTTTTAGTCTAGAGTCAAGCTTACCAAAACCTGTTAAACACCCGCATTTGATGCTACACTCTATCGACAACTAGTCGGTAGTATTATTTATCTTACTCATATTCAACCTGACATTTACTTTGTTGTTAGTGTGGTTTCTCGGTTTATGCAGGATCCTAAAGAAAGCCACTAGAAAACACTCAAATGAATTGTTGGTTATCTCAAAGGTACCACTCATTTTGGTATCAAATATTGTCGAAGTTCAAATCCATTGATCGGCTTCACCGAATTTGACTAGGTAGCATCAGGGTTATTTTTTTAATAAAATAAAACCATGATGTTACCTTTCAATTCACTCCTAACTTAACTGTAACCAAAAAAACTTATCTACATTATTCAAGTTTTAAAATTGTGTATTTGTAAACAATATTACATCAAGCTTTAACGTTTTTCAAAAGAGCAAAGAAGACCCAAAAATAAAATAAAATTGAGTAATAATTAATTTTATTAAACTATTTAAGATTAATATATATTACATAAGTAATTATATATATATATATATATATATATATATATATATATATAAAAGAAAGTAAATCAATTTTTTTTTAATGCCGAAATAGTTTTATTTGAGAAATTTAAGATTAATATATCTTATAATAGTATATATGTAATTATGAATATATAAGAAAGTAAATAAATCTATTTAATCTATTTTATTGAATATGTATTAAATTTGTAATTTATTTTAATTATTTTAATTTATTAAATATTTGTTAAATTTTAAGTTTTTATTACTTTACATTTTATTTTAAAAATCTATATATATATATATATATATATATATATATATATATATATGAATCTGTTCACATATATATATGTGAGCCGGCTCACATATATATATCATCTTTTAAAATTTAAAAAACAAAGTGTTTGAATTAAATGAAAAACATTAAAATGATATTTTTGAGAAATAAATCTCAGACACTTACATGATTGAAAAAAACAAACAAACTTGTTACTTCATATTACTTCATTAGTGTTTTGACATAAACTTTCAAATATACAATTTTTTTACAATCACATTTCATTAACATAATATTGTTTTAAGCATAAACTTTTAAATATACAATTTTTTTACAATCACATTTCATTAACATAACATGCCACCACATTCATTACCTCCTTTTGTATAAGTTTATTATCCCAAAGTTAAAGGTTAACACCTTCATTCCTTATCTACAAGGATACGAAGTAGTAACCATGAAGATTCGCGGACAATTTGCATGACAGTGATTGTGTGAATTTGTTTGACATGGATTGTGATGCCATGCATGTTAGTCACATATGATGAACATCAGCCCAAGAAAATTTGTCTGGCATACCCTTTAAAATTTTGTGGGGAACATTGCAATGATAAGTTTTGAGCAAATAAATTTCACATATTTGTTGGATTTAATCCCAAAAAACTTATTACTTCATTGTTTCTACAATTTTTTTTTTCAAATATTCATTGTTTTTTTTTTAAGCCACATTAGATTAATATCAACCTATCACCATTTTTATGAACTTCTTTTATATATATTTATTCATCCAAAGTTAAATTTAAATTCAAAAAACAAATTAATTGATATACCCTTCTAAAATTAAGTGAAAAACATTAAAATGATATTTTTTGAGAAAATAAATCTTACACACTTTTACAGGATTAAAAAAACAAACAAACTTAACTTGTTACTTTTACTTCATTGTTTTGAGCATAAATTTCCAAATATATATATATATATTTTTTTTACAATCACAATCACATTTTATTAACATAACATCCCACCACTTTTATTACCTCCTTTTATATATGTTTATTATTCCAAAGTTAAAGGTTAACACCAACCAGATTTGCAATACGAAGCAGTAACCATGAAGATTTGCATTACCTCCTTTTATATATGTTTATTATTCCAAAGTTAAAGGTTAACACCAACTAGATTTGCAATACGAAGCAGTAACCATGAAGATTTGCAGGACAATTTGCACGGCAGTGATTGTGTGAATTTGTTCATGGATTGTGATGCCATACATGCTAGTCACATGTGATGAACATAAGCACAAGACAATTTGTTTGGCATACCCTCTGGGAACATTAAAATGGTAAGTTTTGAGCAAATAAATCTCACGCATTTGTTGGATTTAACTGAGATAAAAAAAAATAAAAAACTTTTGACTTTACTGTTTCTAGCAAAAAAATTCCAATTTTTTTTTTTCTTTTTTTTTTTACAGTCACATTCAATTAACATCAACCTGATACTACTTTTATGAATTCTTTTTTATATATGTAGGTGTTGGTTAAACGTTTCATTTTTGGGTTTTTTTTGTCTGAATTAGGTGATGTAAATTTGGACAAAATTTTGTTGTTTAAATTGCATTTCTGAATACATAAATAGATTTAGCATGATGAAAAACCTATGGAGCACTAGGATTATACAAACTTAGTCACTCAAATATACAGATCCAACCATCTATATGCAAAATTAAACTACGGCTAGATGTATTTATTCATTCATCCAAAGTTAAAGGTGAACACCATCATTCCATGAAGATTTGCAAGACCATTTCCATGGCAGGGATTGTGTGAATTTGTTTGACATGAATTGTGATGTCATACATGCTAATCTCATATGATGAATATCAGCACACCCCTACTTTCATGAGCTGTGTTTATTAATTCAAAGATTACGATGAATCTATCCTTACATGTAACGATAATAACTATGAAGGACCATTTGTTTGGTATGATTGTGATGCCACACATGCCAGTCACATCTATGAGCATCAACATGCTCCCACTTTCATGAGCCCGATCTCTATATTCTGATTCCCTGCATTCATGCTGCCAACATGAAAGCAAAGCATTTCACTTTAACAATAACCGAAAATCGAGAAAGACAGGTTTGAAGCCGCCATTTATAGCGCCAGTCATTTGGGTAGGTATAAGGGTTGGTTCCCGCTTCCGAGATTGGAATCCCTAATATCACAGTACCTCCTGCTGCACCTTATACTGCAAAGACATGGTGTGTTTTCAGAGTTGCAGAGGGACAGATTTGGTTTCCATCCTGATCCCACACAGTATGACAACTTTTATGTACCGAGACCCGTGGAATGCTTATTGCACACACAAAGAGAGACACAGATGTGGAGTGGGCGCGCCGCGCCATTGCTACTTGCATTGTTTTAGTACTAGTATTGCGTCAGTTCACATCAGATCAGATCAGACTGTTTTGGCACTCGCAGTGTGCTGATCTGTGGAAGACCGCGCGCATTATTAGTATACCGTTTTTCGAGACGTTTTGTTTGCTGATTTTCAGGCCACCGAAACGGACTGTCTCAGCAGCTGACATGAGAATTGAACCGTTGTCCGTCCTGTCTGCTTTAGTTGATTTGGATTGGGCAGAGAGGCATGAGATGGATTATATGATGGTTTCGCCTCTCAACAGTTGGAGTGATCTGAATTCAGTTTCCGGGCAGAGAATATGAGCATTGCTTTTGTTTCTTGCATTGATCTCATCGAGATGGTGACTCCGCTGTCGTGTATTCAGAACTCGTGCAGATAATGTGAGTTTTAAACAACGTTGGGGTTTAAGTATCCCAGCTAATCATGTTTATAACTCTCTGAACAAAGATTCTTGCGCTCCGGTGCACTTGATTTTGTTATTTATGAAACAGATGTGTTAATGCATGTTTTAACATCTAACAGATTTAGTAAGGTATGTTTTAACATGTAGCTATAATCAATAAACACTAGTCATTAGTTTAAACGTTCCATTTTTTAGAGGTTTTTGAATGATTGGATCTGCAGATTTGAGTGGTTAAGTTTGTATAGTGCTTCAGGGGTTTTTTAGCAAGCTGAATTTATTTATATTCTGAAAGGCAGTTTAAACAACAGAAAATAGAATTTTTGTCCAAATTTACATTGCTGGATTCCAGCCAATTCCTGACAGAAAACCCAACAGGTAGAAAGTTTAGCCAACACCGATTCATAAGTGTTGTATATGTTGATATATATATAGATTTAAACATTCAGTACAAATAGTATTTATGAATCTGAAATATCTAGTAACTGTGAAAACCTGCATTCTAAGATAGTAACAGATTCATAAATGTTGTATATATTGAGATATATATGGATCTAAACTCTCAGTATAGACAACATTTATAAATTTGAAGTATCTAGTAGCAAATTCAAAAATGTTGTATATGTTGAGATATATAGATCTAAACTTCTAGTATAGACAGCATTTATGAATCTGCTACTAACAACATAATGTATAGTATTTATGAGTGTGTTGCTGGATACATAATGTATAATATTTATGAATTTGATATTGACTGCACAATGTATGTTTATTTTCATGATCAGATAAAATTTCTCATTTATCTTAAATACTCTCATTACATTTTATTGAGAGCAAATCACATCAATAGTACCATGTTACTGGAAAACATTGATCACCATGATCAGAAACATTATGATTGAGTAAGTTAAAATTAATATAAATGCATTAATAATAGACAAACATTAATCACAATGTACACCCGTACACACTGTTATGAATCATAAATGACCAAATTGATATCATGAACAACCCATTTAATGGTTTCAACTTCCACATACATGTCCATGATTCCAACATTCATGTTAGATAACAGAAAATAATGTTTTTTTTTTCAATATTGTAAATGCTAGAAAACACTTACACTCAAACTTCAATTGATTTTTATATAAAAAAGATTAAATGCTAGAAAACACTTATACTCAAACTTCAATTGATTTTTATATAGCAAAGATTTAGGTGTTGCTTAACAGTGAAATCCTAAAATTTGATTAATTGGTTTTTCAAAGTACAATTTTAACATCCTAGGTTGATTTAAAGACATTTGATTGCAATTTTGAATTGATGAATTTGTAGTTTACAATTATTACAATTTTAGTAGTAATATTTTGACCAAAGACATTCTTGGAAAGACATGAGGAATAATGCATTTTAGTGAATATTTGATCCATGCCAATATTTTAATTGATATGTTCTTCCATTAATTTGATTTTGATAGAGCATTTCCATTCAAACTCAATAAATTTTATTAACCAATTTAAGTCATTGTGTTAATGTGAGATCACYTATTAATAGGCCTTTGTAAAAAGGGTGATAATACTTGTGGTTGTGAGGAAAATTTGTGTCATGATACAACCCAAATGAAGATGTGGCTACTACAAATATTGAAGGGGATGATTCTCCATAATAGGCCATGAAGAWWKTTTTTTTACTCGCGATGATAAGTACTATGAGCATGTGTATTGTCAGAGGGTATAAGGCAATAGACASACCACGGGATATTCCCTTTTGAAATCAYGCACCTCTCAATAGTATAGGAAATAACCAACATGAGTCTCAACATACTCATATCCATCCTCAATGAAGAAAGTTATCATATCCTCTTATTGAAATGAAGGCAACATGAGGGTGTYGGATATGATTTTTTCTCAAAGWTGAGTAGCCTTTTSAAAGAATTTCAAGAAAGCAATGAGTTTTTTGAACTTAAACTCATTGGTAGAGGGAGCATGTTTAGACAATCATGATACCATGATGATTTTATACAATATTAAGATACAAGGTAGAAAGTAGAGATACCAAGAAAATCACATACTCAAATATCATGCCCTGTGTATAGGGTACCTTGATCTATGCATTATTTCCCCTTTTGAGTTGCCATAGAATGAGAGATAAACAAAATTCCCAGTTGAGAGAATTGATCTAGAAAAATGGATTTTCTACATGGGGAGGAACATGAAGCATTGGAGTCATCCACACAAGGTAATGATTATATGCAGATCATCAAGATCCTTCACGATAACCCATTAGTGAGTCTTCTCAATGACTCATTGGTGATTCTTCCTAGCAACACGTCAATGAGTCTTCAACACAACCCATTAGCAAGTTTTCATAACAACCCATGGATCGGTCTTTAAAGCAGCCCATGGATGAGTCACAAATGAGTCTTCATAGAAACCAATGGAAGAGTCTTTATAACAACCCGTTGGAGGGAATATCGATTATTTTTTCAATACCATGTTCTATATAAATTGAACACATTGTGCTTAGAGGTGTTGTCTACAACCCAATATGAGAGACATGTGTAATTCATTCCACGCTCAATATCAAGTTGACATGTGGAATTTAAACATATATATTAATAACAAACAAATATTTCAATGTGGGCCATAAACAAAATATTTCAATGTCAACCTTAACTAAACTATTTTCGTATCAACTTTACACACACACACACACACACACACACACACACACACACACACACACACACACACACACACANAAAGTAAAAAAATTCTTGTAGTCGAGCGCTTTCTACATCCAAGAGGGAAATGTGTAATTCCTTCTTGCTCAACATGGATTTTATATGTGGAATTAAAAAAAAATATTAATAACAAACACAATATTTCAATGTCCAACTTATGTATAGATAGATAGATAGATAGTAATAGTAATTGAAAGTAAAAAAATTATTATTTTGTGGATAGTTGCTTCTTACATCCTAGTATGATGGAGATGTATAATTCATTTGATGCTTAAGATGGAATTGACATATGATATTTAAAAAAAAATATTAATAACAAAATAAATGTTTCAATATCCCCATATCCACCAACATAGATCCATCCTATGTTGAATGAGTGTTAGACACTTTTTACCACTTTTAATCACAATATGAAATCATTTAAGATATCAACAATTTATCACTTATGATTTCTTTTAAGATACCGTACACATATGATCAAAAATACACAGTACACCAGAATTTTACGTGGAAACCCAAATGGGAGAAAACCATGAAATGATTTTTTATATATCAAAATATTACATTCATGGGAAGCACCAACTTCTAAAATTCTCCAGCACCAACTGGAAGGACGCACCAACCCCCTGTTTACAGGCTCCAACTTGAAGGAAGCTACAACTCCCTAGATTCTTCAGCTCCAACTGGAAGAAGGCTCCAAACCCCTAGTTTACAGGCTCCAACCTGAAGGAAACTACACTCCCTTTCCTTGCCCCTTCTTTCCTCCCTTGAATATAAATAAGAGAATCAACCTGTCATTGTTGTTGTCACTGATATTGATATATTATCATCTTCAAAACCGATACAACCTCATAAAATGCATGCCAAGATCATGAATAATATCCCCCAAAACATATGCCCAAAATCACCAAGATATGCATCAAACTATGTACCAAAGGCCTCCAAGATACACCTCAAAGAATATACCATGCTTGAAATTATATACCCAAAATGTTCCTTAAACATGTGCCAAAATATCCAATATGTACCTCAACCATGTGCCAATACCTCCAAGATATGCCTCAAGCATATGCCCATATTATCAAGATATAACCCTCAAAAAATACATAAAGACATACCTTTCAACATCTGAAAACCTATTGCATGAGATCATTGATCATGAAACCTTCCTTAACTTCAACATCAAGAGAATAGTGCCTTCTTCAAAAATTTCCTCAGCTTTGCAAGACTAGATCGTACAACAGCCGAGGCCTTGTGTGATGATAACAGGACAACCGGCGGGGGTCTCGTGGGATACCCTATTCTTGACCCACGGGGGTCTGCTCAAATAGGGTTTTTTGAAAATCCTTTTCCAATCTATGGCTCTGAGCACTCCCTCCTTCGCACAACTCTGTTACTTTGGTTTCGCTAAGAAATCACATCCTTTCATGGTAAATAAATGAGAGGTTCTTTATGTGTATTTATACCCTTCCAAGTAACTTCTTTACTTGATCTTTGAGATGACCTGCAACTTCTTGTTTTCAACAACTTTTCTCCTTTAATTAATTTTGGGGTCATCTTGTAACTTCGTGTCCTCAGATATGGGGCTTCTTCACTTGCTTTCAGAGATTCATCTTTAAGAGGGAATAACTTATCAACCATGAGGAACCACGTGGCGTGCCACCTACCATTGGAAATGACTTGATGAGAACTATCAATCCAATGAGGTTTTGCATCCATTGTAATGTCATTCACCCTCTTTTTTTTCAATCAACTTCAGGCTTCATGACCACACCTTCGGGGCTTCTTAACTAATTAACCACTTAACCACACTCCCAGGGATTCTTGTAGAATTCTTCAAAGTTTCTTCCCGTGAGTTCAATTCTTAAAGCTACCCCACAAGGGGACCACTTTGGAGACTTCTTCAAATACACCCATCACTTCTAGAGGCTTTTGGAGTTCTTCTAGGGTTGACATCAATGAAAACCAATTTTCCAATAGTCTCCCCCTTTGGCATTGATGGAAACACTCATACTCCCCCTGTGACCATTTCTCCCCCTATCTTTATGCTTTATCCCCCTCACGATTTCTCTCCCCCTTTCTTCTTTGCAAAATTTCATGTAGATCACTGTGGGGTAGAAACTACTCCAAGTTTTTGTCAAAGATACTCAAATGTCTCTCTAGGGAGAGGTTTGGTGAAGATATATGCAATCTATTCTTTTGTCCCAATGTACTCGAACTTGATATTCTTTTCTATGACTTGTTCCCGTAGAAAGTGGAACTTATTCAAAATATGTTTGTTCTTGGAATGCATCACTAGATTCTTGGAGATACTTTTAGCACTGGTATTGTCACAAAATATCGAAATAGGCTTGTCATATTCTATTTGTATATCTTGCAAGGTTTGCTTCATCTAGAGGACTTGAGTACAACATGATGTTGCTGCAATAAAATTCCCTTTTAACAACACTATACAACTAAGTACAATCTATCACAAATTCAGTAATGTAACCTCCCAACACACGTTCCAGCGAGTAATATATTGTGTGTGATACCCAATTGCTTATAGTATTGACTTTCCTAATTAGCTTAGTATTCCAATTTCTCAGAATAGTAGCGTGAAATATTTCGATATGTTCAAATAATATCTGGATCCACTCTGCTAAAATATTCGAAAATAAGCAAAGAAAATTTCATGCAAATTTGTAAACACATAAATTTGTAGCCATTTCACTGCGTTGATCCATGGATTCTTATTCTGATCTACAAAAACCTCAATCTCCTTCATGTCCAAGAATTTTCCAATATCCTCCTTATTAGGTCTCCACATTCCCCCAAGTCACAGATCCGAGTCTCGACGATAGAACCATTTTTTTGTGCGTAGTGGGTAGACCCAGGGTTCAACATTAAATCACCAACAAAACCCTAAAGATATGGCCCTTTTAGCATCACCTGTAAGCAAGTGAAGTCTCACCTGAGGTACCTATGGGGATTGTAGAAACCAAACTTCTGAATTCATGAAGGTTATGGAGACCGTTCTTAGATTCATTCTTACTTAACATTCATTCTACATGCAATATACCATGTGCGTGAAACCATAACAACATAATAACATATGACAAATTCATTTTACTTAATCATTCATCATGTCCACAAAATAATCAAATAAATATTCATATCAACTCATAAGAATCTATTACAAGTGTGCGATAAACAAATCATAATAGAAACACATCACGACATACATCATAACAAAGAGATTTAAAATGGTTCACCCCAAACTAGTCTACGTCCACAATGGTTGGCTTCTTATATTATTCATTCATATTCAATCCTTACCATAGGTGCACACTACGCTCAAACAAGATACATTAGTTCTATCCAAAATTCCCTAGCCATTCACACATATAGTGCACACATCACTCATCATCCGAATCTCACAACTTCAAAAACTCAACCACTCAATCACTCACTTGCTTCTATGATTCAAATCTCCTCGATCCACTCCTTTCTACCCAAAACCCATACATATTATACATTGACACTAGGGATTACCCCATTATAAAATAGACCAAAAGGTCTAACTACTTGATAATGCACTAATTATCTTCCTTTCCTCTTCTTTCATTGCTCCTTGGCTGAATTGTCGCGTAGTTTTCTCTTGCACAATTCCCAAAACTTGTCCCAAAATAGCTTACTCCAACAACGTGCTAGTTGAGGAGCTACATTGGTGACCAAGCATCAAGACCGAGGAGCTAAAGCCAAAATTTCAATATGCGCTACCGAATTCAAGCGATCAATTGTGTACAATGCAACGCTTATTGACACCTAGATTGACATCTAGTTAACAATGCTCAATAGTGTGAGGGTGGTTTTTCCCATGCCACACAGCTAGATTTGATTGGTTTATCATCACTCAAAGCCTTGGAAAAACCACTCTCTTGAGCATCTGATACCATTTTGGTATTCTAGAAAACAACTTCACTATAATTCGACCTGTTGGCATAAAAGTGTTTAGACCATGGTCCTTCGTAGGTTACCAAAAAAAGGTACCAAAGTAGTCTAGAGCATTGGCATTTTCATCTTCCCGAGAGGGAAGAAGTCTCACCCGAAGCACAACCGAGACAAGAAAGAGAGGGAAGGGTAAGGAGAATACTTAGACAGACCTATGAGTTATCAAGAGTCGTGTCAGTCTTGCGCAAGATAGATTAACTTTGTAACAAGTTTGGACATCTCCTAACTAAGAATAAAGAGAACATAGTTGCATCATCATTCATAAGGAGAAATTGAAGACTATCAGACATAAAATATAATACAGAGAAACATTCAATATATTCACAAGATGTAATGCACAAGTTATATCCAAAATTTGGGCCTCCAATTATATTAACATACCAGATTCTTCTATCAGCTTGATTCTTATACATAAGTACTCATAGGATGCTAGGAGACACTGTTACAATATCTTGCTCCTTTAAATCTATATTGATGCATAACTATGATACATTGATCATCTTGTTCTTACCCAGATCTCTAAAACTTAGCTATGCTAACAATATAGACCATTACAACAGTGACTCTCGTCACAACAACAACAACGATAACATCGATAACATAAACAATTCTAGACTAACAACCCTAGAAAACAATAACAACACTACATCTCAACAACCCTTTTACAATCCTATTGGTATCATATATATATTCCAATCCTTAGGTTTGTTGGTTGAGAACTCGATAGTTCTCTCTTCTTCTTGATCTTGTTGCAACTTATTTCCTCAATCTTGATGTTGCATTGTCCTTCCAACCACTTTTTGTTTCTTTATTTTTTTTGATGTCTAGCTCCTCAACAGCTTGCGCAACTTCTATTCTCCAAAATGAAGCTGGAATATGATGTGCGCAACTTCTATCCATCAAAATGAAGGGCCCAACAGGCTCTGACCACAATCCTTGACTTGTCCTGAGTCAATTCTTCGACTCTTCCTTGGTCTCTGGGTTGGCTCATTGTTCTCTATTTCCTTCTAGTTCTGAATTTCTTTCATTTCCATCTTGGACTAATTCTACTTTATCTTCTTCAAATGAAGGGCCCAACTCAGGTACTAGATATAGAGCTCTCTTCCTGACTTCTTGAAATTTTTCCACTTTATCCTGCCACTTTTTGGCAAGCAGTGAAGCTTCAACAACAAACTACTGAGTGGCATCTGTGATGCATCCTTTTGGCTTTGATTCAACTAAAGAGTTCCATTCCGAGTCATCTATGACATCCACTTGATGCATCTATAGATATGTTGTCTGGACTATGGGTCAAAACTCTTGTAGTTCCTTCTTGGCCATATTTTGCGCTTCACATAACACATTGAGGTCATTGTCCACCTGTTGGATTTTGTCAAATTTCTCTTGCTATTCTAGCAGATCTAGGGTGTTGGCTACTTCTTCATTGAGCAATTGGATCTTCACGTGCAAGTCCTCCAAAATTTGGTTGTTCCTTGAAATGATTCCCATCCAATCACTGATTTATCTGAATATTTTTTTGCATTATGCAGTCCTTTTATGCAAGGTTTCCTTTGCATTGTTTCCTTCCAAAACAATTTTTTCCATTTTCTCTTGTAGCTTCCTAGGTTGCAGTTCGTCTTCTCGTAACTGTGCTTCGAGACTCTATGCTCTTTCCACCATTTCTGACCATGATACCTAAATTAATTCGATCTGCTCAAGCTCTCTTGTTGTACTAGATTCTGGCAGCTAAGGTGTTGTCTTTCTGACCGTTGTCCAAGCATCTGAGAGTTTTTCCATTACTTTTTCTATCTTCTGCTCTGCCTGAACCTTTGATTATTCCTCCTGTGTCTGTTGTTCTTGTGCAAGGAATCCTTCTTGTTTCCATAATTCTGCTTCTCGTTTGACTTGCTGGATCCTCTGCTCCAGTTGCTTAGTCGTGATTTTGATTATGCCTACCAGTTGCGCCATTGGTAACTGAGCGAGTTCACCCGATGAAGGAGCGACATCCAGGGGTACTCGAAATTGTAGTGGTATTCCACTGGCCATTGAATGTCTATATGGTGTCTCGACCTCTTCTTCTCCTGGGGATGGAACTTGCAGTTGATGTGCAAGTCTAGCCTTTAGAGCCATTGGAAGTTGAGGGAAAACTTTTGTCTTGGCCAGGAAAAGCTGCAACAGTTTCGTGCATAGCTGTGGGTTCTGGAATACTAGCTCCAATTGTTCTTTCAAAGATGTTGCACTATTCCCCGATGTAGTTTCAGGTTCCTTTTGAGCCATTTTTTCTCCTACCTCTTTCTGTAACAAAACTTATGGAGTTTCACTTATGTTGATGGGAATCTCAACATTGATTGTTGATAGAGGACTTTGGGTACGTGGGACTTGTAGTATGGGAGAGAGGGGTGGAATCTCTTGTTTTTGAATCTCCACCGAAGGAAGAGTGCCTAGAATAGGTACTAATAGATCAACTGACTGGCTCGGGGCATCAGTATGTTCTAGTGTGTTCTCAGGTGGGTTGGGGAGATCTAGCTGCATGCGCTCGGGTGAAGTGGGTTGGGATGAAATGGTTGTGTATTGCGGTGGTGATGGAGGTTGTGGTGGTGATGTAGGTTGCTCAGTGATGATGGTTGTGGAGGAGGTGGTTTTTGGCTCAGGATCATCTGTGATGTTAATCACAATCTTGGAAGCTCGAGCGACTGCTCTAGTAAGAGGTACAACCGAGGAGATAGGTTTTGGATTGAATGTATTTACAGGAGAAATACATGTTCATGGCTTCTTGATTGAAGGGTCCCCTATGAAATTAGCGACTAGGATGTCATTGGCATATTTTCCTGATAGCACAACTTGGTATGGAAACTGCAGAAACATAGGAAATGTCCTCTTATTGTGCTCCAAAGGTTCCACATCCTCTTCGTATTCTGAGTCTGTTGGCATCTGGACCTTTTGTTTCTTCTCTACGGGGCCAAAACTCAACCCTAATCCTTCTTCCTGCCCCTTTTTCTTCAGGAGCTCTGTAGGAAAGAGGTAGTTCATGCCATATTTGTGTGGATTATGTTTGACACCAGTCCATGACATGAATTCTTTATCAAATGCTTCCTCATCAATGTATAAGGGGAGAAACCTGGAGTGGAATTCTTTGGGCTTCACATGCCTCTGCCAAACAAGGGTATTGTGGTGATTCAGGACAAAGGCTATGTTCCAGGTATTGAGGTTCAACAGCTCCTGTGGTATGTGCCACCACTGAGTTGCATTGATTATGTGAGTATACCATTTTGCAAAGGTGGCATTGTTGAACTCCATGTTCTCCTGATCCGACCTTACATGCCATGGATCAAACATTTTTTCCAAGCGACCTTTGTCTGTCGGTGCTATATGTCTTCCCATGGGTGGCTTCCATTTCCACATTGAAAACACTACTAGTAGGTATCCATATGTGAAAGTTTCACCTTTCTCCTGAGTGTCCCCACAAGCGACCAGGAGTTCCTCCAATAGGTAGCTGCACCTGTTGAATACAACTTCGTTTTCACAGAAGTCAGTTACTGAAAGAACATATAAGGTGCATTCTCCCTTATAGTAGGAACGCATGACCTTGCTCGCAATTACATAGCAGGTTGTCTGGAATGTCTCTGGAATGATTGGGTCAATATTTGTGGTTCGACCACCTCTCTATGTGTGGAACTTCTCATATAGGCTAACTTCTCCTTTCTTCTTCTCGTGCTTGCTCGGGCCTTGAAATCCTTTGGACACATCCTTGCCCTCAAGAGATAATCCGGTGAGTTGGTGGATGTCATCCACATGAATCAAATATCTTTGGTTGAGCCCTAAGATTTTGACATGTACTCGACTAATCAGAAACTTTGTGCATTGCGCAACCTCGCCAGTGGTCCCGAAGACCGATAGATCCTTGAGGTGCATGATTGTGGATTTGAACAGGTTGATGAACTCTGGATTTGAGACAAACTACATGCCTCCCATTATATCCAGGACCAATTCCCAGAACACAAAAATGTTCATATGTGGAAACAATACCTGGTCCATCAGATCAAGGTCCATAAGTTTCACTTCCTCCGTCATCCCCTTGACATCCTCGAAGATCTCAATACTAGAATCATATGACTCATATGGGATTTCTTATTTGGGAGCTAAAATATGACCTCTTGTTGCTTTCAACATGTTAGCTCCGAGGTGCTGATAATATGGGTGATTTAGGTTCAACTTTGTGATAGGGGAATGAAAAATCTCTAAAGGTATGAACGATTGCAAAAAATTCAAAATCAGAGGGTAGCTAACAACAAACAATAATTCTTGTTCTGCACGTTCATGGGGTCTTATAACTGGATAATTGGAAATCTCTGTAAGCGCACCTAAAGGCACTTATCATTAGGCCATAAACATAATCTTAGGCTTAGGTGTCCAACGATGCAAATAACAGGGTAATATATATCCAATGATCTTGGATTTTAATGAACAAACTGATAGGGACGTGGTCAAGCTGAGGGGATTAAATTTTTTAACGTCTAAGAAGCACAAAAAGGATATCGATGGCATATGCGCATATCATTCCTTTATGGCTTAATGAAAAATTATGACGGGCTACGATGGCTACCATAAAGGGTATGACGCGACATGATGCGTGTGGCACATGGGCTGTGATCGATTTCAAATTATCCCTCCCTTCGACCACAATGGGGTTCCCTGTCATATTAATGAATTCATTTAATGTAATGGTGGATCTTTTGATCCTGTGCGGCTGAGTAAGTAGTTCTACGCAAAAGAAACGCTTAGACTAAAAAAATATATGTCGCGGTGCATTCAATGCATGCTCCGACATTATTAACTAAATTAAAGAAATTACAGAAAATGAAAATCTAACTATTGTACATTCTCCTTTGGGATGGAGAAACCATGCTTTGGATCAAGTGTGAGAAATGTAGGGTTTCAAGCAGGCGCCATTCACACATCCTGGTTGAAGGATACCATCCAGTTGCACTATCCTGAGTGCACTAGATTGTCATATTTTTGAAACTATGAATGGACCCAACTAATGCATGCACAAATTTCCTGGATGTTTTTGATATTGGATATCATATAGTAGTACCTTATCCCCTTATGCAAATATTTTTGTCTAGCTTTATCAACTGTTTGATGAAAATCTGATAGAAATTTTGCTTTCTCAAGTTCTTGCAAGTCTGCAATCCTCTGCGCAACTGATTCATCATTTGTCATGTGTGTAGTCCGAGCTCTATAGAGACTAGGGGTAATAAATTTTGCAGGTACAACAAATTATTTCCCATATACAAACTGAAATGGGGTAAACCTGTGTAACTTCTTCGTGGTAGTCTTGTAAGCCCACAAGACTCCTGGAACTCTGTCATCCCAGTCTTCCTTGTCTGTGCAACATACTTTTGTTAGTCCTCTTTCCATAATTTTATTGAATTCCTCCATTGTACCATTAGCTTGTGGATGGTAGGGACTGCTCTTATGGTGTTGTATAATAAATTATGTTGTCAATGTTGTGATTGTATTGCTGATAAAGTGACTACCTTGATAACTGGTCAAACTTCTAGGACATCTAAACCGAGTGATAACGTTCTCGAAGATAAATCTAGTAGTTGTATCTATAGAACAATATTGAACTGCCTCTACTTCAGACCATCTTCTAAGGTAATCAGTTGCAGTGATGATGTATTTGGCCTTTGAGTTCTTAGCCGAGGGGTTGATTGGTCCGATAAAATCAACAACCAATTTCTCAAATGCCTGAAGTGCTCTGACTAGCTGAAGGGGTAATTCATCTTGGCATGACAACTTTCCTACTCTTTGGCATGGGTAAAAAGATCTGACATACTCCTTAGCATCTTTAAATAATGTATCCCACCATAATCCATCTTGAAGTACCTTTTGTGTAGTAGATTTACCTCCAACATGTCCTACCGCAACTCCACTTTGGCATTCCCACAGGATATCTTTCCTTTCGTGGTTCAAGACACATCTCCTAAGGATTTTTTCTAGTCCTAATTTGTAAATTTGTCTTGTGATCAGTTAATAGTCTGCTGCGCGAACCACCATATGTCGCTTTTGGGTTGTAGAGTAAGTTTCTGGGAAGGTCCCTATACTGAGGAAGATAACGATGTATTCAAGATACTCTGGGATGGCCTCGATCTGGAACAAGTCCACGTGTGGGAGCTAGTCATCCACTACTCCACCACTTTCCCCTAACTCCAATCTGGAAAGGTGATCTGGACCTACATTGCATCTTCCTGGTTTGACAATTACTTCAAACGAAAACTCTTGAAAAAGAAACAACCACCTGCAAATTCTTCCTTCCAGTACTGGTTTATTGACTAGGTACTTCAATGCAGAATGGTCAGTAAAAAACTTGAAATGAGAGCCTAACAAGTAGTGTCTAAAATTTTGTAATGCATAAATCATAGCTAGACCTTCCCTTTCAGTGGTTGTGTAGTTTCACTCATCTTGCGAAAGTTTTCTGCTAGCAAAGTAGATAGGGTGGTCCATGTTTCCTTCCCCTGGTTGCACTAGAATGGCTCCCAGGGTGATGCCTGATGAATCCACATGTACATGGAACTCAATTTTCCAATTGTGAAATATCAATATAGGTGCATTAATTAGTTTTTCTTTGAGAATATCAAATTCTCTATCACACTCTGGTGTCCACCGAAATAGTTCGGACTTCTTCAACAATTTTTCTAGATGTGTAGTGATAGTTGTGTATCTTCTGATGAACTTGTGGTAATATCTTGTATGTACTAGGGTAGAGCATAGAAATTTATCACTTTTAGGTTGTGGCATGTTCAGAATGACTGCAAATTTAGTTATGTCTACTAATACTCCTTCTCTGCATACAATATGGTCTAAGAGATTGTCATGGGGTACACATAAAATGCACTTCCTCAGATTCAGAGATATCTGCATTTCATGACATCTATCAAAAATTAACCAGAGTATCTTGACATGGTATTTTAACAAGATGTACATCATCCAATCATCCATATAGACTTCTAAAAACTTGTGGATGAACTCTCAAAATGTTGTTATCACAATCCGAGAAAAAATGCAAGGGGATTTTTCAAACCAAAGGGCATTATGTTATATGCGAATGATCCCCATTCAGTTATAAATGTAGTATTCTTCTTGTATTACTCTATGATTATGACTTGATGATATCCTGAGAATCTGTCTGTAAATGAATACGATTATTTTCCCGCAACTTGATCTAACACTGGTCACTAAAAGGTGTTGGAAACGGATCATGCAAACATGCATAATTCAGACTTTTGTAGTCCACACAGACCTAGATGTATTCTGTACCTTTATTTATCTAGATAACTATGGGGCTAATCCATTTTTCTTCTTCGATTGGGAAAATAAGTCCTGCCGCAAGCATTTTGTCCACTTCTCTCTTGACCTTCTATTTTATTCTTGGATTAAGTCGATATGTTCTGTGCTTCACAGTTCTTGAGTCGGGTTTCAATTCGATTTTCATTTCTCCCATGGCTCCTTCTATACCTTTGAGTTCTAAGAATGTTTTTGGAAACAAGTCCTCATACTCCGACAATAGGTTATGTACTTTGTTCATAGTTTTCTCATTCCAATAGTCTCCTATAGAAGTTATCTTAGGATTCTTCGTACTCCCTATATTAAGTTTTCGCAACTTCAGTGGGTGATTATAGGAGCTACATGTGTGACTAGGTATAGTATCTTGAATCTCTCTACTTCCTTTTGTTTCTTCAATGTCTAATTTTCTAAGATATTCTAAGTCATTAGGTTTTTCCAGGTCTTTTTCAACTTTACAACAAGGTACAACTATCTTATCACTTTCAAGGCTCAGAATAGACTAAAGAAAATGAATATGGTCAGCACATACTACTGGACTTGATATATTTTTGAAAATGTCAGTAAAAATAATTTCCCTAATTCTTTGAAGGACTGTGTTGAGCTCAGGGTACTTACTTGTAAAGGAGAAATCCTTGCAAAATGTTTCTTGTAAGGTATTCCAACAACTTATTTGTCTTCTGGTCTCCTCATGTATATACTAGGCCTTTGGAATAAGCCCCAACGAATGGAGAAATACCTAAATCCATAGGTGAGAGGGTACTTCCGCGACTCTCCGCTGCTCTAAGAAATGTTCAATATGCACTCTAGGGTCAAATCATCTGTCTAACAATTGCACATCTTGGAGATCTATATTCATCTCTCCTTTCATCTTATCCCTCCTTTGGAATTGATATTAGATGGATTTTTTTGCATCTTCCCACTCCATAATCGAGGCTTTATGGGTGGCCCACCATCTAGCGAGTGTGTCTTGTAAATCTAAGTGAAGAACAAGGATCCTTTGATCTGTCGTTGTTTTATCTTCCATGCTGGCAAGAAAACTGTGTACCTGTGAGGTACCATCATATGTCGGGGGTTCTATGACCTCGGTTCCAATCCATCTTGTTGTGTTGACAGTTTCACATCGCCTTGAGAATCACTCATATGAACCTTACTGCCAACTGTCAAACACTACTTCTGAATCCTCATCAACAGACTATATGCTTCTCCAACTTACCGATCCATTTGCAGTAGGATTTATATAATATGGTCTCATTCCTACTGTTATGGTGTATAATTGTTCAACAACATCTGATTCCATATTATGATCCATTATTTCAATGTATCTAGGCCCTAAACCTGGATCTAAGGGTTGAACTACTTTTATCCCATCTGCTTCAAACGTCATGGTATCTGTTTTTAGACCAATGATATCATAGTTGGCGTATTCCCAATCAATCCCGAGTAGAGCGGGGTAGGGATCCTTATCTCCCATGATTTTAATTACCTCAAAATCAGTTGTGTTCTTAACTCTCATGAAATCTATTTCCACATTTTCCATCCTTCCTACTGCTAAAATGCAGTAATGGTTTTCCATTCTCAACTGGATGGTGCAATATACTCACTGAGGTTTTCCCAAAGCTTCCCAGGTATTTTTTGGTAGGATGTTGAAATCGGATCCTAAATCTAGCATGACGTCTTTGATTTCAAAATCATCTCGCTGGAATTCTAAACTAAATTATTTTCCTGTTCGCACCTTTCTTCTTTGTATTCTCTAGGTTTTCTTCTCAGGGAGTTTGGTTCTTATTATGGTTTATGGGGTTCCCTCATTTCCCAATATTAGGTACAAGGTGTTGCGTAAATTCTTCGTAAGTTGGTCATCGCCTAGGATATCAAAGAATTGCTCAGAGTGTCTCCTTGGGATTATAGATTTTCTAAGTGATGGTGGCGAGGTAGGGGCTTTCACAAGGGTAGGTTGAGACACAACTTTAGGAGGATTCTCTATTATCTCCAAAGTGGGGTTACTCTTAAATATTTCTATTGCGTCTTTGAAAAATAACTTTTGTTTTACAGGGTCATACATGTCATCTTTGGAAGCAACTTTCAGAATCTTGGGCTGAATGTTTGCATCTGCCCTAGTTTTTTCTTCTCCACGAGTAACGATGTTAATCTAGGTAGTTGAACCTCAATTCCTATTTTTAATTCTGATATTATGAGATTATATCCTTTTTGAAGAACCCGATCTTCCCATTTCGTGATCAGTTCTGGGAAATCTTCACTCACGTGCCCATTATTCATGCAATAAGAGCACCATGGTCATCTTAGATGAGGGTAGTCTCTAGCTAAATGACCTTGTCCTTTGCAGTTGTAACATATTATTGACCCTCTGCCTCCATTTCTTCCTCCTATGAATCCAACTCCATCCCCACCTCCTTGGCCTCTTCCAGGTCCTTGGGGGGTTTCATTTACTCTTAACGTTGCCCGGTCTAATCTGTCGGCAAGTGCATCCAACACTCTACATTGATTCGTAGCATGGTTCACTGATGTGCAAAACTCACAATGTATTTTATTGGGAGCAGTCATGTACTTCTGCATTATAGGACACTGCCTTGACGCATGCCCATGTATCTGACAAATCTCACAATACTCAACCGTCTAACATGCTTGAGCGTCGGGGAAGGTATTGTATAACACAGGTGTGTGGAATGGTGGAGTCGCAGATACTTGTGAAACTCCTCCTGTTGGTCCTAAAGAGAGTCCCATCAGATTATGAGGAGGTCCCATTACCCTCATGTGCAAACATTCATTTTCCAGATGCCCTTTTGTGTAGCATCATGTGCACCAAAAATGAGGTTGTCCAAGTCTTGGTGTGGTTAATTCTTGGATATTTTTCATTAGTGCCAATATTTGTCGCTGAATTTGCGACATATTTGCATCTACTGGAGGCCTAGTCATTCTCAAACTCCCTGGATAACCTGCCATGGCTTCAATCTTCATCGACTATTCCAAGGCGTCTATTAATGTGGCTATCCATTTTTTCATTAAAGAAATTATCTTCAGAGGAAGCAATCCTTGGATGTACCATTCCCTCTGGTGATATTCGTGAATTGGATGCTCTAACCTCCCAATAGCATATTTAAATTTATGGCTATATTCCCAGGCAGATTCTCCCTCCCTTTGTTGAATCTCCCGCAATTCAGAGATAGCTTGTTGCTCTGACTGAGGTAGTTTGAATTCGATGATGAACTTCAAATGCACTTGGCCATGGGTGAAATCTTGTCCTAGTACCCCTAGTTCAATAACCTTCATGTACCATTTGAGAGCATGGCCCCTCAAGGTAGTCTGAAACTCTACTAACTTGTTTGCATCGAGAGTCCCTCTGGACCTCCAGATGGCTTCACATAAGAAGTAGTGTTGCTCTACATCTTCGTCCCCTTTATCCCAGAATTATGGTTAGAAGGCGATCAATCCTCCCATATGTCCAGCCATTGTGGGTCTCACTACTCCTATTATAATGAAACCTAATGATCATGGTTGTGATATACCTGGGGATCCCAATATCCTCCCAATGTTTACACTTACAGACTGATTCTGACTAACTGAATGCAACATAATAGAACTAGCATAAGTAGGTGGTGTAGAATTTACCACGGGTATAAAGGACACCTGGGGGACAGGTTATTCGGGGTTGTTTCTACTGACTTCTGGGTGATTTTATTATATCTGGCGGGTCTCGTTCTCTTCCTCTAGAGCGACCCTCTCTTCCCGATTCCCAATGTTTCCTGATATCAGGGTGGAATCTTCTTGATCTCCCACAAGGTCCAGACCTGCTTCGTCTTCCCTTGCTTGTCTACATTCTTCTTCTTGTCCACCCATATGGGGATTCCTTCCTCTCTGTGCTTCTCTCTGCTATAATCTTAGACTGGCCAGTCTTTCTTGTCTTTTTACCTTCATCAACTCTTCCTTCTTTCTTTCATCTGTTCCTCTTGATCTGATTTCATTCTGCAACACCTCAGACTACTTCGCTACTTTCTTTACCTTTACGTGCCCCCACTTCTCAACAATGAAGGCTCTCCTTAAGGCTCACTCATTTCTTGCATTCGTTTCTTGATCTTCCCCCATCTATCAAAGAACCCTTTCCCCTTCTCAGGTCATGAATCACCCTACCCCAAGCGTGGGTGTTTAGGCTGGCATCTCAGTTGAGGGAATAGGTATGATCCCCTCCTCCATCAAGAATGCTTTGATCCACAGGGGAATTTCCCTCAACAGTCTGTCGTGCGCCCCTTTCTTGAAATTTTCTTCCACTCATGAAAAATATTCGTGATTCTCAGCCACCAATTCAATGATGTGTCCCTCCAGAGTCGTATTAACCCAGAAATTGACTTCTCGCGTGATTCGGTGATCCAGCTAATGAAGTGTTGCGATCTTCTCTTTGTCCCAGGTACATGTCTTCTTGACATGTTCTTGGAATTCTGGAGATTCTTGGAGCTGATCTATCCAATGGAATAGTTCTTTTGGAAATTTAACCCAGAATATCTCATACTGGTCACTCGATCTTTCTGAGTAAAAGATAGAATCTCTTGTATTCCTCTCGCTTTTACCTCGCAACTCCGCTTCCTTCCATATAAAGGCATCACAATTTATTTCCCACCATTTCCGAATATCAGATATATAAATCCATGGAAGCATTCTCCTCACAGGTTCCCTTTTAAAACACAAGTCCCAACAATGGAACCATTTTCTTGGCGTAAAAGTGTTCGAACCGGGGTCCTTCTTAGGTTACCAACAAAAGGTACCGAAGTAGTATAGAGTGTTGGAATTTTCATCTTCCTGTGAGGGAATAAGTCTCAGCCGAAGCACAATCGAGACAAGAAAGAGAGGGAAGGGTAAGGAGAATACTTAGACAAACCTATGATTTATCAAGATTCATGTTATTCTTGCGCAAGATAGATTAACTCTGTAACCAGTCTAGACATATCCTAACTAATAATAAAGAGAATTGATTTGTGTCATCGGTCATAAGGACAAATTGAATACTATCATACATAAAAGATAATACAGAGAAACATTCAATATGAATATTCACAAGATGTAATGCACAAGATATATCCAAAATTTGGGCCTCCAATTATATTAACATATCAGGTTCTTTTCATAGCTTGATTCTCATACATAAGTAGTCATAGGATTCTAGGAGACATTTTTACAATATCTTTCTCCTTTACATCTATATTTATACAAAACTCTGATACATTGATCGTCTGGCTCTTACCCAGATCTATAAAACTTAGCTATGCTAAAAATATAGACCATTAGAACAATGACTCTCGTCACAACAACAACAATGATAACATGATAACATCAACAATTCCGGATTAACAACCCTGGAAAACAATAACAACACTACAACTCAACAAATCGTTTACAATCCTATCGATCTCATATATATAATGTGATCTTTAGGTTTGCTGGTTGAGAACCCGAGAGTTCTTTCTTCTTCTTGATCTTGTTGCAACTTCTTTCCTCAATATTGATGTTGTGTTGTCCTTCCAACCTCTTTCTATTTCTTTCTGTTGTCTGTTGTCCAAATCCTCAGTAGCTTGCACAACTTATGTTCTCCAAAATGAAGCTGCAATATGATGTGCACAACATCTATCCATCAAAACAAAGGGCCCAACACGACCCAACACTTATCGAGATGATGACATGGCACTCAAGGATGATGATAGGGTTTATAGCTGGATACCTCAACTTACACTTGCGCATCTACATGGACAAATATGGAAATGACACATGTGTAGGGGTACACTCCTTGGTGCATGCTAACGATGATGAGTTCTCTCTAGTCTAGAGACACTTGGCCAAACCAAGTGCCACCTTGCTTAGATAGAGGGACCACATAGGCAGCCACCTAGACCAACACATGTCTATCATGTGGAAATCATACCTTGTTGATGTCGTTTGTGAGATCATCCAAATTTTCGTACATTTCAAAAATTTCAAAGATCTTGCCAATATAAAGGTGGCAAGTGTCTCTGAATCATTATAATGGGATAGAATGTGATTTGAACAGATTTCACTGCATGTTGAAGTCATCACACAATTCAAATAACCATATGATATTACATATCCTCCTAGTAGATGGTCATCATATTAAATCATCACACCATGAGGTGCAACTTACGAATTATTGGAATCATTGGTCACATGTATGTACGTATCGGCATCATATCTCAAAGTACAATAGTCGGATGGATAAAATCATTGGCTCTGCCAATAGTCTCCCTCGATATGTGTCAAAATCCTATAAGAGAAAGTTGCATGGGAAGTCACAACCAATTTTCTAGTGTTAGAGTCATAGTAATTGATTTGTTCTAAGTTGAGTTTCATGGAAGGTAATCAATTTTCATGCCCTTTTCCCTTGGGAGGGACAAGTTGACCATCATGGTCACTAACGTGCGAGGAACTTTACTTGTTTTCGCAAAGGAGAGTAAGGTCTCTCCTTGTTCGTATTGATTCAAGAATAGGAGCGATAAGATATAATACAGTTCATCCTAAGGCACAGTCACACTATCAGATCAACGCTCAACTGAAATAGACACCATAGAACCCATAGGCGGGGTTGATATCATTCCAAATAATCAAATGAGTGTGGATGAGAGGAAATGCCTATCCATTCTTTGATCCTGCAAATAAACTCACTCCTATGGAATTCGAAGGTGCCTAGCCTAGTATATCTATCCAATCAAGCAATTTTGAAGGATCCAAACTAAATGAGCTCAATTGGGTAAAAGCGCGTCTCCTTAAAGAACTTCGGTAGGATTTACCTTAGATAAAAACCATATTTTTACTAGACATAGAAGCAATATCAATATTCAAGAAGTGGTATCAAGAATCAATAAGTGGTATATAGGGTAAGAAAGTGGGTTCTTCATGAAAATACACCTATAAAGGAATCATAAGGTGCATTCTAAAGACATTTTTTATTAGCAAACAGAGAGAAGAAGAATATATGAATCTCAAATTTTAGAGATCAGCCCAACTCCAAGTAAAAGGACATATTATGAGAAGAAAAGAAGCAAGCTTATAGGGACTCAATGACTTCTTGTAGTATTTGTTTGCAAACTCCATATTTCTTCTCTTCCATTGTATTACTTTCCTAAGATCCATCTCTTTCATTCCAAATGTATTTGAAAATATTCATCAATAAAATCTCTCAGCAGTGATATTGACACCATATGTGTTGTAAATATGTGTGGTTTCATGTGTGAATTAGATTAATTTCATTTTATGACCAATATTTTCCATTTTGTGTTTCAGACACTCAGAGATATGCAAAAGTTATGATATTTTGTATGTTTTGAATAATGAGTTGTGTGAAGCATGTACCTTCAACAAAATCATAATACATATTTGTTTTCACTGCTAAACTCTTTACTACTCAATACATTTTCTTCACAATAAGCCTTACAAAATTTATTTGCAACAAATACCTTATATTTGTATATTTATTTCACACATCCATTCACCCTTTTAACCTTAATTATATTATATACAGAAGATAAATTTCTCCTATATGATGAATGTTTATCTAATCATATTTTCTGGAATGTTATACGATTTGTGAAGAACCATTGAGTTATACGATGGGCGGACTACATATGTGTGGATGATGGAATTGAAGAACCTTTTGTTATAAAAAGATAATGTATGCATTTCTGTTATTAAATAAAATGGGCAGTGTTACGTAACTGTTGAAGGGGTTTTCCAAGGTAGATCATGATTCTATGAGAGACATGGTGAGGGGAACCAACAATGGTTGTGTTGACCCTCACCAGACTAGTACCTTCATGGTCTTGAATTACTTAGACCCAGAATAGTCCTATGACCTAGAAATAAGTTACTAGTCAGGTTGGTAGTTGTTAAGTCCTCCTCAAGAGTTAACGAGGAGATGGACATAGTACCCATCTAAAAGACTTCCTGACCTAACCATGAAATGGGGATTCATACCCATGCAATCTTGCTGAGGAAGGAAATAAAAGAAGGAAATTCATGGGAAGAGGAGACTTGCGAAGAAGATGAGTCGAGAGACCATTCTTCCAAAGAGAGAAGAGAACATGCATCTCTTTGGTTCTGAGGATAACTGAACAACAAGATTTATCTGGGTGAAAGAAGTTGTTGGAAGTGTTTTCAGTCCAATATGATAAATGGTGCTGCAGAGAAGACAAGTGACCGAGGAAGTACTCGTTGTAGGCCCAATTTCTTGGTGGAGAGAAAACCATTTTTCCAAGTTCTCGTGGAAGGAGCAGAGTGACCTCCATCCCTGACTCTCGTTGAACATGAACAAAGAGTATCTCTCAGAGCATAATGATCTAGCTAGGGGGTGGCCAATGGTAAATCCATTTATGAGTGGTTGTGCCTATGGTTGGGTGGAAACGGGTACCCCTATCAGCAGTGGCTTCATGATTATGGTTCCTTGATAAGTATTTTTATACGTCATGTACTAGAATGGAAGTGATGGTTGAATGTCTATGTTTATGATTATATTTTACATTGTTTGATTAATCATTGGAAATGCTTACTATTTTTTGTGAACCCATATATATGAATGGTTTCCTATTTGCCTCTGCTTAGCAGCAGGAGAACTATTAAACATGGGTCTGTAATGAATCTAAGAATAAGCTTACGATCTATGTATTGGTTGGAAAATATTTAAGGGATTTTTTCCCAAGGATTGACTTTGTAATGCAAGAGTCGGGGTATATTTAGTTGAAATACTTCAGTCCTGTCAACCCCTCGAATTTACCTTCGCAAGATTACTAAATTCAAGCTCTGTGGAGGGAGGGTTCCTCCTTCAAACCATCTGTCCGTGTGAACAAGGGATCATGTCCATAGACCTAACCAAATAATGGGTAAGAGTAGAGTGTACAACCTCAAGGCTTGTTAAAGAATCCATATGATTGAGACCTTGGAACCATTTTCTAGGTCCTAAAGAAGCTAAGATATTTTGGCTTTGGAACTTCAAGAGTTCGGGGCTTCGAGATGTTATATCTTTACCACTCACAAACTAGCTGAAGGAAACCTATTGATATGGTTAACAACGAGGTTGAACAACATCCGACGGTTTCCTTAACCGTGACCTTGGGATCTGTCCCATCGTTAAACCCTGAACCACTTACCGTTCACGAAGTGACAGGAATCGTAGATCTGAGGACATTCAGGATCATCCCTGACCATTGGATCCACGTCATGGTCAGTCCGACGTTGACCACTCCATATGAAAAGGAGTGTTAAGCAGGTAGAACCCTCAATCGACGAACTCATGAAGTGATGAGAATCATGGATCTGAGGACGCTTCGAGAAATTTCTTGGTTGTTATATCTACGCCATGGTCAGTCTGGCGTTGACCACTCTAGATGAAAATGAGTGTTAAGTGGGTAGAACCCATGAACGCCGAACTTGTGAAGTGATGACAACCATAGATTTGAGGATGCTTCAGGACCTTTCTTGGTTGTTGGATCTAAGTCATGGTCAGTCCGACATTGACCACTCCGAGAGAAAGGGAGAACCCCCAAATGTTGAATTCACGAAGTAAAATGAAAGGTCGATCCAAGGACTCTTCGAGATCCCCCCTGACTGTCAAATCTAGACCATGTTCATATCGACGCTGATCACTTGGGGAGAAAAGAGGAAGTTACATAGTGGATCCCCCGAACTCCAAAGTTGCGAAGCAATAGAGGCCGTAGATCTATGGATCTACATGGACACATCTCGACCAGGGGATATAAGGGGTGTTGGAAGGCTGTCAATTCCAGAGTGGTGTGGCATGCTGACACCACCCAGGGTGACGTGGACCCATGTCTGATGTGCCATGTGTCACCTTGATTTGTGCTTTTCATAGAACTTATATTACTATTAGAACATGGCACATGTCACCCATTGATTGGGCCACATGTCATCTCTGCTCCTTGCCACGTGTCAACCGCTAGCACATGTTCTCTTGGCCTAAACGTTGGTGGAGTACCTGGGAATTTGGGGAACCTGGGATGTTATGGTTAATTTGGATGAAGGCCGGGAGCCACCTATCTCTAACTTTGCATTTAATGCGCCACCACATGTAAGTTTGGACCCTTCAGGAGTTCAGGGATTCAAAATTTCAGAGGTTTGGGGTAGTGTATCAAATAATTCAAAAGGGTTGAAGGTTGGAACTACCTGGTAGGATTCTAGGGATTTGGGACTCCAGAGGATATGCGTGTAGAAAGGAAAAGGGGTGTTCAAAACCGAACGCCGAATTCCCTTAATCCTATGTGTTAAACAAGGATGAAGTTCCACCGTTGGATTTGGCGGTGGATGGATTTCCACCATAGATGCAGGAGCGATGGGGAACTCCGGGAATTCGAGGAACTTGGGACTATATGAATGAGATGGGACCATGTGGGCACCACGTGGCCCTTGACCAATAATTCCTGAAGATATTTGGAATGACATAACTCCCAATCCAGAGCTTAGATTTGATCGGGGTAGTAGTTGTTAGATAAATATTGATGAGCATAAGGAGACGAAGATCCCGGGCAGGGGAGGGGGGAGGATTCAATATTATTAAGGAAAGAGAAATTTTGATGCCCCATCCCTAAAAAAGGTACTTAGGGGTTGGGTGTGTTACGAATTGATATCAGAGTAGGCAACAACACTTGGCCTACTTGGGCTCATGAACGAGTTGCATAAAAATATTGTTAGAGAAATTTTAAGGGGTAACACCCTATATTACCCCATTCATAAGAAACATATTTAAACTACTGCTGAAAAGGGGAATGCAAATTTCTGCTGTGGTTATATGTTTTGAAATCCTGAACTGTGTGTTGCTAGTATTCCAAATAAAGAAGTTGAATTCACCTTACAATTGTATATGTTGTTCATAAACTAGTAGATAATTAACTAACATAAAATGTTTTATCAACACTCAAGGAGTTCGTGGACAGCAGGAAAACTACAACGTGAAGGATGGTGATACAACATGAATTAAGGGAAAGCTCCCACAATAGAGAGGAAGAATTTGATGAGAGGAGGGTGGTGGAAACCCCTC
>ML777850.1:693286-721683 GCA_009831015.1 Picea engelmannii | reverse complement strand
TTCCTTGTGTATTTGAATATTATCTTCACTTCTTTTCTTTGGTGAGTAGTATTCCAAGTTTATTTCCTTATATTTTCTCACTTAGTGAATCCACAAGAGGAATACCTAAGTAGAGGAGGATACTCCACAAGAACATCAAATCAAACGCTCTATAGAAATTTTTCGGATCCTAAAAAATACTATAGACAAAGAAGGAAAGGGCTTTCCCAAGATTCCTCTAGTAATATTCATGTAAATCCAAATATTTATGTAGTTCGCACACAAATAGTCAATACAAGTGACAAGCCATGGGTTACAAATGGGTACAATCCCCTCAACATGACTAGGATAAGGGGTTTTCCTCATGCCTTTCCTAATAAGTATAGAAAGTGGCTTCCCAAGTATAGAGGAAACACTGTGATCATTTTTTAGGAACACATTTCTAAATTATATTATGTCCTAGGTGAGCACTCAATCCCAAATGAGCAAGAATATGTAGTGATGAAGTTGTTTTCCTTGTCATTACAAGAAAATTCCAAATCTCGGTATGATGACTTGGTTTCAAATAACATCATGGATTGGAAAGCATTCCATGATGCCTTCATCAAGAGGTGGGCCATGAGAAATAATGGAATATTAATTCCCACCCAACTACATTAAATGAAATAAAAGGAGAGTGAGCTAGTTAAGAACTTTGATGAAAGGTCTAATAGGTTATTAAGGGATTTTCCTCGTAGAACGAGGCCCGGTGATGGAGCCATATTGCTTCATTACACCAATTCCTTAGAAGGGAAATTTTGTTTCTTACTAAGAGATAAATCATTTACAACTTTGGATATATCTAACGAGCTTGCAAGTAAAATTGAGGAAAACTCACTATCCTCCAAATGTGAACCCTTCAATGCCTCTAGATCTTCTTTCTCCAAAAATGATTCAAATAAATGGGTGATCAATGCCACTAAACCTACCTGAGATATGATGCAATTCCTAGTTGATGCCATGAAAAGGATGGATGAAACTTTTTCTAAGAAAACTAAAGTGTTGCAACAAAAAAAATCAAGCTATGAAAAATAAAGCATCCAATTATAAAGGCATAATAGATTTCAACCAAGAGGAAACTTTAATTGGTATAAGTTAAAACAAGTTCAACAAAATCAAAGAGTCCCTACCTCTTTGGGTGGAAACAACATGGTTGAAACAGAGGATCCTACTTGGTGTAATCCATGTGACCAACCCAATAGCCAAGACACTTGCATGTATGCTAAAGATATAATGCAAATAGAAAGTGAAATGAACAAGGACGGATCAAATGACTTAAAAAAATTTGTAGGGGAAGGTTCAAGCATGGTTAACAACATATTTGCAAAGAGTCAAGAGGTTTACCAAGCTACCATTTAAATATCGTTGGCACTCAATCCCTACCAAGAAGGAATTAGACGAAGAATTATGGAGAGGGATTGGGTAACCTACAAAGAATGGGTAAATAGAATTCTCAACCACCCCAAGATAACTGAAGTCAACAACCTAACCAAGAAGTGCCTAAGGATATTTTCAAAAGGAAACAACCAATCCAACCCACATGAACTCAAGATGGTGGATCAACTCACAAACAAAGAGTGATGAAGTCAACATAGACTTAGATGTTTATCTTTCCAAGTCTCATATAACCATCCATTTCTTGAGATTATGAATATTTATTCACTTAACAACAAAGTTGAGAGGATTATGGGTTTTTATAAGGATGATCCTTCTCAAGATCAACTCGTATTTCTCCAAACCATTAATAGGGGAGGTTTCGATGGGAATTATTACCCATTCTTCATGTCCTTAAATGTGCATGAGTTGACTCTACATAATGTATGTTGGATACCATGGATTCAACCAATGTCATGCCTCTATGTGTCATGCAACATCTTGTATTAAAAACAACAAGACATTGTAAAAATGTTTGTGCAATGGATGCTAGGGAGGTTAAGTTCTATGGTGACATAAAGAACTTACTTTTCCATTTGGTGGTTGAACCTGGAATTAGAATTTTGGATGGACATTGTAGTGATTGATGTTTCAACTTCATGGGGTATGTTATTGTATAGAAATTTTTCTCATGAACTAGGTGGTACTTTACCAATGGAATTATCTTGTGCTACAATCTCTTCCTATGAAGGAAAACCTGTGATCTTGCATAGATAACAACTTAGAAAGTACCATGTGGAAGACCCTACGGACCTCGTGAATGAATTTTTTTGTATGGTGGATGACAACATGGGAAACTATGCCATACTCTCTGATTCCTTATCCCCTAAACTTATTTAATAATAGACCCATGATCAAATTTGTACTATATACTTTGATGGGGCTCAATATCAACTAGTGAATGGAGTTGGCTTTGTCCTAATTTCACCCCAAGGAAATACCCTTATCTTTTTCTATAGATTGGAGTTCAAGGCTACAAATAATGTTGATGAGTATGAGGCCTTATTATCAAGGGTTGAAATAGACAAAGGCTTGGGTGTGAATATATTGGAATTACTTGGTGATTTGGAACTTATTATCCTTCAAGTCAAAGGTGTATATTCCACTAAGGATGATAGGTTTAAACTTTATAAGAAAGTTGTGATTGGATTGGTAAACAAGTTTGAATCTTTCACTATCAAATACATCCCAAGAAGTCAAAATGACTTGGTTGATTCTCTATCCATTCATGCTTCCTCTAATCAAACTTTAGAAACTACCAAACTTGGGGACATTACTACTGATATACTTTATAGACTATCTATCCCAGACAACCTTGACTATTGGCAAGTTTTTGAATATGATGAACAAGTGGATAGGTTCTTGACTAGAAAGGATGAGTTCACTAATAGAAATATTGATTGGGATGGTTTCACTGATATTTTTGAAGTAGTTGAATTGGGAACACAATCAAAAGTTCCCAAAGGTTTGGTACCCCTTGAGAAATTTGTCAATAGACATGACATGTATAAATGCAAGGATGAGTCAACCAAACCTAAGGAGTATATTGAAGTAAACATTGGTTCATAAAGTATCCCAAGGGTTATAAATATTGGAAAAGGTACTTCAATGCATGAGAGAATTCAAATAGAAATATTGATAAGGGAGTATCAGGATGTATTCACTTGGTCATATGATGATCTTAAGGCTTATAAAGAAAACATCATTCAACATACAATCCCATAAAAGGAAGGCATTAGACCCTTTATGTAAAAGCTGAGGAATATTAACCCAAAACTCCTACCCTTGATCAAAAAATATCTAGAAAATATGTTAGCTACCAAGATAATTTCCCCAATTCGACATTCATCTTGGTTGGACAACTTGGTGCTAGCAAGGAAAAAATCTAGTGAAATAAGGATTTGTGTGGATTTTAGGAACCTTAACCAATTATCCTTGAAGGATAACTATCCATTTCCCAATACAGAAAATGTATTGCAAAGAGTCACAGGGGCAGGAATGTTTTCCATGATAGATGGTTTCTCAGGGTACAACCAGATCTTAGTCAAAGAATAAGATATGAGTAAAACAGGATTCACAACACCTTGGGGAACATATGAGTACCTTAGAATTATTTTTGGTATTATGAATGTTGGTTATAATTTTTAAAGGGTCATGCACTATGCCTTTAAGGACTTATTCATAATATCATTGAAATCTACCAAGATGATTTGACGGTGTTTTCCAAAGATAGAAAGGATCATGTCAAACACTTGAAACAAATTGTTGACATATGTAGAAATTGTGGCATATACTTGAATGCAAAGAAGTCGGTGTTTGGGTATATGAGGGTAATTTTTTGGGTCATATCATATCTAAGGAAGGGGTCAAGGTTTATCCAACTAAGAAGATTACATTGCCTGAAACCAAGAAGGTTGTTTTGTATTTATTTGGTAAGATTAATTTTATTCAAAGGTTTATCCCTAATTTTGTCAATATCACCAAGCCTATATCAAATATTTTAAATAAATACCAAGAATTCAAGTGGGATGACCATAGTAGATCTTCCATTAGGAAGATCAAGAATGTTATAAGTATAGAAACAGTCCTAGTTAGCCCTAATTACTCAAAATATTTCCTAGTTTTTTCCTTTTCCTCAAAAGAAATAATCGCTAGTGTCCTTCTACTTATACAAAAGGATGAAAAAAATAAATATAATCCTATATAATTCATGATTTATACCCTTAGAGACTCCAAATTAAACTACAAAACCATGGAGAACCAAGCCTGATCCTTAGTCCAATCATTGAAAAAATTTAAATCTTGTAGATATGTTTATCCCCTTCAACCTATGTATCTTTTCCCTATGTGAGTCCCCACTCCCTAGTTCTTGGTAGTGTGGATGTAAGAGGAGAATACCCTTGTCAAAATATCTCGTGTCATACCTAATTCTAACATGCATATCCAGAAGAGGAAACCCTAATAAGTCATACCACACTCTCACAATCCTGCACTCCTCACATTCCTGCATCCTCGCATTTCTGCAATCCATACTTAGATTTTTTTTAGATGTTGAGGTAGCTCATGTGGAAGGACGATCTGATGTCACACCCCCCTTACATCATCCCTCCTCCTACAACTCACATGCCACATCATATTCCTTACTCCTACACCTGCATGCCATGTATTCATGCAACCATCTTCCATGTATGATATGTTTGGTTTTCCCGATATAATCCTAGCATATCTTTCACACATATCTCACATGGTAAGGATGAATGTTGTTAATTAATGAGGATTAATTCTTGCATATTTCCCATTATCATTTCATATGCAAATGACAGTTACCATTTAATGAGCGGCATGCACCAAAAGTAAGAAGGGGAAAATTTCAACAGTGAATTGGCCCCTAATCTGTGATTAAGGGGTTTCTATCAAATGAGAAATTAAATTTATACATGTAATCCTCACACATACCCAAGTGCATTGAAAGTAGAAAAATATGGCAAACAAGAAGAAGAAAGAACACATTAAATTCATTGTCTCGTCAAAGTAAGGATTTTTAGTGGTTTATAGCGTATAAATGGTATTATGGGCTACCTTAGGAAGACAAGCTCAAGAACAAATTCTAGACATACAGGATAGTAAAAGTTATATGTGTGCTAGAGGTATTCGATTTTAGAGAACTGGTCACCTGGTGCACTAAGAGATTTGGTTCAAAGCACTGGCTCATTGAAGTTAAGGAAAGAGAAATAACTCATATCCATTTAACAATGAATAATTTCAGAAGGACGTTATGCCTCCCAACACCAAGAAGATTCCTCAAGCTTCTTGAAGAAAATTTTGTTTTGGATGCCCAAGGTGGTGGCATGAGTTTACTTAAGTAATTTTTGGTCCAACCCCTAGACATCTCCTTGAACATCAATGAAATAAACACATGCATGTTGGCTCAGTCATTTTCACCTGGATTTTTACACAACTAGTGGGTCAAGACTCGACAGTGTAGATCCCTAGGTATGTCCTATATGTACTCCATCACTTAGTCAATATGGGTGCCATATTTGATTGGGCCCAAGTAATATCAAATGAGATCTCCCATAAATTGTCTAATTTCATTCAGACCAAGAGGCTTTGCATGACCTCCTATTTGGTTATGGCTCTTGAATATTGTAATACATTCAAGGGCATGCCCCCAAAGGCCAATGTCAATTTTGAGAAAGACCACGCTCAATTTGGTATCCTACACTTTGGAAGCATAAGGGTCCATTTTATTTTTACCAAATCCAAGATTCCTTTGTCAGGAGTGTAAGAGTATGATCACAAGGTCTGAGTCGGCTAGGGTTACCAAATTTCCCATAGAATTTCTCAAGGGGAAAGAAATGTGTGTATTTGAAGAGAATTTCACATACATAAGGATCTTTGGCTTCGAATGGAAGCCATTGATTCTTCCTCTGTTCATTTGTGATAGGTTTTGATGTATTAATTGTGCTGACAATATAGGATGGTTTCCTTATTCTTTGACAAGAAGAGAAAGTCATAATTTATTCCCATGCCATTTAAAATTGTCACAATAAAAAATTCAGAAAGTATCACTGAGACGGTGGGGTTCTTCAAATCCTTTGACATGAAATAAATGGAGTAAATTAGTGGCTTTGATCCATAAGGGTCTTTCATGGCCCACATGTTATCAATGGGTTATGGCTCAATTTTTAACAGGGTACAAGAAATTTCAAAAGGAGGTGATGACAATGAAGACTCACATGTTGAGAGAAAGGTGACAAATGCCCTGAGAAAAATTTTGCCAAAGAAGAGGAAACAATCCACTCATGAAGATTCACATATTGGTGTGATTTCAAATGTTTGTGTGATAAAGGCCTCTCCCTTGGAGGGAAACAAGCAATTTCAACATAGACAAGGATTGATCCATAGCTAGTGTCACGGGTAGCGTATTGCATCACCCCCACAAGATTCCCTCTTTAAGACATACGGATCAGGGGATTAATGTGGGTGGAAAGGAGATAAAGGAGGGATGTGTAGGTGATGGATATGGTTTGGACCCCCCTCGATACTAGTTGGAGGCCACACATACAGTTCCCCTTTTTCCCAAAATAAAAATGAACCCAAATGGAGGTGATTTTCTAGACCCCGACGGTTTAGAATTGAACAAGATTGACATGGAAAATGATGAAGTCGATGACATGCCCACATGGTTTGAATTACAATTAGAAAATAACAAGCTAATAGTAGAGGATTTGGCCTGCAAAGGGGAAACCATTTTTTGGGAAGAGTATCTGACTCATAATCCTGACTATATATGACAAATAATCCAATAAGCTCCATATAGAGAGAGTAAATATGAAGGATAAAAAGGTGATGGGGAAATGGAGCTTGAAAATTGAGTTCAAGGGCTAGAAACCTTCAGGACTTCTCAAGTTCCATCAAGTTATTGGTGAGGCTTTGGTTCACTCGTTAACAAAGCAGGAGATATATAATGAGAGGTTGAAGAAGAGGGTAAAGGAACTTGAATACTCCCTTATCCCAAAGCCATTATTTTCATAACCATTAGTTGTGATGGTGTCTGAGGAGATCCTTGAAGAAATGGTTGTATCAAGCTCAAAATTCACCAAAGAGGAAAAATTTCTCATAGGCATCAGAAAGTATGTAGTTGAAAACATTGATAAAATAATTTGCATTATTCGAGAAGCTTGGGAAATCGCTCTCGAATCTTGCTTCATAGCTGGAATAATTAGCACCCTTAAGGAATATCTATAAGAGGATCTACAGAACAACAAGAATTTCCATAAGAACATGGTAATCACATTCATGGTGAAAATATCCAATATGGATGATCTTGTAAGGAGGAAGTAGGACCTTCCTTCTAAAATCATGTTGAAGCAAATACATGCTAGATGGCTTGGGAGAATAGACACCCTTTGGTAATTGAGTGCCACCTGCAATTCTCTAATGGAAAGGAAGAGTTTACTTTTTTTAAAAGATAATGATATTATAAAGGAACTAGAAGGTCACGTTCTAATAAATGACTCAATTTTGTTAACAAAAGAATAGATGGAAATAGAATTGAGGATATGGAGGGTTGCATGGGGAACATAATTTGATGACCTCGCAAACTTTCTAGAAGAAGAACTTCGGACATCGTTGGTCAGTATTGTAAATGAGAATGAAGATCAACCATCTATGGCACAATAGCAGTGGGACACGTTGAAAAACATTTAGGATGAGTTGTTCAAAATCAAGGTAAAACATGACAACCATGGCACTGTTACATGATTACAAAAAACGAATGGTTGAACGGTAGATTAAAAGAAATCGTTGATCCACCGTAATATTTAATATCATATAAATGGATATTATAGTCCCATTCAACATCATCCCTCTTATTTACAGAATGAAGAAGAAGAAAAAAGGATCATCTTTTTCTTCCATTTTGTGAGTACAAGTTTTGTCTGAATAAATTCTTTACTTCTTTGCTTTCCCAGTTCGTAAATCATATAGTCTTGTCATTCAATTTTTTTCATCTACAAGATCAATTTATGACTGCCTCTTTTTGTCTTCCAAGTTACCTTTGCTTAAAATATGGTCCACGGGAGCCCCATTTTAATGTCCCCAACTAGGCTAGGCTGGAATAATATGTTAGTTGTCCAAATTATTGTTTTCTTTGTGTAATTTTGTCAAACAGTTCGCCTTAATGATACTATAAATTCTTACTAAGAGATAGATAATTTGTCAAACATATTGCATGCATCCCCTTACACATCAAATAGAAGAGATAACCATATCATCTTTATTATGGTTTGAACAGCAATACAAGTTCTAATGGTTGTTGTAATAGCTATAGTAGATCACTAATAGAAATAAATATAGATGTAGATCTGACATACGAACTAAGGGTCGCTAAAGAAGATTTAATACATCAACAAAACTCTCAAAATGAAATCCTATGAACCTGAGAGTGATTTTTTTGTCCCTCCTGGTGAGTGCCCACATGTTGAAACCCTCTGTCGGGGTAGATTGGCTCATGTCTAAATGTCTCTGCAACTACAACTTACAGAGGTCCTTGTGTGATAGGGTAGGACAATGAGCGGGGACTCGCATGATAGGGTTCGACAACGAGCAGGGCCTCGCGGGACACCCTATACTTTTCATGTGAAGATGTCACAACATATCTCCATAAAATGGAGTTGTCCCTCAGAAAATACACACCTCCTGAACACTTGCATCCTCTCTAGTCTCCTATGCAAGCCGGTATATCTCCAACTGAAAACCAAATCCCAGCTGAAGCTCCAATGGAAATCATGGATGGATTCAACTCTTTTCTAGGATTCAATGGAAATCCTTGATGGATTCTCATCTTGTCTGGCTAGGGTGGATATTGCACCACCGAAACCAAACCAAAAGTGGAAGGGTTTTGCTAAACCCTAACTAAACAATAGCTCCAAGAACACTTGCAAAAAGAGATATCAAGTCATCATTCTAAAGTGAGGCTCTAACCCTCCTCTTATCCATTTTCCATGTCTTCTAGAGCTTTCCTCTTTTTGACCAAATCAAATGTGACTTCCAAAACTTCCCATTTTGTACTAAATCAAATATAACCCTTATCCCCCTTTTTCTTTCACTTTAATATGAAAAGTCACTTTTAATAATGGTTAGGTAACTTGTTAATTTAAAGTTACTTTATTTCCTTAATGTCACTTTAAATACATAACACATACTAACTAGTGACATTAAATGGCCCCCTTTTTACTCTCTTTTCTTCACTGACAAGCCACAGAAGTCCCTTCTACTGTAAAATAGGGGAACCCAAAAATGGGGACACGAAAAATCCTCCCTTCCCAAAGATTGATTGTCCTCAAGAAATGCCATCATGACCTGATGATCCATCGACCCATCCAAACTGAGACTAAAAATGATACCATGTTCCCAAACCACCCTATAATATGTGAAGCATCCTCCACTCAAGGTGTGGTCTAGTAAGGTACTGACATAAGAGGTCTCTTGAAAACCGCCAACAAGTAAGGCCACTCGGTGCTGCAACAACTCGATCAACCCATCAATAAACTCTTCTACTAGGGAACCAAACTCATGAAAGCAAAAAATGGCTATCACATATGTGTCAATTTTTGCATTGTATCCTACTAAAATGTCATGGTCCCATGTTATTTCCATAAAGGACCAATCATGTTGTCATTGCACCACTTTGATCATAAATATTTGATCCTCCTTCCTAAACTACATCCTCCACACCTGCATCCACAAGATGTGAATCCTCAAAGAATCATTCCTACTATCTAAGATCATATCCTTCCAATGTATCCCAGTGAAGTCAAATAAACCAAATCTAAAATCATACATCACAGAGAAGTCTATGTAATCACAGGCTGATCGAGCATCCACGACATCTAATATCCAATTATCAAAGGGAAAATCCCTAATACTCCAGTACCCCCAGGCTACTGCAATCACTCAAGCATCGTTTGGAAAATCATGTAACATATCTTTCATAGAGTCTCTAAACACAAGAACCTTGTAGAAGGTAGTATTTAGGATCCCACACTAGCCCCCGTGACATGAAGCACCCTTTACTCATAGCATTGGTCTGTAAGGTGAAAATACCAGAATCCACCTTACTACTCCTAACAATCCAGGAAATCATAAGTTGCATAAACTCAGTCAACTCCTCGAAAAACCACTCCTCTAAGAACCCACTCCTAAGTCTCCCAAAAGTAAACTCTGGAAGGTCAAAACCAGTGCTCTCCTCTCTAATAGTAGATGAACTTTCAAACAATATAATCCCAGGGTCCCAAAATAATCCAAGAAAGGAACCACCATGTTGATGTTGCACCATCCTAATCATATTTGTTAGACCAACGTGCCCATCCTACATCCTCCTCTCCTGAAACCTGAATTTGAACTCCCTAAAGGGACTGAAACTACTATATTGGGTCCTCCCCTGTGAAAGTGTCTCTGTGAAATATAAGCCTGCAAATCCACGATCGGCCTTGAGTATTTCCTTCCATATAGAGTAAGTCTTGACCTCCCCTCTACTGACACCCAAAAAATAAAGCAAACTAATCACTACCATAGCTTTGTCTATCATTATCCTCATCTGAATCAATCTATCACTCAGATGAATTCCCAGATCCCACCACCAAATTGGAATTCTGCCACTCCTAATACCAACTATGTTTTGTTGTGCCATACTCGTAACCATCAGAGTCAGAATGATCCAATTCCATGGTATTCCATCATCTAGTGGAAACCTAGTACTAGGAATCAACTTTGTTCCTGCTAATTTGTTTGTATCTTGCCAAACTGCATCGGGAAATATTATATCTCGATCATCGTCAATGTACCCAAGTAATCTATGGAGTCTAAACACCTCCTTGGAAACTAGTCTTGTCTCTTTTGGTGCCTCATACTCATGCAAGTACCAAAAATTCCATGTCAAATGTGAATCACACATAGCCCTCATAATATTCTCCCTGAGCATGGACTGAGGGACTACATGTGTGCGACCTCCATAGTGGATAATGTCATCCACCACTCTATTAATTGAGATCTTTGTGAACTGATCCAATACAATCAGGATCTCCTCATGTGCTCCAACCACATATCTCAAACGAAAGAACTCTGGCATGGCTATAATCCTACCTACCTCACCCAACTGACTCATGTGAACCCTCCATGTCCCGTTGTATATACCATTGGCATCAAAAAGTATCTCTAGATGCTACTACCACTACATGCAAGACTGGAAATTGTCAGGTGAACTGGTCAACCCCAATGGTATGACCAAGGACTCAAGGTAACATCTGAGAGCGATCCTACGGGTATCCTACTCTTTTTCGATGCTCTGGTGATATCCCAATCGAAGATCAATCTCCGAGGAATATTCCTCTCCATGAATCTATCCCATCCACTCATTGATCCTTGTTGAACCAAACTCAATGATATTTCTGAAATTCTTGTTTGGAGGTCTCCCTAGGGGAAACCTCCCAAAACCCCATTGTACACCATTGTATACAGTTGTATATTGTTGTACATCACTACACACCATTGTATGATAATGTACCACCATATATCCTATATGTGCCCCTATATTAATCACTCCACTAATATCAACTGAACATGGATCCTAGAGTGATGTATCAACAACTGTCCTATAGTCGATCCCCCAATCAACTGGTGCATATACTTCCTTGTTGGTTGGTCCACAAGGAATTTTCTCAACTACCTCCTCTATAGCTAAGCCTTGAGCCACAAGAAATGGCTCATGATCCATCTAATGAAAAATAGGTGCATAGTCAAGAACCTCTATGTCAAACCTCTCCTCAAAAATCTGGAACTCTGAACATTCTTCGTGCAGGATTGTCACAAGAGGCTCCCCACTCAAATCATGAGTGCCACTCATGACCTCATGTGTCACTGCTGCCAAATATGATGGGATCTTTGTTGTTGTCAATGATGAAGAACGTGCCAAACTAAGCTAGTAACAAATCTCCTCAATCTCCCTTTCCTTATCTTTAGCGAACTTAAGAGCAAGGTCTATTACAGAAATATTCTCCTGTGAACATGTGAACTTTCCCTTCGATTACATACCCCTATACCAAGACAGAAAATTACATTTGGACACTACCATTCCTATAAATTAATTTTGTCCATCGAAAAAGAGAGAAGGAGAGGAAGTGTGATGTACCTCGTTTATGACGTTTTTCATTGCCACTCCAATCCGTGAGCTCAATCCCACTCACGGTGAAAATAAATAACTGCAATGGACAACACAACACAAATGACTATCTCCTAATATAATGGATTAGACAAAATCAATTCATCTATGCAGATTAAGACGACCATAAACAAGCACACGTAAACATACACTTGAAAGAAATAGGCCAACTATATTAATGAGAACTTAGAAGGGAAAACTTACAATCTTCAGATGGTGTTGTAGCAGCCTCTCCAAGTCCTCCTAGTCCAACCCTTGCTCAAAAGATCCACAATCAAAATAGCAGTGCTTTGTTGATTTTCTCTTGCTTTTCACCCTGAAAATGTCTCCATTTATAGGCTTTAAGAGGCTCAACCACTTTGAGTATTTTTGGAATTGGTTGAGGATATGGCTCCATTAGTTGTGATTTTTTCCTTAGATGCAGCAATGGAGTCAGATTCGATCCAAACTAACCCAACCCATCCATAGTTGTCTCTTAGAAGAAAGTGGGATTTCCTCCAAGATTCCCACAATCAATACAGCGCTCCCTTGAAGTGGACAACAAAGCATTGTAGCACTCCCTTAACATGGTCAAGGAGCACTATCACTCCCTATATATGAGCAAGGGAGCATTGATCTTCCAAAATTTCAAAAACATGAGTAATTCCCCAGGTCAAAAACTTATTTCGTCTATCAAATAATGGGGCTTCTTCTTATAACATGTTTTGGGGGTTGTAGCAAGTGTTTTCATGGTGTCATTCTAGATGCGACACTTAGGAAAAGTAAATGTGACACTCATTGTTGGGTCTCAGAAATGTTGCATTTTCATCATATTTTACTTTCACTATTCCTCTCATTCATCCATATTCCATTATTCCATTTACCGTTTATGATACCATTTTCATAAATTAATTATGGGTTTACCTTATTATTTTCCAATTCATTTATTTTAAGTATTTTTGAGAATTTATGATTGAATATTAGAAAATATACATGTTTTCATTAATATATCAAGTTTGGATGAGCTTTGTAATGTATAGGATTATTTGAAAGGATTATTCAAAAATCTTCTCGAATATTTGCTCCACCATTTGAAGGATTTGAAGATAATTATTCAAGCTAATTCCAAGGAGGAATATCATGAGAGGATTTGTGAGGATTTGAAGGGATAAGTATTTTGTAATAATGGGAAATTGGTTGAGATAAAAGTGGATCTACAATTATGAGTTGCTTATCCTCTTTTCAAATAAACTCATGTATAAATAGGAGTTCTCTCTCTTCATTTGAGAGGAGGATAAATTAGGATTAGAAAAGTCTTGAATGGAGTCCTTGGATGGTAGGAAAGGGTCCTTGTTTTTTGAGTCTTTTGTTAGTCGTTGATTAGTAGGAGTTTCATGATTTTCGTTATTGTGTCATGGAGTGGATTTGATCATTGTGATGTAATAGATTGAGATTTCTTTATTGTTAATGTGAGCTCACATATGTTGTCACATGTGTCTATTACTTGTCATTTGTTTCTCTTCATGTGTTGTTTTTCTTTTATGCAATTTCACATTTCCAAGTTGATTTAATTTATGCAATTTAATTCTAGTTGTGTTTTTTTTTTCTTTTATGCAATTTCACATTTCCAAGTTGATTTAATTTATGAAATTTAATTCCATTTGTGTGTTCCAGATTCAACATTAGATTAGGTTAATTAAGCTTCAATCCTGCATATACTATGCATGTGCTTCGTAAGTTTACGAACTCCTCGGGTTGACAATTAAATGATTGGGCACTTATTAAACAACAATATTTCCACCCAACATTTTGTTGTCATTGTCAGGGAGGTGCTAAAGGGATTGAGGTATAGGTAGGTAGGTTGTCTTTTAAATTACATAGCTTGGGGGAGGAGAAACACTAAGACGAGAGGTAAGAACCTACGCGGCCACTATAGTGAGTTTTCTCCAAAGCCTTTATTGTTCCTTTCATGCAAGTGTGTTTCTTTTTCATAAAGAGTGTTTAATTTTCCACAAAGTGTGATTTAATTTTTCTGCAAGAGTGTTTTATTTATGCAACTGTGAAGAGTGATGGTCATTTGTTTCAGCAAGATTGATTTTATTTATGCAACTAGTTTATTTTTATTTAAATTTTACATTCAGATTTCAGTTTTGGGTGTTGTAAGAACCGCCTTTCCTGCTAATCCATATGTGAATATAGGAGTATCAGCAAGATGGTTTAACGATGAGTATAATTTTGGAACAACTCACTCATATCCTAGCAAAAGTATGGATCTCCTCTTCTTGGGAAGAGGATATCTTGACATCAGCCAAAAGATTAACTACTCCTCCAGAAGCAAACGAAGAATCAACATTTGAAGAATCATGTACATCTTATGGGTAACAATTATTAAAACATGAGATCGAGGAGGACAAAAAAGAGTTGCAGCATGATCTGAATCACAGTGGAAATCAAGCCTATGAAAGCCTCACTGAATAGTGGTTCCAAACGAGTACCATGTTAGCTCAATGTTTTTGTTTTTATTTCGTTAAATCTCAATTTCAAACATTTAATTTCGCACATTTTGGTATATTTCTATTTTTCATTTACAAAATTGAAAGTGAATACATTTTTACTATTGTTGCATGTATGGTTACATTGGATATTTGATTACATGTAAATGGTTTCTAATTTCCAATTAGAGTAGAGTAGATAGGTTCAAAGGAATAAAACATGTTAGTTTTAATTTTGACTAAGTATGCTCTCCTCATGTTCGTGTGATCTCGAGGATAAGAAAGTAGGATGTCTACAAACGTTTTCAAGAAGAATTACCATGTAAAATTGATTTAATTTTTTTTACTTCGGACTTCTATTTGCTAATTATTTCAATTTGTCTTAAATTTTTTCAATTTTGTTTTTATTAGGAATAATACAAAATAAAATTAAAATTAAAACAACAAATGTTCCTTCAATTTTTAGTTTTGGTTTTTCTAATCTTTGTAGGAATAATGGAAATAATAAAAAAAAGAATTAATATAAAAAAACATGAAATAACATAAAAAAAAAAAATGATAGTAATTCTTCTCTGCGCATTCATCCTTCCATGCTAAACCTGCAATAAAAACAACCCCATCGCACAAATTTTCCACCCTCCCAACTTATAACTGCATCTGGCTACACCAAACCTATGAACGTAATCGTTTTTCCCATATCGCCCTGCCATCACTAGCCTTCATCCTTCAACCTGGAGTCAATCTTCAAACAGAAACGATCAATATTACTTATGGTCTACAAATCCAAGGGCAATGAGATTAATTTCTTCAAGCAGTAGGTCTTCAACTGTACCGCCTTTCTATTTGATCACAGAACTCTCGCTACTGAACATTACCATTGTTTTGCGAATAATCATTGCTGTTTATTACTGTCGATGGCACAACATCTCCATATTCGAAACTTTAGATTCGTTGGCCCAACATATCCAGAATCTAAAGTAATTGCTAGTTATTACTGTCGATGGCCCAACTGATTAGTGTCAATCATCTAAAAAGTAATTTCTAGAACGTTACGATTGCTGCATAGCCAATATTCGGGAGCCATTAGAAGTTTGGGGGACATTCCAATATAAACCCGCTTCAAATGGCCATTTTAGGCCTGAACATAAAGTCGAGTATTGACTCGGCTTACATATTGGAGTCACTTGTAGACCTAAGTTATCATTAAAACAAATAAATGCAAAAATTTTAACCAAAGAAAAACAAACAGTCGATTGAGTGAGCTATTTAGGTAGGCTTTGAATAGTTCCTTCGGGATGGTTGGACGTAAATTTTGTTCACCTCACCATGATATCAGACCTGTGATTATAGAATATTCCAGTTGGATATGATATGTCTCAGGTTGTTGTCCAAAGGTAACAGAATCAAATTTCCATGCACCATCATCCAAATGCGAGCTTTGTGATCAATTCAAATATAGCTTATTGTGATTTATCGTCGTGATCTGCTCCAGAAATCTTTGCTTTCCATTTGAAGGAACTTAGAATTTTTGTTTAATTTGGGAAGAGCAGTGATGGGATATGATAACATATTGATGGTACCATATCTCAACCACTTTCTTTTTAATGAATCTGTAGAGTCAATAATAATAATAATAATTTATTTTTAAGGTCATCGCCAAGCCAGCACACTAAATTGGTGTATGAGACCCCTTGTTTGTGGGACAAGAGACCCTCCTCGGCCCAGCGATCCACTCAGGCTGTATAATAATAATAATCTATTTTTAAGGTCACGGCCAAGCCAGCACACCAAATTGTGAACCTGTGACCTCTTAAGAGGAAACACATGTTCTTAACCATTAGGCCCACTCAGACTGTATCCTATTTGTGTTGATGTTGAATAACCATTCCAAAGTTGAAAAATCATGCTAAGTGGCATTGGTTCTACCATAGATCAAGGTCTAGCCTTTCGAACTAGAAGTGCTATAGCACACAACATTGTTGATGCAATTGTTGGTCCATATATCGTGCAATAGGACTACGCACCTGTTGAAACTCATGTTGCACAAATTGGTTCCCTTTCTGGTGCAAAATGGGTTATGATCCAAAGTTCTATTTGCTTATTGAGGTCTTTGAGCACAATCACAACAAGGATTTTTGGCTTGTTATTAGTGGGAAAATGTAACACCCGGGAGGAGATGAAGATGCAACAGATGATGTTGAGCACAGCAACAGTGCGAGAGAGATGATGAACCAATGCACCCTTCAATATTTCCTAAGAAGACAACATAAAACCTGCTAATTCTCTTCGTATTTGTATCATTTGTGTTGTCTGGCTTTCTGTCTTGTCACGGCAGCTTAGAACAATATCAGGTCGTGCAGAGGTTTCTAGTTCATAACATAGTCGAGCAATTTGTACGCAAAGATGTAGTATTCCATGTCTCGTGTAATTCACTCAATTACACCTTTTCACCCACCCGACGAAGCAGCTATGCTGCGCAGGACGTTATTGTATTGAAACGCGCTCCCTCATCTTTTTCCCAAACATGAACGAGGATGAACTTCTTTTTCCTAGTTTAAATTCCTATGCATTTATGGTAACATGAAATAGCTAATGAATGTAGGACATAATAATTGATAAAAGCTTGTCTTTGTGAGAATAATGAGGCTATTGTGAAAAAGATAAAGTGTTGGGGAAAATTCAGCTTGAAGGATAGCTTGAATAAGTTTGATGCACAATCGATATTTGAAGATGTTTAGTCGATGGCATTTCTCAGGACAAATGTATTCATGATTGATTGTTTTAGACAATTTCCCTTTGTGCTTGTTAGACATATTTCTGCTAATTTTTCCATGGTTTCCTTTGTTTTAACATTCCACAAAATAAAACTTAAAACAAAAAAACAACAACAACAAAATAATTAAAAATTTTGCAAATGGACATTTTTCTTCTTGAAAAATTACAATCATGTTTTTTATGTTTTCTTGCTAAAATGGTTTTGAAGTCACAGATCTTAAATGAAAACGATTATCTAGAGACGCGTGATGATCGACAGGTCAAAACGTATTTCATTTTGAATTTGAGTTGTGAAGCATTCATGCTAATTCCTGCATTTTATGTTTTTCGAAGCTCTCACAATTTTCATGCAGGATTAGTGCTAAGATTTTACAGTTTCAAAGACCATCAATTTCATGTTGAAGTGATTTTCAAGGATCACAAATATTTTTAGAAAACGTGCCTCATTGAAAGCTTGAAGGAGCAAAGCTTTCCATTGTTCCTGTCATGACATTTGTCACCATAACAAACCTTTTAGAAAACCATTTGTGTCATGATATGATCATTTACCTTCCTCCTTCTACGCTTATCAGTCATCCATATTAAAGTATATTGTTTCATTTCCCTACACATCATGACTTCATACATGCCTACCTTTCTGAGTCGCATACATTTTTCCCTTATTTTCATTCATCTTTTGCCCCATTTCCAGTTCCTCTTTTTTCCTTATGAATAAAACCATGCAATTTCTCTTTTCCATGACTAAATTAACTTGATGACTTTCCATAAAAACTGTTGATACTGAGATATTTTCTCTTTAGTCCTACCAATCATTTTGTACAACTCATGTTGACTGATGTGGGATTCCTTAAGTCCCACCTTTCAACAATTCTTTCCCCATCAACCTCGGCACCTTATCTAGGATAGAGACTAGAGTCCTTATGAGTACCTAGAGGCTTGCATTCTTTAATGGTAAGTTCTCTCGCTAACAATCATGGGAATACATCAATGTCCCTTGATCGTTAGATCTTGTAGGTGACTTGACATCAACTCATTTATCTGCACTTCATAATATGTACTTAGGTACCTTGTCACTCATTGACATCAATGGTGAGATTGTCTCGCATTGGTTAACGACATTCATCAATAGTCGTTAATTCAATGACTTGTTTTCATGCTCGACATCGACACATTTATTTGCACGACTAGAATTGTACCATCGAGTTTTGTAGCAAGTGAAGACTATATACTTTTCATGACTCCATCATCAGTTGCAGCAGCATTCCTTCAACCATAAGAGAGTATAAAAGTTCCACTTTCATATTCATACAACCAAGAAGCAGTTCACATTCCTCCACCTCATAGTCCATGATCTAGCAGCAACAATCACATTCTTCATGATTCAGCACTATCTACACTCTTATTTCATTGCTCATCGATTTTTTAGGTAGGTGAAGGTATGTTGTTTTCTAATCTTTAATCATGTAATTCCTTGAATGTTATAAATGAATGAATTTGGAAAATTCCCTCACCATTTTACCATTTCCTCTCTCATTTTCGCAAACATAAAACATCTTCAGTTGTGGGGGGGGGGGAGTATATTCATTTCCATTTGATTCCATTCTTACACCTGCGATCATCTCATTCACTATTGACCAACATGTTCCTCCCAAACTGCACTTAGTTGCACTTTGATTCCAGATATTGATCTTTTTTGGCATGATTCATAACATGAAGAAAAGGATTTCTAATGTATATTGATGGCTCATTATTTCCAGTGCATGTATGCTTAAAATATTATTGCAGCAAGAAAATAAGTAAACAAAATCAATGTTGTTAACACAAGAACCAACATTTTTCATATTCATGGTTGTCACACAAATACCAAACATAAGAATAATCCATTGTTACTCGCGTATTGCATATCATGGAATGATTTATTAAAAACATTATCATGTAAATCCAAAGTTAAAAAGCCCAAAGTCTACAAGAAAATCAATGCACAGTTGCATGAGGACATGCAACAAGTTCAGTTGGGGGAAGATGTTGGGTCTCAGAAATGTCGCATTTTCATCCTATTTTTCTTTCACTATTCCTATCATTCATCCATATTCCATTATTCCATTTACCGTTTATGATACCATTTTCATAAATTAATTATGGGTTTACCTTATTATTTTCCAATTCATTTATTTTAAGTATTTTTGAGAATTTGTGATTAAATATTAGAAAATCTACATGTTTTCATTAATATCTCAAGTTTGGATGAGATTTGTAATGTGTAGGATTATTTGAAAGGATTATTCAAAAAGCTTCTCGAATATTTCCTCTGCCATTTGAAGGATTTGAAGACAATTATTCAAGCTAATTCCAAGGAGGAATATCATGAGAGGATTTGTGAGGATTTGAAGGGATAAGTATTTTGTAATAATGGGAAATTGATTGAGAGAAAAGTGGATCTACAATTATGAGTTGTTTATCATCTTTTCAAAGAAACTCATGTATAAATAGGAGTGATCTCTCTTCATTTGAGAGGAGGAGAAATTAGGATTAGAAAAGTCTTGAATGGAGTTCTTGGATGGTAGGAAGGGGTCCTTGTTTTCTGAGTCTTTTGTTAGTCATTGATTAGTAGGAGTTTCATGATTTCCATTATTATGTCATGGAGTGGATTTGATCATTGTGATGTAATATATTGAGATTGATTTATTGTTAATGTGAGCTCACATATGTTGTCACATGTGTCTATTACTTGTCATTTGTTTCTCTTCACATGTTGTTTTTCTTTTATGCAATTTCACATTTCCAAGTTGATTTAATTTATGCAATTTAATTCCAGTTGTGTTGTTTTTATTTTAAGCAATTTCACATTTCCAAGTTGATTTAATTTATGCAATTTAATTCCAGTTGTGTTGTTTTTCTTTTATGCAATTTCACATTTCCAAGTTGATTTAATTTATGCAATTTAATTCCAGTTGTGTGTTTCAACTTCAACATTAGATTTGGTTAATTTAGCTTCAATCTTGCATATACTTTTCATGTGCTTCGTAATTTTACAAACTCCTCGGGTTGACAATTAAATGATTGGGCACTTATTAAACGACAATATTTTCACCCAACACTTACAACACTTGCAATAATAAAAGTGTGACACTTGTGACACTTATGATACCATGTCGAAGTGAGGAATTTTGATGTGTAACATATTTCTCCCCAAAGTGTGAAGCCAAAAGAGGAAAGTCGATGGTTGAAACACTTCGTAGATTATTTGAAGCAAGGGTATGGAGTTGGAGAACCTGGTAGAAGCTGCAAACAACCATCAAAAGAATTTAATATATGTTCCATCCCTGATGCAGGCATACCTATGTTTGGAATACAAGTGACTCAAAGCATGGTATCCAACAAATACACCATGGATCCATGATGATATTGACTAAGGAGATGGCCACCAAATATATAATGTGGATCCATCCCTCTATGACCTGACTTGATCGTAGCCACGAAAGAATACACAATGGAGCTACGATGTGATAAGAACATAGCCACAAACCAACACAAAATGGATCTATGTTAAAACATATATATCATTTGAATGATCTCCATCACAACCTGGGTAAAGTGTATATGCAAATGAATACTCAACCTAGGGTCTTCGTCTCAATCCTACAATGATACGATTATGTCCATGTGAATAGATGATTTGATGTCAAACATGGAAAAAAAATGCTTGATTATCGGTCACTGAGGTATATCGTTAACAAGAAAGAGAGAAATCACCATTGATGTCGATGACTCTCAGGGTACTTTAAGTACAATCCAGCGAATGTGAATAATGAGCTGAAGTCGAACATTCGTGGAATCAATCGGTCATGGGTCATTGATGTATACCCATTGTTGAATGTGAGGATTCATTCCATAGAGGCATGCAGGTCCCAAGGAAATGATGTGTTCCTAAGTCTATTTCCCGGATAATTTGTTGAATTCGACAGGAAAAGACTCATCGAAGGAGGGCATTGATGTATCCCCCATCAATAGACATGAAACTTGTCATGGGAAAGTGATAAAAAATGGACTTCCACGCGTACAGGAACTTGTAGTATTGTGGATGGTTGACTTTGAGGTGAATACTTCCCTTGAACACTGAGGCATGACATAAGACTTGGCAAAATAGACTCATAATGGACCAAAACATAATGCGGAAAGTGTTGATCATTGTTTGGATGGGCCAAAGGAGTAGAAAGACTCATAGGATTGGTTCAATGTGGAGGCAAATGTATTATCCAAGTGTATGGTGAGGTGAAAACAAGTGTCGTTTTCAAGGGCGACCATAAGAGATTCCCTAAAAGATCTCAAGAAACTCGACCCACTTCCTTGAATTTTTCCCCCATCCAGATAGATGAGTACCTCTTTTTTGTTTAACGAGCTCGAGGAAAGTAACACGTGCTCGATGTAACTCACCTTCGATAAGCTCCTCTTCCTTTATTTGACAAACTAGAAGAAGTAAGGGTTTTTTCCCAGATAGGCCCTTCAATGTGTAATTTTGCAAGTCCAGAGAAGGAAAACTCAGTTGTTTTTCATGTTTAGGGAGTTTGAAAATAACTTAAAGAAAACTACAGGGTTGTCCTTTTTCGTAATTTTAGTCTCTAAGGTCCAAAAAAGTATAAAATAACACGACAAAGAACTCTTCTAGCAAATATTGACTAGAGCATTATTTTTTTGTAGTTAGTTTGTTGGGACTGAAAAAGGGTTAAACTACCACCCAACAGACGAATCTTCATATTTTAACGAGCTCAAAGTACGGGGAAGTTTTCTCGATAGATTTATAAGGTCATCAAAAGATTTTTCTCTGTATATACATGCATTAACAAATCATTCTTGGGCCAAAATGTCAGCAATTCCTTTTTAAATCAATGATAATTGGAAAAACTCAAAAAATAAACATTGCTAATGTGAAAAGGGGTTAAATGAATTTAATTTAGAAATGGTAAAAAGTCAAATTAGGGTAAAAACCAATTCATTTTCACCTTTCACTTTGCAATTTTCCCTTTTCTCTTGAGTTTTCCCTTTTTGGAGCGATTCTTCTGGCATTGATTATGGGAGCTACGGGCGATCATTTTCAGTTTTGTCAGGCTTAGGTTGGTGGTTTGATCTTCTCCATCATTTTCCATGCTTTCTTTTTTTTATGTGCTTATTTCATTGGTTTTGGCCCTCTAGGAAGTCCCATAGTCCCGAAGTAGATCAGCACTCCCCTAGGTAATTGGGTGGGCGAGTTCATATTTCAAAGCCCGGGTGTCCCCTTTGAGGGTGCGCTAGCACTCATATTTAATCTTCAAGGGCACACTGGGAGAAGAATTTTAATTTTTTTTTTGTTTTTTCTGTATGAAAAAGAAATTTCCCTTTTTGAAAATTTGGCTAATGTGTTTTATTGTTGGTTTGCAGGTTTTCATTGGCCAAAATGATTGAATGGAAAGAAAGAGAGCATGATTTTGATGATATGGCCACTTTGCAAGACCCTCAAGTGAGGGAAACTCTTCAGAACTGCAGATAATTTAAATATTTCACGCTACAAAACATGAGGAAGGAAGTCCTTCTGCTTGAGAATTTGATTGGACTGTGGGACAGTGATGAGAAAGAATTTCGAGTGGGATCTCTTATGCTTGAGATGGTTATCAAGGATCTATACTTATTGATGGGGATCTCAAGGAGGGGAGCACCCATCATTTTATCTAGGCATTAGTCCATGTCATTGCCAACAAATGCATATGTTGCTCAGTATTGTGTGTTGGGATCACAAAAAGAAGGGCGAAGAATTATTATTAAATACATGAGGGATATTGATATTCGATCTATAATTTTTACCATCACTAAAATATAGGGAAGAACCAGTCCCCATATTGCTTCCAAATCATAGATAGTGTATGTTGTTCAATGTCTTGAACCGAAGATCTTTAATTGGTGTGCAAGGTTTTTGAGAAATGTCAAAGAGCAAATTTATAAATGCAGAATGGGTAGGCAAAAGAAGTTCAGATATAGATCTTTCCTGGTGTCATTATGTTTGGAGCGAGTACCACAGATGCAGCCACAGGTTGCATTGATAGCGTGCCCTGCATCCGAGCCCAGGATGGAGAGATGGACGAGCCTCTCACCTCGGTTGGGGATTGATCCCTTACCCTTTAGTTTTACTACTGACTTCTTCGCATAGTGGAGAAGGAAAATCGTGGTGATAGAGGATTACCCTTGTGCCAAGGTTGATTTTAGGGGAATTGAAAACTTAGTGCTCCCTGAAGGGGCACAGTGGGATGTGTCAAATAAAACACGAAATATCATGACCTTTCAACATTATTGTTTTGTTTATATATATGTGTGTGTGTGTGTGTGTGGGTATTTTTGTTGTACAATGAGGGATATAAATCATTTTTTTTCATCATGCAGATAGAGGTATGTCACGTCTAGTGGGGATGTCAACATTCAGACGTCGTGGTAACGTTCAGGTAGCAGCATAGGCTGGTGTCGGAGTAGGAGTACTTCATGAGGTAGAGAGGAACCTTCGTGGATTGACCATGGGTGTTCCCTCTATGAGGATACGGGATGTACCTTTTCACCTTCAGAGGCACACAACCAGAGTTTCAGAAGGCCTCAGTCACATGTTGCTATGTGTGGTCAGAGAGGTTATGTGTTATCTTAAGCACAATGTAGTGCAGGAGGACGAGTAGAGTCTCCTTTCATAGTAGTATTTTATGATGATGTTATGGGAATAATGGCCCACATTGTTTCCCTTCTATTTACTTTTTTGGATGATGTATTTTGACACACTTTTGCCACTTTATATACAGACATATATATATATGAGTTTTTTCATGAGTATTTTTGTTTTTAAATGATGTGATGTTTTTATTTATATGCTTTGTGTTTTGAATGCTTATCTATGTGTAATGTGCCAATCCAACATATAATTTGTTAACGAATATGTAATCGTATTAAGTTCTCTCAATATATGTTTATATTATATGAAGTCAAAAGATCTCTTGAGATGGTGAACTCTTAGATAGAGACATAGAAAAATAGGATTACAAATAGTATAAACACGATTATGTTGACAGACCATGAATTGAGAATCAAGGTTGATAATCAATTGAGATATACCTAAAGAAGAAGCTTTGGTTAAAAGTCCAATTACGGAATGATATTTTGCAACGTTATTGGTTGCAGATCTGAGGTAAATTCCTCTTGAACTTACTAACTCGCCAGAGCGGTAGATGATCCAAGCTGCATAAGCTAGGTTCTAGGTATGTCGACTAGCACCATCTGCGCATTCAAGTACAAAGAAAAGTATAAGCAGCTAAATATGGGGGAAAACTCGTGCATGAAAAAGTAAAGACACACCAAACCAAAAACATATGGTAGAATAATGTACAAATCACACATGCAACATATTCTATGTATAGTACTTTTTCAGGTAAATCCCATTTTTGGGCTCATCGAGAGATAATACATTATAATCCACTAACTTGTAGGCACATCTCTGTATCACACGCTTTACGATGTATGTCCCATGCCACATAGGTTCTAACTTACCTGCACCAAGTTTGTCATGATATTGGTCATAGACCAGGACCATATCTCCTTCTGCAAAAGCACGAGGTTGAACAAACTTATCGTATTGAGTCTTGATGCATTTTTTATATGTCTCGTTAATGAGAGAAGCATCACGATGGGTTTCATCCAACTTCGTTAGATACAAAAATTGTTCTTCTTCGGCAGAAGTGTGGGATAGGAGCTCTATGGTTAGTTTCAGGGATGGAATCTCACATTCAATTGGCAACACCGCTTCCAACTCATATACCAATTGGAAGGGTGTGAATCTAGTGATTGTTTTAACTGAATTCCAATAGGCCTAGAGTGTTGATAAGAGTTGAAAATGCCAAGAGGTTTTTTTCACCCCCACCATGCATTAAATCATGGTCTTCAAGACTTGGTTGATGGATTCAACTTGTCCATTGTCCTAAGGATAGTAAGGGGATGAGTTTTCATGACAAAAACCCAACTTGGTGCACAATTCACCCATCATATGGTTTTGGAAACAGGATCCATGATCGGTTACAATAGCTTGTGGGACTATGAAGCGAGCGATGATGTGATTGAACATGAAAAGTATTGCATTTTGGCCAACGTTAATAAATGTAGGCATAGCCTCAGCCCATTTAGTGAAATAATCGACTGCGACGATAATATCACCGTGCCCCTCGGTTGAGGTAGGCTTACATTGCATGAAATCAATACCCCATTTTAGAAAGGGGTCAATGGCGACAATTGTATGGAGTGGAGCTAGGTGGGTACATGCTTTCTTCTGAAATATTTGGCAAGGTGGGAATTTTTTAACGACCTCAATGCAGTCTTTGAATATGGAAGGCCAAAAATAACTGGCACGTAAGATTTTTTGGGTTGTAACCATCCAAGAAAGATGACCTCCACAAGATCCAATATGACAGACATTTAAAACTTGCTCAGCCTCTTCATGGGGTAAGCAATGTCGTAGAACAGTATTAATACCTCGGCGATACAAAGTGTCGCCAATGATAAGGTAGTACTTTGAATGATGTCTAATGGGATGTCGTTCGTCACGTGAAATACCTAGATGGAAGTGTTAGGTATGGAGATATAAAATAAAGTATCCATACCACAGGTCAGACATACTAATGAAGAATAGTGACTCATCGGGAAGGGAATCATTGGGCTCAGTGTCCTCATCAATATGGGGAAGATCACATATCAACTCATCAAAAACCAACAATTTTTTTTCTTTAGATTTAGTGAACTCAAGATCAAATTATTGGAGAATGATGATCCATTTAGAATATTTTCCCCCAAGTACTTGACGAGTCAAGATGTGGTACATGGGGTTCGAGTTGGAAATGACTGTGGTAGTGTGAAGAAAAATGTAGTGTCGAAACCTTTGGACAACAATGATTGTCTCCAAAGTCAACTTCTCAACATGTGAATAACGGATTTCAGGACCTGAAAGGCTCTTACTTAAATAGTAGATCGCATTTTATGTGTCGCCATCATCCTCTTGTAATAACACCATGGTAATAGTGGGAGCAGAGGCAGCCATATAAAGGATGTAATCTCTCACACAGTTGGGGGGATGTAACAATGGTGTATTTGTTAAAGCATGTTTGAGATCATCGAATGAGCGTTGAGCAATTGCATCCCAAATAAAAGGGGCATCCTTTTGTAGTAATCTCATGAATTCTTTGGTGATTTCGGCATAATTGCAAATAAAATGGTGTAGAAAATTTTCCTTCCCTTGCAAACTTTGAAGTTGGGTAAGATTGTTGGGAGGAGGTAAAGTGAGGATAGCTTTGAATTTTAAGGGATGCACCCTAATCCCATCTTTGGATACTACGAAGCCGAGGAGTCTCCCTGATTCAACAAAAAAAATTCATTTGTGGGGGTTTAAACGTATGTTGTATTGTCTACATATAAGAAATATCACTCTTAGATGACCAATATGATATTGTCGATGAGTCGAATGAGTTGTAAAGTCATCAAGATAGGGTTCAAAAATATGTTTGATATCGTGGAAAGTGTATGACATAGCCCACTGAAAAGTGGCTCCAGCATTTTTGAGGCCAAAAGTTATTTTATGATATGTGAAAGTCGCCCATGGGAAGATGAAGATTGTTTTGTGTTTATCAGCAGGTAAAATATCGATTTGCTTATAGCCAGAGAAGCCATCCATAAAAGATAAAATGATGCTTCCAGCGCAATTATCGATAATTTGGTCAATGAAGGGTGTAGGGTAATTGTCTTTTGGACAAGCCTTATTGAGATCCCTATAGTCGACACAAACGCGAATTGTACCTTGTTTCTTTGTGACCAGAATGATGTTGGAAACCCATTCGTTCAGAGGTACAGGATAAATAAAACTAGATTTTAGTAAATTTTCTACTTCTGCCTTTATTGCCGCAATTTTCTTGGGATGAACAGGGTGAAGTTTCGGTCTTACAGGTTTAAATCTAGGGTAAGTTTTGATTTCATGCACAACGATCGAAGGTTCGATCCCTGGAATTTCTTCATTACTAGATGAGAAAATGTCACATAAGTATTTAAACAAGGCGGTGTAAGTTTCAATCTCATCAATTGAACAGTTCGCACCTAGTTGTATGTTTTCCACAACACCTTCTTTTGTGGATATGTCAACACTAATGGTTTGTGATATGTTTCTCAAATTTTCCTCGGAGATTGTATCTTGAGTGAGTATCGGAGATTGCGGATCATTGACAATATGGGACAGAAAGATAGATGAAAGGTATTTCTCAATTTCATCCAGACTGGGAAGAAAGGATGAGCGATGGTGGTTATCATCCCATGGTGACTCTTCGATACTAAGCATTTCCATAATAGATTCATCAGATGGAAAAATCCGTAGGATGTAATCAAAATTCAATGTTAAGGAATCTAACAAAGATGGTAATGAATAAGAATTAGACCCCAATATATTTCGATCGTCATATGAACAAGAAGTGGATTGAATGGCGTCGTATTCGGCCTCGGCAGGACTAAGTGGCATAGTGTCACCTAGTGTATCGAATTCTAAGGGACTAGGTATGATCCATGGATCAAATGATTCAAGGGATTGATGTACCATAGTCAAAATCATATTGACCATTGCAATATGTTTCATAGTTGAAGGAATGGGTGTGGGGAAAGCTTCCATGAGCAAAGAATCTTTTAGTAAACCTACCCCTACACTTTCATAAGTAATCTTTGAATCCCCCAAAAATGGAATATTGTTGGTTGTTTGAGTGCTAGCATCAGGGATGCAGTAATCGAGTTGATCGATGGTCACTATTTTTCCTTGAAGAGGAAACTCAACACATTGAAAAACTGAGAAAGCCACAGTAGTCATAGCATAAAACCAACTCCTTCCAAGCAATAAGTTATAATCTAGAGGAGCGTCGACTACTTCCACATTGATGGAAACAATCCCCCCCCCC